>CM021104.1:487010647-487202761 GCA_007115665.2 Sequoiadendron giganteum
AAAGCCAGATGAGATGATTCTAAGTCAAGGAAAGTATACTATTGACATTATAAAGAGGTTTGGAATGATTGATTGCAAACCTATTTCTACACCTATGGAGACCAACTTACTCAAGTTAAAGGAGGCTACTGACAATTCAGAACTAGTGGACTCTACGATGTATAGGTAGTTGATTGGTTCTTTAATGTATCTAGTTAACACTAGACCTGACATCTGGTATGCAGTGAGTGCACTTAGCCATTTTTTGTGTGAACCAAGGAAAATACATCTTGTGGTAGCTAAACATATCGTGAGATACTTGTGTGGCACAATTGGATATGGGTTGAGATATTCTTCAAGTGAGGACTTGGAGTTACATGGCTTTACTAATTTTGATTGGGTAGGGTGTGTCTCAAATCGAAAGAGTACCTCTGGTTGTTGCTTCAGTTTGGGTTTTGCTATGATATCATGGTGCAGTAGGAAGCAATCTTCTATAGAATTGAGTACAATCGAGGCAGAGTATGTTGCAGCTTGTATGATAGCTCATGAAGTAGTGTGGATTTGTAAGCTCCTTGTAGGATTTTTTGGACAATCAATGTAGCCTACTATCATACATTGTGATAACCAGAGCTGTGTGAAGCTTTCTGTGAATCTTGTGTTTCATGACAAAACAAAGCATGTTGAGATCAAGTACCATTATATCAGAGATATGGTATTGAAGAAAGCTATACAGTTGAGGTATATCAGCACTGATGAGCAGACGACAAACATTCTCACCAAGCCTCTCTCCAGGATCAACTTTGTGTGCTTTTGAGAAAATCTTGGTATGGTGGAGAATGTAGCCTTGACTGAGAAGGAGTCTTAGTATCAGTGATCCTCTGTTTAATGCATTTCTCTATTGAGAGATATTTGAGGTGCAAGCCCTTGATAATGCATTTCTCTTTGAGATTTGAGGTGAAAGCCCTTGTTTCCACCCTCTGGGAGAGCCATGGTGGATGTCATGTGTGTGAATCCATGAAAACATTTTGTACTTGTGTTTTCACCCTCTGGGAGAGCCATGGTGAAAGTCATGTTGAGGTGACAACATCACTTTGAGTGATGAGAACTTGTACATACCATCTATGGAGGTAGCCATCATGGTTGATATCACGATGAGGTGATATCTGATGCCACGATGAGGTGATATATTTTGTGCAGCTGAAAGTATCATCCCTAGCTAAGAGGGAGTGTTGATGTTTATAAGCAGCTTAGGTTTTTTCTTCTAGCCAACACACTTCAAGAAGAAGACATAAATTAAATGATAGCCTTTCGGCTATTTAATTTATATTGTCATGATTTAATTATCATGAGGGATGACCCTCTTTAGTTTCTCATATTTTGTTTTGTATTGGGCTGACCCCTTGGCATTTATTATATTTATTTATTCTCCCTAAGAGAGCCGACCTAATTGAAGAGGTGCCTTATTTTGTATATATACAAGGTCATTCTTGTTCATTTACACATCAATTTCATTCATGTTAATTCATGTTCCTATAGTAGTTCGCACTTGAGCAGCAGTGTCTCATCTTGTAGCAATAGGCCGAATTCAAGAAGAAACATATTCATTTGTATCTTTGCATCTACGAGAGGTGCGATTGTTCATTGTATTAATTTCGACCATTGTTGGGCCTATTTTTTAAGCAAACTTCTGCTCTTGTTCCTATAATATATAAGAGAAATATTTGTTGGGTTTTTCTCCCTCAGGAAGAGGATTTTCCCAGGGTATCTTGATGTATTTATTGTCTTATATGTAGCAAATATTATGAGTGCTTTCAGTTATTTATCTGATCTATGAAAAACTAACAAATTCATGTTTCAAAATCAAGTAGATTTGAAGTCTTGGAGCAAGATTAACGTGTTTGTGTAGGTCTTCAAGCTCACTTTCATTCAAGATCTAGCATTTTCAAGGGTTGATCATGGTTGTCTATGGTGAATCACGATGGATTCTAGGTTGGGGAGATGCAACTAGCCATCAAGCCAAGCCTAATGACTTGTTTTCTAAGTGATTGCATCCTCCATTATCACTCTACATTCAGCTTAAGGAAGGTACACGCATTATTATGGATCATTTGGGTGGTTAGAGATCTCTCAAAGTGACTCATTCATCTTCAAGTTTCATTCATGCATCTCATTCTAGCACATTAGAATAGGGTTGCATTGAATTTCAATTCCCCTAATATTAGACACACTTAAGGTTAGGATTTAGATTTCTATTTACCTCCATGTTTCATTATTTCTATCAAAGTTTAATTACCAAGCTAGGGGTTTGAATGAGGCAAAACCTTAATAATAAAATCAAGTCTATATTCTATTTTGTAGTTATTTTTACAAATTCAGATCCAAAAATCAATTTGGAAGGGAAGAACAAAGATTGGAGCACAGGTCTAAACTTTGAATTCCCAAAAAATTGGAACAAGACTAATACACCAGAGGTGGCGTATGAGTCCCACTACAAGAATTTTTATGGATTTTTGTAGTTCCAGATACCCTTTTTCCAGAAACCTGTTCCAGACCAAAAACCAAGATCTCAGACTGATATGCCTAGACTGGTGTATGAGTCCCAGTAGGATTTTTTTTTAGGATTTTTAGTGTTATAGAGCTCCTTCCAGTCCTCTACATTTTTCCAGCAACACACATTTCATCTTGAAATTTTTTGTTCTGTTTCACATGCATTTTTAGGTCATTTACTTAAAGCTTGCATCATATTAGGGTTAAGCATTACATCTTACATTTCATTATTCTTTCCAAGCCTTAGCTTGGTGGTTAACCCCTCATTAGTTTACAATTAATTCCTAAGACAACCCTATTGCAAGATCTCTTTCTCCTTTGCATACTTAAGGTTGAGATCTCTAGAGTTTTTTCTTGAATAAGAGTGAGGAAGATTATTGGTTTCTATCTCCCAAGCATAGAATTCACCCCAATTTTCTTCCTTTCATTTTAGTGAACCCGAGTAGTGGAGCTCATGAATAAAGCAACCATGATAGCTTGATCTATGGTTGGGCCTCAATTTCATCATGAATTAGACCTCCAAGACAGTTTTGTATATCGTATGTCATCTCACGAAATGATCAATCTCCTAGAAAATGTACCCTCTCTCCTTGAATCAAAACTTAGAAAATGTGATGGATGTCCTATAAAGTGATCATCATCTCGCCTGTCAGGAGATGAAATGTGCATGTATCTACATCTCGTTGCTCTACCAAGGCCATCAACATAGTATAATGGTATCTCATGGGGGGCATGAGGTATGCCCAATACAATCTATTCATTTGTAATATCTTTGTATCCTCTGTTGAAAATGTTGGGGCTAAGTATCATAAGTAACAAAACTGTCTACCACTCAAACGCTATCGTGAGTGCAACGAGATCTAACAAAAAAGGTAAAAATATTTCCTATAAGAACTCTAACATCTTAAATCTATACATCAACAATCAAAAAGTGTGATAAAGTTTCTCTAGTGCACTTTTCTAAAGGTCCTAGAAACTTTATTTCCCATTTGGGACGCTTTGTGAAGAAATGAGACATTTTGCGAAAAAGTGGGATGCTTCGCAACAAAAAGGGATACTTCACAAAAAAAGGACACTTTGTGAAAAAAGAGACACTTTGTGAACTTTTCTTCCAAGGTCCTAAATCTATCTAGAAATGTAAAACCATAAAATAAATGCATAAGGATAAAGCTAAGCTAGAAAAATCAACTCACCTAATATTTTAGCTCATTGTAGGCTACCTCATCTCACATGACATCCGGTCTCGAGGGCTCGTACTCTCGCCGGTTTGGCATATTCAGTCAATCTCCACCAAATTCAAGGTACAAGAAGGTAAAAAAATAAAATGATTAGAAACAACTTCACTTTTTACTCTTATATAAGTTAAAATTAGGGTTTTTACTATACTAGGGTTAAAAGTGCTTTTCATTCAAACTAGCATAATGGGGGCTAACGAACTCTATTTTCAACATTGTTTGTTGTATTAGAATTGTGATTTCACTCCCATTCTCATCATACTTCTATCATTATGTGGTATAATACTGGGAAATAACCTATTATATGACTTACCTTATTCAATGCGGTTAGACTGCTACCTTGATTCCACCTCTGTAAAGAAAGATAAATGAAGGGGGGGCATAGATCTACCCTCAAGTTTGATTTCTAGAAGTTAGATAAGAATATTTTTGGATGACTAAAAAATTTGTGTTGCAAGATGCGGCTCCTAACATTGTGGTTTTACAAATAGCTACAATGTGGGCTTCATTCTCTCATATTGTGAACAAACCTATATTAGTATCCTTTCATGAAATATAGTTTATTGTTTGATTCCTTTAGCTTACATATGCACGTAGAGTCATATGAGCACTAAAGTGGGGGCTAAACGTAGTGTAGAAAATTATACGCTCTTGAAAATAGTGCAATTTCACACTTAATTTGGACTTATTTTTAGCATCCTGGAATTAAATCCCCCTTTAAGTCATCATTAATAGGCCCCTAAGACCCTTTACTTTGGATCTCAAGGCTTATTTCAGCCAAAAACCCAATAAAATCATCAAAAGAACGTGCATTTCTAACAACTCACCCTAAAAATCTAGGGTGGGACTCATATGCCACCTTGGGCGTATGAGTCCCCCTAGGTGGGACCCATATGCCAAAGATGGTGTATGAGTCCCATTTGGGGATTTTTTAGGGTTTGAGCAAGAAATTCGCTTTTTTAATTCAAATTTTTGGTTGATGTTGGCTTTTGAGATCTAAATAATGGTAAATTAGGTGTAAATGCCTATATAAGCAAGCTTATAGGTCATTATTTCATTTAAGAAAGCATTTTTAGAGTAATTTTGAGATCCAAGCATTCAAGAGTCTTCAAGCATTCTTTCACAAGAGAATTGAAGTTTCAAAAGAAAGTAGATTTGAAGTCTTAGAGCAACATTAAAGTGTTTTTTAAGGTCTTCAAGCTCACTTTCATTCAAGATATAGCATTGTCAAGGGTTGATCATGGTTGTCTATGGTGAATCATGATGGATTCTAGGTTGGGGAGATGCAACTAGCCATCAATCCAAGCCTGATGACTTGTTTCCTAAGTGATTCCATTCTCCATTATCACTCTACATTCATCCTAAGGAAGGTACAAGCATTATTAGGGCTCATTTGGGTGATTAGAGATCTCTCAAATTGAGTCATTCATCTTCATGTTCCATTCATGCATCTCATTCTAGCACATCAGAATAGGGTTGCATTGCATTTTAGATTCCATAATCTTAGACGCACTTAAGGTTAGGGTTTACATTTCCATTTAAATTCATGTTCCATTGTTTCTATCAAGGTTTAATTGCCAAACTAGGGGCTTGACCGAGGCAAATCCCCATAAGAAAATCAAGTCTATATTCTATTTTGTAGGTATTTTCATAGATTTGGATCCAAAAATCAACTTGGAAGGGAAGAATAGAGATTGGAGCACAAGTATAAACTTTAAATTCTCTAAAAAGAAGAACAAGAGTGATATGCCAAAAGTTGCATATCAGTCCCACTACATGCATTTTTCTAGTTTTTTTTACTTTTAGATACCCTTTTTCCAAAAACCTGTTCCAGACCTAAAACCGAAATCTGGGATTGATACACCTAGACTAGCGTATGAGTCCTAGTAGGCCAAAATTTTAGGATTTTTAATGTCCAGAGCTCCTTACAGTCCTCTACGGATTTCTAGGTACACACATTTCATCTTATAACTTTTTGTTTTGTCTCACATGCATTTTTAGGTCATTTAGTTAAAACTTGCATCATATTAGGGTTAAGCATTACATCTTACATTTCATTATTCTTTCCAAGCCCTACCTTGGTGGTGAACCCCTCATTAGTTTACAATCAGATCCTAGGAAAACCCTATTACAAGATCTCTTTCTCCTTTGCATACTTAAGGTTGAGATCTCTAGGGTTTTTCCTTGAATCAGAGTGAGGAAGATTGTTGGTTTCTATCTCCCAAGCATAGAATCCGCCCCAATTTTCTTCCTTTCATTACATATCTGAGAAGAGTAGAACTTTGTGTACTAGTCACCAAAAGGCAATTTGAGGAGGCTATTTGGGACTCATTCGCCCATGGGCGAATGGGTCTTTGATTAGGTTTCTCAATCAACTTTTAGGAGCATCTAATTTCAATATGTAGCTTCTATTTTTTTGGGTTTCAGTGTCGGAAAGTCAAAAATCAGATATATAAGTGAGTTTCCATGATTTGACGATAAATTTTGCAATTTTGACAACTTTGAAAAATTTTCCAATCTTTCACTTCAGAGATCTCCAATCTTCCATTTTCCTTCAACCTAAGATCTACAACACAAATAGAAGAGTGGAAAAATTGTTTTTTTTTTGTGAATGGGGGTTTGCCTTTGTCAAACCTTGTTTTGGTAATTAAACCTTGAATTGAAATAATAAAACATGAAAGGAATGATGAATGAACAATGCTATGTTGCAACTCACCAAACCCTTGATTTAAAATTGTTGAATGGAGATCCTTGAAGGACTGAAATCTTGATCTTGATCTTGCATGAAATTGCTTCAATGGATGTGGATCTTGATGCTTTAATATTGATGGACCTAAAATGAAATGGTTCATATCAAGTGAAACATGAAAAGTTATCTAAATATAAGGACCTTACAATGATGTTACTAGAATCTTGATGCTTCTACCTATTTCGTGAAATAATCTATTGTGGTAATTATAAACATATGTCCAACAAAAGGTGGTGATATTTTTCCAATAAGATCCAAATCCCAAACCGAGAATGGCTAAATAGAAACTTAGGCACAAAGCTCGAAAGTAGGAGCATGAATAGGATTTTTATGATCTTTAAATTTATGACATTTCTTAATGTGAGATCTCTAATCTTACACTTTAGATATCTCCAATCTTCAATTTTCCTTCAACCTAAGATCTGCAATACAAACAAAAGAGGGGAAAAATTGTTTGTTTTTGTTGAATGGGGGTTTACCTTGGTCAAACCCTATTTTGGTAATTAAACCTTGAATTGAAATAATGAAATGTGAAAGGAATGATGAATGAATAATATAATGTTGAAACTCACCAAACCCTTGAATAAACCTTTGGAAATCTGAAATGTTGATGTTGATATTACATTAAATGGTTTCAATGGATTTGGATCTTGATTTGAATGCTTGAATCAGATCTTTAAAATCTACATCACAATTTTAGCTCCAAAAACATGCATGATTAAACATAAATTTGACATAATTCTTGAGATTTTGATTTGCTTCAACAAATGCTTGATAAATCTGCTCTTGAATTCTCTTGACAATAGTATTCTCTCATATGAAATTTCACCTCTTGCTAGATGTTTTGAATTGATAAAATAACCTTTCTTGTATAGATGATTTTATTAGTGAATGAAAAATACAACTAAGAGGGGGTTGAATCAGTTGTAGAAAATTAAAACATCAAAACCCTCAATAGTAATTAGATCCTCAAACATTCATTAAGCCCTTATTATGTTAAAGTAATTAATTATGAGAATGCAGATAACAAAAATTGAAATAACAAAACCATACACAAGATAACACTAGATTTAAAAGGAAAACCCAATGAGGGAATAACCATGGTGAGGATTAGCTCACAATATAAGTAATTACAAAACTAGTACATGGGCTCACTTCCAAAATAGGACACATTATCCAGAAAGGCTCACAACTAGGACTCACTGCCATAGAAACAAATACAAGATAGAAGAGAAATTTTACACAAAGAACAACTTCTCAATGCAACAAGGAATCCACCATAAATACTCCAACACTTTTGTATCCTTGCATGAAAGATTTCAAAAACCTTCATCTCACTACTTTTAGGAATCTAATACTTTAAAATTCACACTTCTCTGCTCAAATTTGTATCACATACATCACTCACATCTATCTTGCATCTATCGTGTCTCTCTTTTGCATTTCACAACAACACCACTCTTATTTATATCAACCTCAACCTTGAAAACCTTCTCCAAGGTTGACAACTATTTGTTACAACTACAAATTCAAATTAGGTTAGTACCTAGATATTTCTTTGGTGGATTAGGAATGAAGGCGACCCATATAAATATTTAATTAAAACCAAAATAGATCCTAACACACCTCAACATGCTTTCATAAACTTCACATGTAGTGTTAACACAAGGTCGACCAATACCCGTGCTAAACACCATAGAGCATTAAGTAAAAGCTTCCTTAAATCAATCCAAAACTTCCAGATGACAAAATTCACTTGAACACAATCTAGAATAATCCAAAAACTACCTAAGATCCAAAAAATACTTCATCCAGACTCTCAACATAGAAATAATTCAACCTAGAACATTTGGTTTACCTTATTCGCACATTGACACGTGAAACACACACTATACTGCACAAAATCAAGTGAAACATTGAATACTAAAAGATACAAACATTGTAATAAACTTCTCAAATCCAAACAACCTATGGCTCTATGGCTCATACACCTACTTTAAGATTTGGATAAATTGAATATTGTCCCACTATGCGTGCGAGAAAAATAAATTGTTGATGCCAAAAATTGCCAAGCAAACAACCTTATGGGAAACTCAGTAAATGGCAAACTAATTACGCAAAACTGAGTAACCTCTGGGGTTTTTAAAGAAGCTAAATCCTCCTATAATTGGGGGGTTTGGAAAGGGAGAAGGAAGTAGATATAAAAGTAAAAACTAATTCCTAAGGCGATGTGCCAAGACGTAAATGTTTAGGCATGGGAAACCTTCCTTTCGGATACGGTTTGAGGGCCTGTTCAATGATCTAATGTGTCCGAGAATAACAGAAGAATAGATGAAAACTTAAGAAACTAATCCAATGACATAGGATAACTTCTGCATACATCTACTAAACAAGAAGAGTCTGAGACATGATCCGAACAGTAAATTTCTATTGAAGTCATAAAAGTTGCAAATAAACTACTTAATACAATAAATAGCATAGTATAATGTCTTATACAAACTAAGAAACATAAAGGCCGAACAAGTGGCACAATCTATGAGTCTTAATAAAATAATCAAAACAATACAAAGGCTTAGAGATTTTTCAGTCTCTCTTTCTGTAATTTCTAAACAAATCAAAGAGCAAGAGAAGTATATATAAGAATCACCCACCATCATTGAGCCAATAACTGAAATATTCCCAGATACAAGTAATGATACCCATCGCCATGATTTCCCAAAACTGTTGCAATAGAAATATTTGATTCATCGCACATAATCACCCTTGAACAAGATTCGCTTCCCAACAAATGATAGTTGTGGTCTCAAGGAAGAAGCAAAGAACCTCTCCAGGTGACACATATCACTCACCCATAGAGTTAGTTAGGACACTTGGTGAAGAGACAGAGCTTATCACCTATTTGTTCCAACCTTTCAATTAGAGTCCCTGCGGAGCTGACACGTGGAGAGGTCCACATTCAAACACTGGTTGTGGGGACCACAAAAAAGTTGCCTTCAGAATGATGCAATGTGGCACGTTGGTGGCGCTTGGAGGAGAAAAAAGGAGAGAGGGATCCCAAAGTGCACGCTTTTGACATGTGGCAAAGGGATGAAGCTTGAAAGAGAATAAAGGAAAGAATCCCCTTCAATAACCATGTGGTGGGCACGTGGAGCAAGCACGTAAGGGTGATGAAAAAAAGGGAGTTGGTGATGTTTTAAACATACAAGGTGTGGGTTGGGCTTTATGCAAGAATATCAATATTAACCCAAAGGGAGCTCTAAGGATTTTTCAATCCACAAATTTTAGCGACTACTAGGGGCGTTTCGCCTATGGAATGGGAACCCAAAATGTTTGGTTCACAGACTAGAGCCTTATCCAACGAGGCAATGGAGTTGGAGTTTTGAGAGTACGATCTATAGAGGCATCCATTTGGCCTCATAAGACATTGATGTAGCACGTAATTTTTCCTACGCCTTGTATAAATTGATGACCTCTTTGAAGGGCAGCTCCATTGAGATCCTCATCCAACACTCGATTTAAAAAAGGAAACACATGATTTGACAGGTGGCGCCTTCTATGTCTACCACTATGGGAGGTTGACTGAAACCTTGAAAGGTAGACATGTCCCATTGCTTCTCCATGATCCTCATTGTAATGTGTTCTACTGTGGCCACTAAGTCATCAAAGAGAAAGAGTGAGGGTAGGCCCATTTGAGTCAATTCGGAAAATTGCATCTGCATTTTGTTCATAGTATGACTCAGTGTTGCCTAGAAATTTCTAGCCTGGGAGATGGCCGCATGACAATGCATGAATTGCCTCACTTTCTTGGAAACTTCATTTCGATCCCTGATCCTTGTGGAGACTAGTTCCACGTCGGCCACCATGAACGAATTTTTGAGTAACCTCTCTACCTCAGGCACCCTTTCTATAATGAATCGTGGAACCTTATCCATTGTTCCATGCACTTGCTTGCTTAAAATTATGACGTTAGCCATGAATTGGAGTGTCAGTTGAAGAGTCAAACAAGATGCCTTGACTTTCTCCCAATTTGAGACATATAGCTGTTGGGTCACCAAAAGGAGATCTGACTGAGGAGCTAGTGGTTGGGGATGATCTTTCAAAAGATCAATCTCTACCTCCTTCAACCCAATGACTTGCATCATCTCCTCAATATTTTTTCCTATTGCAGAGAGTTGTTCCTATAAATTTTTCAAATCCGCATCCTTGCTTTGTAATAACTCTTCAACCTAGCCTTGAGTTGTAGACTCTTTTTCTAGAGAGAGATTTAGCTCTCAAAATCATTTTTTGAATTGAGCTTTCTTTCCCTATATCTCCTCATCTTTCTACTATATTTCTCGCTCTGTTTGAATTAACCATCCCTAGAGCTCCTATTTTTTCTATTGCAGTTAAGTGACCAAGTTGGGATCTTGGAACTAGAACCTTACAATTTCCTCCTAAAGTTTAGTATTTTTTGACATCACCTATTAGGATAGGCATGTAATTTTGGCATCCCTCACCTTCTCCTTTTTCTATATGACTTCCATCCTTTCCTTGATGTTCTTCATCTCCTCCTCGCACATCTTTAGTTGGTGACTATGCTTGCAAAATTTGGTTGTCACCACCCACTGAGTTTCCTCCATCAACTCAACCTTGTCTTGTGGTCGGGTGATGTGCAAATCGATCTCTATAGGGTGGATGGTATAGTATTTGGGTTGCATCTCTAGCTGTGTTTTGATGGTGTTTAGAGTCATGGTTGCAAATTGCAATGACCCCTGCACTTCGTTAAACAAGGTCTGCAAGCACACTCAGTTGGCTTCACTACATCTTTCTCTTTTCTCTTCTAAGCTCTAATAGCCCATGATATCTTAGTCTTGTTGATCCATGAAATTTATTGGTGACATAATAAATTTCTCAGTGAAGGGTGCACTAGGAGGAAGATAAAAAGGGAAGGAAATCATCACAGTCTTAGAGGATATTTTCTTTGGTAGAGAGACCGTCAATGAGGAGAATGGTGGAATGATATGTCAGGGTCCATTTTGGGAAGTGGTAGGAGGACTCATAGGAAGTTGCAGCAGAAGTGGAGATGTAGATGATGCCAACTACGATTCAGTTTGAATCGTAGTTGGCATGGTGGGAGCAAAAATATTTGCAACATCTGGTTGAGATTGGGCTCCAATGAAGGGTAGAACAAACCACGAGGGAGTAAAAGTTATTGGTCCAACTTGGGAGAATTGAGAGAAACCTCCCTCATGGGGAAGAAGTAGAAAAATAAAGGCCAACACTCAAGGTTAAGGGACACACAAAGGTTGCAAGGGAAGAAAAATATTGCAAAACAAGAAGTGAGGGAGAGAAAGATACCTGAGTTGCTGCGAGGATCGATCCTTAGCTCATCGCAAGTTCTTGTGACCTTTCCCCAGGAGCCTCATTCGTGTGTGGTCTCTTCATGGGTGGAGAATCATCCACCCTTATGAACTCCTAAGTCCATTGGTCTATCATGGGTTTCCTCACCTCCCATTTATGTTGTAGCGAATTTTGCAAATGAGAGCCATCTAGTTGTGTGCTTTGTGGGGTTTTGTCAAGCTGCTCCATTATTTTTTCTATTCTCTATGTTGGATATTTCTTCGCCTCTTTTCTCTTGCTTACCACAGTTTCCTCCTCTAGATCTACTTCTTCATCTTTGCTTGCATCAGTATCATCATGTGCCTGGTTTCATAGATCATCAATTTTTTCATCCATGTCTGTCACCTTGAAAGGGGCATCGAGGTTTTGAGTCTCCTGATGATAAATCCAGAATTGGGTGATTTGTTCTTCACTCCATTTCCATTGCTTGACCAATTAGTCACGAGAGGTAGCCCCCATTTTATGCTTTTCACTGGTCTTGGCCAAAGGAAAGTAGGAGAGCCATGGTGGCCTCTTATCATCAGTAGGAACAAAGGCCAAGTCCACAAATAGATCCTCCTGATCTGTTGATTGCGGGTTCTCTCGAGCCTCCCAATAGGGTAGGGAGTTGTGAGTCACTTTAACATTCAAATATTCAAGGTCATCATCGGGGTTATAGTTCCATTTGTCACAAATCAATACTAGCCACAAATGAGTTATCTTTGCCTCTAGAAAACCATGTGTCTACTTCTTTAATATTATTATCGGGGCCAAAACTCAAAGGGCACCTGAAAAAAACTTTATGCTTCTTTCCCCCGCTAAAGTTGGCATCAATGATGGATAGTTGCTGAAATACTTCCAGGGCCAAGACCTGGTCGGTGATGCATACCAGGAGTCATAAAGGTTCCTCGATGAAGACATGCAACCTGAAAAATGAGAAATCTTCTCCGAGGAACCAATCGCAAGAAGGAGTGAAATATTGCATCCATCTCGTCTGTTCGGTGAAAAAGAGATAACCCTCACCCTCTTTACTAAAATATCACAAGATTGGAGCTAAGAAAAACTCAGAGAATGCATATTAATCAACAGTTGCTAAAAGGAGGGGATTCCATACAAAAACTAGCTTTCTTATCCCATTTTCCTCAAACATAACCAAACCCAAATGGTTCCTAAAGAAATCAGGATTCTAGTGCAAGAACATGTAGGAAAGGAGTGAAGAAAAATTGAACCTACGCTGCATCTTAAGTTCTTTGAATTGGCTTAGCATTTCCCGAACAATGAATTCAACAAAGTCATACTAGAATAGAGAGTTTTGTTTTTTTAACTGGAAACCCAGACCCATTTGAAACTCCTCAACGTATTGGTCATTTTCCATGCTGCAAATAAAAGCCATCATAGAGAAGTCTCCGTATAAGGCTACGTTGAAAAAATTGAGCACAACCGAACAAAACTATGGCGGCCTGGTTGCATCTTGCTTGGCCCTTTTTGTTTCCTGGTTATAAAATTTTGGAGCAATTTTTTTGGTCCTTTAGAAAATTCACATTTTCTACGGTGAACATCTCCATGCCCTTTGCTCTAGAGCTCCTTCGAGTAGGAATGCATAGCATATTCCTAATTTCATCCACACTGATCACAATATTCAATTCCCAACCTTCAATTGTGTCGGTGTGTGGGTTGAAACGTTGAGCACATGAGTTAACTAATTTCGGGAAGTGGTGTACCAAAGGGACCATATACTATGGGAGACTACAAAACCAAAAATTGTGCACAAAAGAATCCTGCTTATTGGTCCTCTTCATCCTTTCCTAGGATACTTCCCTAAGACTCTTAGGGTTAGTTTTGGGGATGGGGTCATGAACATTATCCCATTCCTCCATTATCAATTTCTTGTCCCTATGATCGGACTTATTCTTTGCAGCTCGAGTATGGAGCCACCTCAGATTTTTAGGGAATCCTAGTGAGGAATAAGAGACAACGTTAAAAATATTGCCATTGGCACTATCAACATGGTATCCATCCATCTCTGGACCACCTCCTCTTGTGCTTCTGTTTGAGGATTCTGGGCCATTTTAGGACTATGAAATTTTACAACACTGAAACTTTTTCATCTCAATTAGATTCTCCCTAGCAAAATATGTACTAAAAAACTCTTGCAATGAAATACGTATTCAAGACTCCTTAGTGCTATTCTTGTATATTAAACACTTGTTGTTCTCGACTGGAGTTGTAGACAATGGTTGCCTTTCTACAATAAATTTGACATGCACCACCAACTCTTTCATGTGTGCAAAATAAATTCCCACTCTTTTTGAAAAGATGATAATTCATGATGACAACTAATCCTCTTTCCTTATAGTACCATCCCTTGGGAAATTGAGCTGCAAATAAAAGAGATATGAATTTTTTTCGCATGCCTTTACACATAGTAAATTTGGAAAAAGTGGATAAGCAAGGGGCATCATAATTACTCAAAAATATTTGAGTTCATCCTTAGAGATCAAAAAACGTCCACAACTTGACACTTAGCACTTGGCCATGTGAACCATTACTTGCGCCTGCCAGTTTAAGCTGATTAATTACCTCCTAATTTGCACAAAACAATTTGTAAACAGCAACCACAACTTGGTGGGATTTTCAAGATTGCAATCCTAGGGGGATTCTCAAGTTTTCTCTTGATCATCATCATGCCTATCATATGTGTGTACCCAGATAGTTCTATAAATATACCTAAGGATACTTAGCAGAAATTACATTGGTAATTGGGTTTTTTTGATAAGGACAATGGATCCTCCTATTTGGTTCACTAGCAATAAGTCACAGGTAGCCTTCCTAGGAGAGATATCTATCCATTAACATTTAAAGCGGATGACTAAGAACAAGCATTTGCTGGAAATTATAGTGATAAAATGGGTTCTGGGGAGGGACTGCATAGAGTATGAGGACAAGTATAGAGTAAATACGACATTTTCTCTAATTTTGTTGTGTCCTTGCTCGACATTCAGACACCAAAGTGGATGATATTGAGACTCGTCAAGGAGATCTTCCCAAAGCACTACCTCAGAGGCCTTGGCGAAGTTGTGACTAATGCAGTGTATAGTCTTGGTCTCCCAAGAGCCAGTGATCTCTGCCACCATATTGAAGAAGATGCAGTGGTGCCATGGGTACCATTCCTAAGCATATTTTTCCTCATGTCGATTGGAGAACACCATCAAAGGGTGGCTCATTCTTATGACTTCCTCCTAGGGTGCTAGAATGTAGTGCTCTTCTATGATGTGGATTGGTATACCGACTTTAGAAATTTGGTGTTTCCACCTCCAATTGTCCTTGTTTCCATGGATTCCATTGATGTTATTGTTGCCCTTGATGTTGTTCCAAATGCAATCCCCGACGTGCCTATTTCCACTGATGGAGAAGCTGCCCCAGTCGAAGAATAAACTCCTTTTTTCTCCTTTTTGTATATATTCCTCAGAAGGCAGTTAATACATACACTCAAAAAGTATAGCCAAAGAGCCATTTTTTGAATTATAATACCTCAAAGTATATGAATATAAAGCTATTTTTTGTCAATTTTTCTATCTCCTTTGCACTTTTCTACTTCTATAACATGGGTTTCATACCAAAGCTCAAGCCAAAAAACAACATAAAGGAAATAATTACATAATTACATAGGTAAAATGATTAATGAAGCTAACAAAACAATTTAAGGTGAATTTCGTTTACTAGAATTCCCAATGCTTCTTTTTCCAATTTTTTTTTTTTAATTTAGATGTGTTATGTTGCTTGCATTGAATAACATGAAAATGGCCTCCCCATAGACTATCAAATCTCCAATGTTGGCTAGGATTTGAGGCTCTCTCGTCATCACGTTGTGGGACACCTATCTCGACCTTAAGCTTCATTCCATCTCTAACCTAAAGGTTCATTCCATCTCAGACCTTTAGGTTTGCGTAATCACCTTTGTTTGCTATGAACCTCCTCTTGTCATTCCTAGAATCATGAAAATCGAATAGGTTTTCGAGAGTGACAAGTCCCTTTGGAAGTGATGGAACTTCAAATTTCTACTTTATAAGTTCCATTTGATCTTGCCTATATTTCCGGTTCTACTTAATGTTTGAGAAAGCTCAAGGTTGGGGTTTTACATTTGTTCTCATATTTTTATGTAAAACCCTAGTGTCTGATCTTATATAATGACTGGGTTATATTTGGTCGTT
Source organism: Sequoiadendron giganteum (assembly GCA_007115665.2). Taxonomy (NCBI): domain Eukaryota; kingdom Viridiplantae; phylum Streptophyta; class Pinopsida; order Cupressales; family Cupressaceae; genus Sequoiadendron; species Sequoiadendron giganteum. The sequence continues at coordinate 487,026,727 of CM021104.1, forward strand.
ACTTTTTGGTGGAGGGTTTTAAAAACAACTTAAGCCCCATCATTTCGTCTAGGTTTGGCCCCCTTTTAATCCGTCATTTTATTTCTTTTGCTAGAATTTATTCTTTCCTAAGTCTAGGATGGCCCCGTGCTCCCTCTTTTAAAAACAAGAAGTATGTCATCATTTTCCATCAGCCTAGTAATGTCCCCTCATTCTTTTAACAAATGTTTAATAATTTGTAGTGGGAAAAATTTGCATGACCATTGATGAATCGTCGTTTGATCTCTCTCATTCCCTGCTATCCCGTGATGACCCCAATGCACAATTTTGGCTGATCACGATATCATGGGTGAGTGCCACATGCCTCATCTGGTGAAGCCAAAAGAATGATAGGAATAATTAAATACATTAATCCAATTTTAATACATTATTTGGTGGGTTACTAAATAGTTATAAGATGCATGTGGTTCAAATGGATGGAGTTGTTTTAATCTCTTCAGGAAAGGTGCTTGATGTTTAACGACAGAGTTGGTGGTTGCTTTGAATGAGTAGGATCTTTGATGATTGAAATCCACAATTTCTCGCCATCGCGTGATCAAAAGTTGCAAGGTTTTTACTAATTGTGATATCACGAGTGAGCGCCACGTGGATTTCCTTGGTGGCATAGAATAGGTTGGGCCATTATTGCCATAGTGGTCATGTCAGATTATTTTGAAGGTAGTCATTTGCTGACCTAATCAAAATGAAAGATCAACGGATAATATTTGAATCTACATCAAATGTGATTGGAGTTGTTGGTGCAGTGCGCGAGTGAGCTTTAATGATGGATGGGACATTCTCTAGCATGATTTGATTGAAATAAAGTGACCATTTTTCTATTTTATTGTATCACAAAGCATTCAAGCAATTTCATGGAGCGGTCTCAAAGCCAAGGATGTATTTATGTATTGTTGTAGTGAGGATTACGGTTTCTATGAGCGTAAAGCCGTAAGTTGAATTTTGCATCTCCTGGTCAAATTGTAATTTGAATTTGGGGAATTTGTTGTGTGCTTTTTGGAGGATTTTTGTAACAGTTTTAGGGCTATCGGTGAACTAAATTGTGTAGAATTTCAAGGTATTTGTTTCGTAATTTCCTAGTTTCACAAAGCCCTAGCTTGTTTAAGGTCTGTAATATAAGGAAGCCCTAGTTTCCTCAGGATGGCATTGTCAAAAAATCATTCCTACCTGATTGACTATCTGAATAGAAACCTATATGACGATTTCATAGATCAATTTCCCTTTTCAACGAATGACAGGAAAAAGGGGTTGGTTTTAATGCGAGGAAAAACCCTAGGGGAGGGATTATGTATAATTTTTTCAATATAGACGATGCTAGGGTTCCCCTTAAGGGCTTTGAAATGTTCATAATGTGGTTTGGACAAGGGAATTTGCCCCATCCTTTTTCAAATAGTTGGATGTATGATATGGGGAAGCTCATAGTTCCAAATGTGTTCCCTGATGTGGATTTTCTCAAGGTAGTGGCCACAAGATATGATCCTGTCATGTGGGTAGTTAGACATAACGATGCAAAGGTTGTGTTAAGCATTAACAGGGAAGAATTGTGACAGGTTTTTGATTTGAGTTAGCCTAGGGAGTTTTTGGTCCCTATTGATCTTGAAGGAATAAAACAAGAGTATGGGAAGATGAAATCCCTTTTTAGAGTTAAGATGATCCCACCTCATTTGGCTAGGGTGTCCCTTTTCAGAGTTAAGATGATCCCACCTCATTTGGCTAGGGTAGGAAGTTCTAGAGTTCATATTAGCCCTAGCGACTAGGAGCCTTTCACATTGGACTGCTTTGCCAAACACTTTTTGGCCACTTTCTATTCATTGTACCAAATTTTCAGTTTTAGCCCTAATACAGTGATGCCTATAGCCTATATGTTCATGGGGGTGAAAATACAACACCCCAATTTCTCTGTAGTATATGATTTTTCTTCCTTCTTGGCTAAGAAGATACATGAAGGGTTGTTGAAATTGCAGAAGAATGATGTAGGCACCCCCTTTTACTGGTATTTTTTGTTAATGCACATGTTTTTGTTCAAGAATGCTGAATTTTTCTCTAAGAAGATGAGATTGAAGCAGTTTGTCAATGGAGAAAGGTTTCCAATACAAGTGTGGACTGCTGACCTTTCATACAATAGCGAGAATGCTAGTTATGTGCATTTCAAAAACTTCTTTGCATCCAGATTGAGAGCCAGATTGATGGTAAATTTACCCAGGGTTCCTGAGGAGTTGCATGATTTCCTTAGGCCAAAGGGGAGGAGATCAAATTTGAATATTTGTCATAATTGAGGTGACATTATTCCATACCTAGTCATCAATGTTTTGAGGGTATATGGTTTTCAGGGGACCCCGCATATATTATCGTATAATGTGCCACCAAGAGTTAGATTTGTTGAGGTTATGTGGTAGATTGGATGTATCCATGAAGATAACCTTACAGGAAAGGGTAAGGGGACTGTTTACCCAGACTATACAGTGGTGTTTGATTTTGTATTTTCAAAGGGAGGTTGGGTCCATTTTTTATTTTTGTTTGAAGTATACCACTTGAGTTTTGGCCCCAAGAGGCAAGATGATCCTGAGGGTTTCTTTGCCCTATTTAGACAAAGAATAAAGGGTGCCAAATTTGTGCATGAGTTTAATTTCCTTGAGGACTTGGTCAGAAATGAATTTGATCTAAATAAGTAAGAGCTAAACAAGGAGAAATGGGTAGCTTATGATAAGCTATTGGCCACTATACACAAGATGAATCCTAAGTATGATCCATTAATAAAATTCAGCTCCTATCACAAAAAGATTGAATTTTTGATGGAGAAATTCATAGAAGTCATGGGTATTTTGATGAACAAGAAATTAAATTTGGAGTTAGACTTGGGCATATAGGAACAAGCTGCAAGGCCACTTGAAGACAGGCCAGCCTATCAACCTTTAGATGATTGGCCTATTTACAGGAGGAAAAGGAATGATAGCAGTGATGAAGAAGAAGAAGATAGAAAGGGAAAACAAATAATGAAATTGCATGAACAACCGACTCCAAAACTCAAAACACCTAGGGAATTAAAAATAATTGATCTGGAGTCATCACCTGAGAGAAGTCGCTCACCACCACTATTAGCACCAAGCCCCAAGAGGCGAATAATTGATTAGTCCCAAGAGGACTTGGTGGATGAGATTGTTGCTACTAATCAAGATATGAAAATGAGCATGCATTCTCCTCCAAAACCAGTTGAGTTGATTTTATCAGACCTAGATTCGAAAGGTAAATGTATGCAAGATGCAAGGATGGAGGCTTGTAAAGAATTTATGGATGATGATGCCATTGTGAAAACACTAGTCTTCTTGCAACTGGTATGGAGAATGAATTTGGAAGAATATCAAGAGAAATGTAAGAAGAGAAGAGAATTGAGGCCTGATAGGTCAAACTAGAAGAATGATGATGAGGTATAGGCTGAATTAATGAATGAATTCAAAAGCATCACTCCAGAGAAAGGGAGAAAATTAGTCAATCAAGTTGGTGTCTTGATTCTACCTGAGTGGGACATTGCTGATGTAGTAGCTTTCAATTCCATTTTTAATTCCAAGCATCCTCTCCAAAATTCTAAAGAAGAGGTCAAGGCAGCATTGCAAGACTTTGCCTTTAGTGAAGAATATGAGACTTTGGCAATTTGGGCTTTGGCCCCCCAAGGGAAAAAGCCAAATATTATTGATATTAACCCAAATTGAGAGGGGGGTTAATAATAAAAAGAGCTTCAGAGACCTCAACTAGAGAGGCCACAAATTTAATTGTAAATGTGGCCAAATTGACACAAAACATTGCAGAGAGAGAGGAGGCTGAAAAAAGGAGCCTTATCGAAAAATATAGTTTTATAATTGGAGAATATAACAAGGTGCAACAAAATAATATTGAACTACAGACATAGGTGGAAAGGTTGAAATACAAGCAGATTGGGGAAACATTAGTTGCTCTAGGGATTAGTTCTTTGCCTCTTGTTTCCCCCATTGTCTCTACACCAGGATCTCCCAATTAGACTCCTTCCCTCATCCCTACATTGGAATCAATTGAGGAAGAGTTAGAATGCTCGGTTGATCCAACAAAGAAGCAATTAATGCACAAAATTGTAGAGCTACATGCATATTTGAAGGTGAGTGAGGAGGGAGTATTATCAATACAAAGGGAGATTGTTACTATTGTCTTGCGGCATTTAAATGAGAAGGTTGATGGTATATTATCAGCTGTGTATTCTTCTTATTCTTTGTTATTGAATGCAATAAAGAACATTGATAGGGATCAGGAAGCAGAAATACCATTAATTAAGAAGTGGATCCCTAGGGCCAATGATTTAGATGTAATGTATATGGCCTCAAGGTTTGATGTTAATAATAGGCCCCATTCATTAAGACCTACTCAAGTGTTGGTTAATTCATTGCAAGGTTTTCAAGCCTTACCAGATGATTTGAGTAGGAAGATCCAAGAATTGGTATAGATTTTTGATGATTGGAGTGACACAATGCTACCTGATATAATTGATGAGAAGGGAAATATTAGGTCACTTCAGTAGTGGTAGGATCAGGCTAATGAGGTCATCAATGCTCAAATTATGTTAATATGTGATGACTCAAATTTTGATTTATTGGTGAGTTGTATGGATAAAATTATCAGCACCAACTCATTCCTTGAGTCTTTCTAATGAGAGGCAGACCGAGTGGCAGTTAATTATAAACCTTATAGCATCAAGGTAAATGAGGTAATCAGTTTTAATTGTCCAATTGATGAAGAGTACCGACAATGGGTAAATATATATTTAACTAAAGAGGAGTGAAAAGGGAGTAGGCTACTAACAGTTAACAAATCAGCCGTTGTAGTTACAACAGATTCTAGTTTTGTTTTTGATGAAATTTTAAGCACAAAATTCTTGAAGATTTGTTTCTGCATCAAACCATTCTCAACGTGCAAGATATGAATGAACAAGAAGATTCTTCGAGGGAGGCTACTACTGTAACAAGATTTTGAAATTTCACAAGGTAGTCCAAGTGGTTGGTGACATGTGTGCTTTTTGGCTCAATGCTTTTTTTCTCCTTCATTTTCTATAAGAATTATTTCAAGGCCACAAGTATGGGTTAGCAAGTTAGAGTTTTTTGGTCGAGTCTAAGTGAAGTTGCAGAGCAATTGTAAAGTCTGATAGCTATAGAGTAAATGAAAGTTAGGTTTCGAATTCATGGAGATTTAATGTTTTATGAATGTACTAGCATTTGAATTAAACTGATTAATTGGAGCTCATGTCTCTCCAGTGTACAAGCATATCTGAATTTTAAATAAAATGATCAAGGGTTATTCTGTTCATATCACTGTTGTGGTGTGTGCAATTCTTGTTTTATCTTTAATTCAAATAATTAATTAAAATACTTAAATGGGATTGTAGGTTGATATGTTATTTATAGGGATTTGATAAGTAGTATTGATTTAGGATACAAATTGGTGATATTGTAAGGCAATGTCATCGAAGATCTTATATCATGTGTATTGAATCTGTCTTGAATCCTTCAATTTTTATGAATTTGAATCCTCCAATGGATATAGGGCACTGATCTAAGTTGTATCTGTTTGTGAGATTTAGTATTTTGTTTGTGTTCACCTAGAGCTTTCTACAAATTTAAAATCAATGAATATCTTTTACAGTGAAGTATTTTTATGACTATCTCACGCTCCAAATGGTTGATATTATTGATGAATAACCAATTCTATTCAGTATTATTCCATTCTATTGAGATATTAAGTGATATTATCTGTTACTATTGATGATGTTTATAATTATGGTGTAGAGGTTGTAAACACATTAAGGGGTCACCCTCCTAGGTCTTGCAGAGCCCAAAGTGTAGGAGGTCTTTAAAATCCTCATCAGTTGTCCCAAGCCCTTCGAGCTTCCCTTGATTGGAATTGGAAATTCCATAGGTAGGTTAGAAGATCAACTTATTTATAGTAAAATCAACCAACATGAAGATTTTTAGACCATAGTTGAACATTTTCAAGATCATAGGAATCTGCAATCTTTGGTCAGAGTTGGTTAGCAAACCTCTAGAATGTTGAATCAATGAGGTGACATGTTCACCATTTTTGAAAACTTGTCAGCTTCGGTCATTATTTGGGATTGCAAGTCAGATGATTGCTTGCATAGAGTACATGTTCTTAATCAACTTAGAGACAGGGTGAAATTGGGACCCAATTATCACCATGCAATTTGTAGCTACATTTTGCTTTCTGGGCACCGCCTGAATATTGAAAGCTTCAAAACCTTTAATGAAGTCCCAGACCCTATTTCTATAAGATCTCATGCATAAATTTTTCATTGTGGAGACTCCCCAGACTTGATTTACTATTAACTTAGAATCTTTGAGCACCACAATTTTTTTGACACCCATCCGCTCTGTAAGGTGTAAACCTTGCACTAGGCCCTCATATTCAGCTTCATTGTTTGAACACGAAAATTGAAAGTGAAAAGGCCTGAGCGTCTTTTCATTGGATGGGGATTTCAGAAATATCCTAGATCATGTACCGTCTTTACATCTCACTCCTTCAAAATGAAGCATCCATAGCCCTGAAGCTTGACTACCCTTGGGCTTCTTCATGACCCTCAAAATCACTCGATCTTTGTCATAGATGACATAAGTTCCCAATCCAGTGGCATGATAATTTATGAAAGGATCGGTGTCTTTAAATTCACTCAAGAGAATCTCCTCATGATCAGTTCTATCTCCGGTGACCTTTTCATCTTCTAGTAACTCAATACCACACATCTTATCTTTGGTCATAGAAGTATGAGTAGCCTCAAAGTTGATCATGGCTTCATCTGCTACATGTTCTAAATGTACGGGTTCAAATACTATCTTAATTTTATCTCCATGATTGGTCCTGAGGATCAAGTGTGACCAATCCAAGGAAAGATATCCGCCAATCTTGGAAGTGAACTCTCGGGATAAGAAAAGACCGAACATGGGAGAGACATAGTATCTTGATTAACTGTGATGCTAGGGTAGGCAAAAAAAATTAGTGGAAGGTTCTTAATGACACTTACAATATCAACCTTATTCCCATCTAATTGCATAATTCCCTTGTTTAAACATTCATTGCTAATTCCTAAGGCTTTATCTATTTGCTTGGGCAAGACTGCGGTACTAGCACTAGAGTCAATCATATAATTGTGCAACAACTTATTACCCACAATGAGGGTCAGGAAGAAGGGCTTTGGTTCCATCTTATCCTTACCTTCATCAGAGACTTCTTCTCCATAGTTTGTGAGGAATTTTGCTTGATATGGAATGTCCATTAACTCTCCTTTAGGGGGTTTCTCTATCAACTATGTGCTTGTATCTTCCAGTAGGGTCTTTTTCAAGAATGATTTATGCTCCGGAGTAGCTAAGATATCCCAAAGAGATACATTAGCAAAGGACTTCTTCAATTGTTCCACCATATTGAATAGTGGTGGAGTTGGATACTTATACTCCTTAGATCTTGTTACAATAATCTCCTTGCCAGAGGGAGATTGATGTGCAATTGTAGGGGTATCAAAATTTTGGTCGGGAACACATTTTGGTTGTGGAGTGACCGGTTCACTAATGGATCTCCTTTTCAAGTGAGTGTTATAATATGATTACACTCACGAGGTCTCGGATGTGGATGCCTCATTTTCAAACACTACCTCTTCACCTTCCATCCATGAGAAAAGCGTGTGTTCAGGTTTTATATCCATTTCTTGCTCCATGGACATACCTTGCATTTGCACGGTGAGTACTACATTTTCCATTTTTGGAGATGCATATGCATTACCTCTTGAAACTGACACAACACCTTAACTGTGTTGTTCTACCACCTTCTACAATAAATTACCACTTAAATAATTTGGAGGCATATGTGCTTCGTTGCAAGGGAAGCACCAGGGATTGATATCATCTACAAGATTATTTTTCCCCGCTACCAACTCTCTATTTGAACTTGGTGGGACATTAGGTAGTGGAATAGGTACCAGAACCATTTGGTTACACATTTGAGCCTGTGGACTAGTGCACAAGCCTCCTTTGAATTGGTTTTGCTGGTAGGAAGGTCTCCCGCCTTGATAATTTTGGTAAGCAGGATTTTGGAACATGGATTGATTTCGTTTAATAGTAGTTATTTCATTTGAGATAATTTGAAAAAACTTATTGAAATCCCTCATCTCATCCCTTGAAGAATAAGATATAGATGTAGTGTTCTTCAATGTGCTCTGATATACATACATAGATTAAGGAGGAGCAAGCGCACTGACTGAAGCTATCTCTACGGCAAGAGCTAATAATTCTACAAATATAGGCATCATAGGCTGAGTTGGTAGCTTTTCAATATCAATCATATTGTTTTCTACTATAACAGAAATTCTATATGTGTCCAACAAGGATTTCCCACCAAGAGACTCAATCATCATTCAGATGTTGGCATTGATAGATTTTAGGTAAAACATAAATGCCAAATCAGGAGGCAGGCGGATCGCGATCTAGATCCTTTTCCAAGTCATATGGAATGTGGCATTGAATTCAATCATGGCCTCTTGAGGGGCCTTCTTGATAGTCACCAGCTACTGGAATAGCAAGGATCGATCTCTATTGTTCAAAAACTGCTCATAGAAAGGATCCCTGAGCTGATCCCAGGTATCGATGGTATTGGCTCCCAAAGTGTAGTATCAATCAAGGGCCTTGCCTTTGAAAAAGGTTGCACATAGCCTCAACACTACATTTTGATCAGTTACACCATGTACTAGACATATGTTTGCCACATCTTGGAGATGTTCAGATGGTGTCTTCGAGCCTTCCTCGATGAATTTTGGTACACATTTTAAAGTAGAGGTTGGGAGAGGGGCCCAAATGGTTGGTGCCACTGGTGCTATGAGAGGGCTTGTGGCATCCAATGCCACATAATTTCTATTAGCTATTGGCAACATGGCTAGCAGAGGGGTTGGGACATTTACCAAATGAGTTCTTATTTGTAATGTTACTAGTGGTGGCACTAGCAGGCCAAGGTTATTTGTAGTTTGGGATCTAGTCACGGGTCTATGGCTCATACACCCACTTTAAGATTTGGATACATTGAATATTGTCCCACTAGGCATGCCAGAAAAAAAAATTGTTGATGCTGAAAATTGCTAGGCAAACAAACTTATGGGAAACTCAGTAAATGGAGGACTAATTGCACTAAATTGAGTAACCTCTGGGGTTTTTAAAGAAGCCAACTCTTCCTATAATTGGGGGGTTTGGAAAGGGAGAAGGAAGCATATATAAAATTAAAAACTAATTCCTAAGGCGATGCACCAAGACGTAAGTGTTTAGGCACAAGAAACCTTCGTTTCAGATACAGTTTGAGGGCCTGTTCAACAATCTACTATGTCTGAGAATAACAGAAGCATAGATGAAAACTTAAGCAACTAATCAAATGACATAGGATAACTTCCACATACATATACTGAACAAGAATATTTTGAGACATGATTCAAAAAGTAAATTTCTATTGAAGTCATAAAATTTGTAGATAAACTACTTAATGCAACAAGTAGCATAGTATAATGTGTTATACAAACTAAGAAAAAGAGAGGCCAAACAAGTGGCATAGTCTGTGAGTCTTAATTAAATAATCAAAATTATACAAAGGCTCAAAGATTTTTTGGTCTCTATTTCTATAATTTCCAAATAACAACTCAAAGAGAAAGAGAATTATATATAAGGATCGTTCATCACCATCGAGCCAGTAACTGAAAAATATTCCCATATACAAGTCATGATGCCCATCACCGTTATTTCCCAAAACCATTGTAAAAGAAAGATTTGATTCATCGCACATAGTGACCCTCGAACAAGATTTGCTTCCTAGCAAGTGATGGTTGTGGTCCCAAGGAAAAATTAGCGAACCTCTTTAGGCGACACATGTCACTCACCCATAGAGTTAGTTAGGACACATGGCGAAGAGACAAATCTTCTCACCTATTTTTTCCAACCTTTCGATTAAAATCCATGTAGAGCTGACATGTGGAGAGGTATTCATTTGAATATTGGTTGTAGGACCATCAAAGAGTTTCCCTTAGAATGATGCGATGCGGCATGTTGTCGGCACTCAAAGGAGAAAAAAAGGAGAGAGGGCTCCCAAAGTGCATGCTATTGACATGTGGAAAAGGGATGAAGCTCAAAAGAGAAGCAAGGGAATAATCCCCTTCAATGAGCATGCGGTGGGCACGTGCAACAAGTGCATAAGGGCGATGAAAAAAAGGGGGTTGGTGATGCTTTAAATATACAAGGTGTGGGTCGGGGTTTATTCAAGAATATCAATATCAACCTGAAGGGAGCTCTAAAGATTTTTCAATCCATAGATCCAAAAACACAAATTTTGGATATAGAAACTACTAACAACCTTGAACAACATTCCAGATCCACACATGCATAGCATCAACATAGAGGAAATGTGGAGTGCAACCCAAAGCACATTCTGAACACTTGCACAACACTTTTTTCTCTATTTATTAAATTTTCTCAAAAGAACTTGGAAACCAAGTACCATAGACATCATCTCAACACATTACACATCTCCAGAAACTACAACACAAAGATAGCTCCATGTACTCACAACACTTCCTCAATATCTCAACTACACATGCACACAACTTGCACCAAAATGTTTTCCTCTTTTTCACAATTTTCTCAATATCCTTGACATCTTCATCATGCAATAACCTTCCTTATCACATAGTTCACATCAATGACAAAACCAACTTGTAGACATGTTTTTTGAAATCAATGACAACACCTTCATACTTGCAAGAATCTCTCCCTTTGTCATTAATGGCAACACATGAATTAAAAAACCATCAAAGACAACACAACAACTCTAAATATAATGTCTTATTATTTTTTTATTTTCTCCCCTTGAGTAGTTAAAAAATTTCACATGATTCTCTCTCCCCCTTTTACATCAATGGAAAAGGATAAAATGTTTTTTATTGTTCTCCCCCTTTGACACTAAACCAATATATTTTCTCTGAATACTCCCCCTTAGGAGTAAACCCAACCAAATCATAAAATTTACAACAATGACAACACATGACACTACCTACTCCCCCTGAGAGGTAGCCACCAACATCGGTCCAAAAAAGAGATGAATCCATAGATCCACTGGACTGATGCATCTAGTTCAAAGAAGGAGGGGCAATAACCCTCAACTTCTCCCAAAGATACTCAAAAGTATCCTTAGGAAGAGACTTGGTAAATATGTCAGCAATCTGATGCTTTGTAGGTACATACTCAAGCTTCGCCTCATTCTCTGTAACCTTCTCTCTCAAAAAGTGATACCTAATTGATATATGCTTTGTCCTTGAATGCATCACTAGATTCTTTAAAATGTTAATTGCACTTGTATGATCACAAAAGATAGATATAGGCTCATCATACATTACTTTGATATCCTTCAATGTCTATCGCATCCATCATGACACCAATATACATCCAAGAAAGAATGCACCACCACTTGTAATTTTCCTATCATCAAGACAACTAGCCCAATCTACATCTATATAAGCATTTAATGTGAAATCAGTATCCTTGGGATGCCATAATTCATAATTCAGAGTTCCTCTTAAATATTTGAATATCCTCTTCACAGTTGCAACATGTGTTTCCTTAGGATCTTCTTGAAAATTTTCCACAACACAAGTTGCATGTATGATAACTGATCTAGTAGCAGTTAGATATAGCAGTCCACCAATCATAGATCTATATTTGGTTTGATCTTCCTTAAGTGAATCATCATCTTTGCTCAATTTGCAACTAGACACCATAGGAGTGCATATCGGTTTGGAGTCTTCCATTCCAAACTTCTTCAACATCACTTTGACATACTTTGACTTTGAAATGAAAATGATTTTATCTATTTGATTTATTTGTAGCCTAAGGAAGAAATTCATCTCCCCAAACATTGACATTTCAAACTCTTTATGCATCTCTTCAACAAATTTCTTATGCATAGCTTCATTTCCACCAAAGATAATAACATCCACATACACAACTACTATCAAGATTTTATCTTCCTAAATTTTGAAGTAAATATTACTACCTATGGTACCTTTACTGAATCCTTGTTGTATCAAATATTTATGCAATCTTGTATACCAAGCTTTGGGAGCTTACTTAAATCCATATAATACCTTCAATTTTTAAACCATATCTAGTTGATCTGACAATTGAAATCCTTCTAGTTGTTCCATGTAAACCTCTTCTTCCAATTCACCATTCAGAAAAGAAAACTTCACATCCATCTGATAAAATTTAAAGTCCTTGTATTCTAAAAATTCTAAAAGCATTCTAATAGCTTCCATCATATCCACAGGATAAAACGTTTCCTCAAATTCTATACCTTCCACTTGTGATTAACCCGTACACACAAGTCTTGTCTTATTTCTTACCACTTTTCCATTCTCATTCAATTTGTTTATGAATACCCACTTAGTTCCAATTATGTTTTTATTTTTCGATCTAGGAACCAATTCCGAAGCCTAATTTTTCTCATCAGCATAATTTCTTCCATTTCCTTCATTCAATGTTCATCTTTGCATGCCTCAATTACTATTTTAGTTTCAAATTCAGAAAGTAAACACAAATTTACCTCAACTTCAGTAGCTCTGCTTCTTGTCAATACTCCTTTCCTCTTGTCTCCAATGATCCATTCTTCAGAATGATTCATTTGCACATACGTAGGGGTCATATGGGTCTTCTTTGGAGATTCTTTCTCTTCATTCTTCTTCTTCTTCTTCTTCTTCTTCTTCTTCTTCTTCTCTGCAATCAAGATTTTTTGACACATAACCATCTATTGCAATTGAATTTTTCAAATTTTCATCAACCTTATTATTTTCACTTTCAACAATCTTTCTCATCCTTTTTTGCAACATATGTAAGCTTTTATTTTAGTAGAATATCCAAGGAAGATGCCTTCATTAGACCTTGCATCAAAATTTCCTAGGTTTTCTTCACCTATTTTGATATAACACTTGCTTCTAAATACTCTAAAGTACTTCACTATAGGAATCCTTCCATACCACAACTCATAGGGAGTCTTTGTACTGTTAGATTTAGCTTGAAATCTATTAAGTATGTAAACACCAGTATGAATTGCTTCTCTCCATTAGACTTTTGGTAGATTTTCTTCTTTCATCACAATCCTGGTAGATTCTTGAACAATCCAGCTTTTCCTTTCAACCACTCCATTCTATTGAGGAGTTCTAGGGGTAGACAAGTGTCTCTTTATTCCATGAACTTCACAAAACATGTTGAAATCATTGGAGGTGGATTCTCCTCCTCTTTCAAACCTCAAAATTTTTATTTTCAAGTCCATTTCATTCTCAACCATAGATTTAAATGCCTTGAATTTATCTAGTGCATCATATTTCTCTCTAATATAAGTAACCCATGTCATTCTAGAGTAATCATCAATCAAAAGCATGAAATGCCTATCACCTTGAAGATTTATCACCCTTGTAGGACCACAAATATCTATCTGTATTAATTCCAATAGTCCAATAGTAAATTGTTCCTTTGCCTTTAAACTACTCCTTACTTGCTTTCCAATTTGACAATTCTTGCAAATATCATTGATAGGTTTTTTTATTATTGGTAAATCTTTCACTACATGAACTGAACTAATTATCACAAAATTATCAAAATTCATGGGACACATCCTTTGGTGTCATAACCAACTATCATTAATCTAAGACAAAGCCATGACGATCAACACCCTTAAGCTGATAGATATTTCCATTTATTCTCTTACCTGCAAGAATCATAGTTCCAGACCCTTTTTTGATCTCACATGTTTCATCCTTAAACACAAGATTATATCCTTTGCTACACATTTTTCCAATAGTCAAAATATTATTCCTTAAACCCTTAACATAGTAAACATCTTCAGTATTATGCTTGCCATCAAAACTGGTCGAACCTATTCCATAAATCTTAGCTCTTAAATCATCTCCAAATTTAACTAATCCTCCATCGCACTTTTCAAGTTTAACAAACTTAATTTTATCTTCGGTCATGTGATTAGAGTAGCCACTATCAAAAACCTAGTATTTCTTATCCTGTTTAACATGAAAATCAGAATATAATGTACCTTCAACCTTATCCTTCTTCTCTGAAACACTTTCCTTCACACAAATTTCAGAGTTTGCAGAAGTAGATTCATCTTTTATAGCCAAGATCAATAATTCATTTTCATCAACATCTCCATAATTAGATTCATCATAAAAAATAACAACATCTACTTTGACATAGTAACTTCTTTTAATTGTCTTTCCTTTATTCTCCATACTCTTATTGTTCATAGATCTGTTTGGATATCTTGAAGCGTAATGACCTAATTTTTCACAACTAAAAAATTTGAAAAGTAGTTTACCTTTGTACTTATCAATGCCCATTTTCATCCTCCTTACAAAGTTAGCTTCCAAATCATCAAGATCTTCTCCATCTGTATCTTCAATCTTTTCTAATTTTCCAGCCTTGAAATTAGTCTCTACTTTTGTACCATTTTTCAAACCAAGTTTTCTCATTTCAAATAAAGTTAGTGTACTAATCAACTGATCCATAGAATAACTATTAAAATTTTCAACTTCCTTAATATCATATACCTTTTCACTATAATCATCAGGACGAGATCTAAGAACCTTATTTAACACCCTAGGTTTTGTAACATGTGCACCAAGACCTCTCATAGCACTTACCAATTCATCAACTCTCTACATGTAGGTTGTAATTGTTTCATCTTCAGATAATATCATGGTCTCAAACTGTGCCTTCAGATTCTAAATTTTTTTTTGTTTAACCTTGTCATATCCTTCATAAATTATTTCAAGCTTATCCCAGACTTCTTTTACAATCTTAAGATTCATAACTTTAACCAATTCAGAATTTGAACAACTATTCATAAGAATAAATATTGTCTTAGCATTTACCGCATGTGCCTTGATCTCATTATTTGTGCTTGGTCCATTCTAAGGTACAACATTTGGATTCTTTATTTTCTTTTCAATCTCAAATCCATGTTTTTCTTCTAGAATGCATATTATATTCCATCAAATCTAGGGCAATCAATTTGTTTTTCCATCCTAGATCTAGCTTAAGCAGTTTATCTCTTTTCCAAGGAACCTTGTTATGGTACCAATTATTTAATGAATAAGACAATTGAGAGGGGGTTGAATCATTTTTAGAAAATTAAAACATCAAAACCCTCAACAGTAATCAGATCTTCAAACATTCATTAAGCCCTTATTTTGTTAAAGTAACTAATCATGAAATCTAGATAACAGAAATTGAAATAATAACACCATACACAAGAGAACACCATATTTACATAGAAAACCCAATGAGGGAAAAACCATGGTGAGGATTAGATCATAATATAAGTAATTACAAAAGTGATACAAGGGCTCACTACCAAAATATGACACACTATCCAAAAAGGATCACAACCAAGTCTCACTACCACAGAAATAAATACAAGAAGATAGAAGAGAAATGTTACATAGAGAACAAATTCTCAATGCAACAAGGAATCCACCATGAATTCTCCAACACTTTCATAGCCTTGCATGAAAGATTTTGGACACCTTCATCTCACTACTTTCAAGAATCCAATACTTTGAAATTTGTAGTGCTCTACTCAAATTCTCATCACATACATCACTCGCATCTATATTGCATCTATCTTGTCTCTCTTTTGCATCTCACAACACCACTCTTATTTATATCAAACTCAACCTTGAAAACCTTCTCCAAGGTTGGAAACTATCCGTTATAATTAAAAATTCAAATTAGGTCGACACCTAAACATTCTTGTGGTGGGTTAGGAATGAAGGAGTCCTATAGAAATCCTTAATTCAAAACCCAAATAGATCCTACCACACCTCAACATGCTTTCATAAACTTCACATGTAGTGTTAACACAAGGTCAGACAATACCCATGCTAAACACCATAGAACATTAAGTACACACTTACTTAAATCAATCTGAAACTTCCAGATGACATAATTCACTTGAACATGATCTAGAATAATGCACAAACCACCTTAGTTCCAATAAAGACTTCATCCAAACTCGCAACATAGACATAATTCAACCCAAGCCATCTAGTTAACCTTATTCACACATTGACACATTAAACACACACTCTACTACACAAAATCAAGTGAAACCTTGAATACTAAAATATAAAAAAATTATAATAAACTTCCCAAATCAACACAAACTGAAGCCAAATTACGGAGAAAGGCGGAGCAAATACATTTCTACCAGACCACAGAAAGCATCTCTAAAAAACTGGTTCACACATTGATGAAAATATATCACACTGCACAACAATACAGAAACCTAAATTCTAGATATAGAAACTAATAACAACCTTGAACAACATACTGGATCCACACAGGCATATCATCAACACAAAAGAAACATGAAACATAACCCGAAACACATTCTAAACACTTGCACAACATTGTTTTCTCTATTTATCATTTTTTCTCAAAATCACTTGGAAATCAAGTACCAGAGACATCATCTCAACACATTACACATCTCTAGACACTATAACACAAAGATAGCTCCATGTACTCACAAAAATTCCTCAATATCTCAACTACACATGCACACAACTTGTGCACAACCTGCAACAACTTCTTTACCTCGTTTTCACAATTTTCTCAATATCCTCGACATCTTCATCATGCAACAACCTTCCTTAACACATAGTTGACATCAATGACAACGCGATCCTATAGAGATGCTTGTTGACATCAATGAGAACACCTTCATACTTGCAACATTTCTAATCTCCCAAAAATTAAACATTACAAGCTGATGTTTGAATATGAATTTGAGATCATGAAAATACCACCAAAAACATATTTAAAATTTGAGTTTGCAACTTAAATGGGACCCATTCACACATGGGCGAATGGGTCGCGACCTAAGCTATCAGGATTTTTGAATTTTGGGGTGTTAATAATGATAAATGCATTAATTAGATCACACTTTCCCCTTTGTAAATTGTAGCTAATTAGGCTTGTAAATGAAAAATTTAGGCAATTATAGCCTTAATTAAGTCCATTTAAATTGAGGGGACCCAAAAAAAAGTGTGAAAATGTAAAGGAGTACATTTTTCTACACTACACTAGTTTAAAGAAGAATATGGATGACTACGGAAAATCCAAGAAATTGTTATTAGGACCATGCCATAAGATAGAAAATCTATTATTACTGCAATATTTTAGAATTTTGATAATCAGATTAGACCTATTAGACCTTAAATCAACTTGGATGATAAATTTGTGGTATTCTTGAAAAATTTGGAGAAAATACTATCTATTCGAGAGATAAATTCTTAGTCAATAAAATTATATAAGGAAATTACAAGAAGAAGAGAGAAGGAAAAGTTGAGAGAATAGATTGAATATGGGAAAGTAATTATGTTTACCATTAGCTAAAATGATACTAACAAAGAAGAAAATAAAAAGATACTTTGAGGAGTCACAACCCCTTGACCAAGATCCATGCCCTCAACCATATAAGAGTCAAAGAATTCTACGAGGAGATACTGCATGTAGTGTAGGAAAAGATATCCCCTTTTTACACTTAATCTAGGAATAAAAAATGAGCTTAATTATGCCTTAATTTGGTGTTGTAATTTGTATTCTACATATTCACATTAAGTTTAAGGCCTAATTAATTAAAATGGACTTAATTGTGCCTTATTTTTGGTGTTGTAAGGTGTACCTTTACACTTTCACACTAATCTAGGGCTTTATTAATTATTTAAGGTTAATTATGCCTTAATTGGCCCCTTTAATTCAAATCCAAGCCTAATTAATTGCAATTTCTGAGGGATAAAACCCAACATTCATAAACTCCATAACCTAACACTCATCCTTGAAGAATGTGTGTCCTAGTTAAGTGACCTAGGACCCATTCGCCATAGGGTGAATGAGTCCTCACTTAGACCTAGGACCCCCCCCTTTTGGTATGTTTCTGGTGGTATTTTAACATTTTCAAATCCATGATTCAATGTCAGCTTATGATATTTGAATTTTAAGATATTAAGGTAACATACATATAAATATAAGGTTATTTCACTATGTTTCACCTAGCAATTTCGATGAGAGAATCCTTATAGAAAAGTTAATGATCAAGATTATTGTCAAGAGTATTCAAGGGAATATTTCTTTATCATTTGTTGCAACAATCAAGATCCATTCACCATGTCAAAGTTATGTGGATTCATGCATTTTTTTGGAGCTAATATGTTGATGTAGGTTTCATGATTCAATCAAGCATTTAAGTATCATTTCAATCAAAGATTCAAAGTCAAGATCTATATCCATTGAAGCCATTTCATGAAAATTACAGACCTCCATTATCAAAGGTTCATCTAAGGGTTTGGTGATTTGTGACATATAGTTGTTCATTTTTTATTCCTTTCATGTTTTTATTCATTTCAAGGTTTAATTACCAAAATGGGGTTTGATCGAGGAAAACCCCCATTCACCTAACAAAAAAAAAAATTCTCTCTTAATGTGTGTTTGTAGATTTTAGGTGGAAGATCTATTGAAGAACAAAAATTGCAAATTTGTCAAAGTTCTCACCATTGTTGCAATTTCATGGAAACTGATCTACAAAATTTATTTTTGGCTTTTCGATTGCGAGATTCAAGTTGCACATAGGTGTTATGGATGAAGTATAATTTGAAGGATATCACAGTGGTATATGATGAACTTATTTCTATCCTATGTGATAATACAAGTGCTATTAATATTTTAAAGAATATGGTAATTCATTCAAAGAAAAATCATATTTCAATCCAGTGTCACTTTTTGAGAGAGAAGGTTGTAGAGAATGAGGTGAAGTTAGAATATGTTCCTACTAAGGATCAAGTTGTAGATATCTTCATAAAATTCTCTTCCTAAGGATAATTTTGAGTGTCTCTGAGAAAATTTGGGTGTTATTTCCCCTCCTTTCAACTAGTGCATAAGGATATGCATCAGTCCATTTGATCTCAAGATTCATTCCTTTTTTTGGATTAATGTTGATGGCTACCTCTCAGGGGGAGTAGGTAGTAGCATTGTTGGTTGTAACTGTTAGCAGGAGTAAGTGTTTTCATTGTATGGTATGAGTAGTATTTGTTGGTTGATGCAGTCTATTGTAAAGGAGAGTGTAGTTGCATAGTAGTTGTTGCCCCTTATAGGTGTTGTCTTTGGGGAAGATAAATTATGTGCAAAGGGGGAAAGATACAAGTGTGTTACCCTTTACCATTGATGTCAAAGGGTGAGAGGAAGTTAAATAAAAAACCTTATGAATTAAGGAGGAGAAAATTCATGAGAAAGTGAAAGTGTTGGAAAGAGTTGATGCTTGTGTAAGTAGGAGCAATGTGTAGTATGGTACAATATATGTGTTGGTGATTAGAGATTTTTTTGTTGTTGATGGTTTTTCCATGTGTTTCCATCAATGAAAAAGAGGGATGTTGTTGGAAGTATGAGTAACTGGCATGTTTTCATTGATGTCAACAGTTCTAGGTTGTTGCATTGATGACACCAATTCTATAAGGATATTGTTGGAAGTTTGTGATGATTCTTGATTGGTTGCATTATGTTTTCATTAGTAGTATCACTAATATCAACTTCTAGTGTTTCTTTGATGAGAATGTATTGGTGATGAGATGTTGTAGAAGTGTTCCAAGTGATTATTTTGTGTTTGTGGTGCTTGGTTTCCAAGTGCTTTTGAGAAAAATTGAATAAAAGAGGAAACAATGTGGTGAAGAGTGTTCAGTATAGCAGAGTGGTGTCCAATGTTTTGATTTGCATTTATTCATGGCTAAAGATATGCCTATGTGGTTCAGATATGTTGGTCAGAGATGTTCAAAGGTTTTATATCTAGAATTCCAAGTGTTCAATCATTGTGCAAAGAAATTCGTGTTCACTAGTGTGTGAACTGTGAAAGCAATGTTGTTTGGGAGAAATGGTTTTTCTCTGCATTTCTACACTTCTTACATTGATCATATCTATCTTCAGTCTAAGTTTTTTGTGTTTTGGTGCTTTGCAAGGTTGGACTCAAGTGTTTTTGTGTGTGTAAGGTTAATTGGTTGTCCAAGATGAATATGTTCTTCTGGTGTATGATGTTGCGAAGGATTTATTGGATTTCAAGGTGTTGATGGAATATTCCAGATGGTGTTTAAGTGTTGTGTGTGGTCTGTGAGTCATCTTTGAATTAAAGGAAGTGCATGCTTAATTGTTTAATGGTGTTAACACAAGTTCTCCTGACCTTAGGTGTTTACACTAATTCTGAATATGATTCGGTGTTTGTAGAAGCGTAGTGTGGAATTCTTATATGTATTTTTGTCTGAGTTAAGGTGTTTTGTGGTATACCTTCATTCCTTTCCACCACAAGAATGTTTTGGTAACGACCTAATTTGAATTTGCACAGTTGAGGTGCATACCTGACCTTGTCAAATATTTTCAAGGTTGAAGATTGTATGAATAAATGTTGAGTTGATGGATAAATATAGATGTGAAGTGTGAAAGTGTGAAATATAGTGTGAGATTTAATGTTTAAGACTACCAGAAGCAATGAGAAAAAGGTGTCTACATTCTATACAGAGAGCGTGAATGTTGTGGTGAAGGAGTGGTGGATATTTTTGTTGCTTTGAGATGGATTTCTCATTGTAAGAATATTCTTTTTTCTTCTTACGTCTAATCTAGCAGTGATCCATTGGTAGTGATCCCTTTTTTTCTTTTGGGCAGTGAGCCCTCCGATAGTGAGCCTATTGTATTCAATGTTGCAATTACTTTATATTGTGAGATAATCCTCACCATGGTTTTTCTCATGTGTTCGGTTGTGTTTGAATTACTTTTTCTCATGTTTAAATTATGCTAATGCATGATAAGGGTTTAATGGTTGCTAAGGATTTATAGACTAATACAAATTTGAATGTTAATGAAGGTTTTGATGTTTTAATGTTTAATTGATTCACCCCCCTGTCTCAGTTGTCTTGTGCATTCAACATATTGTATGTTCCACTTTAATATGTTGTATTTTTTCTTCATATTTCTTGGTTAGAAAAACCTTAATTAGGCTCTTCAACCCTAGTATTACTTCACTTTTCACCTAGGGATCCTCCAAGAAATCCTTGATAATTTATGTATCTTCTTATCTTAAAGGAATACATGTATGTTCAGGTACATAATAGTCTTCTATCCATAAGACCACACCTACTAAGCTATTCCTTATGCATTTTCTAGAGGGGATGTGATATTAAGGTGCATTTGCACCCCTCCCTAAGTGCAAATCAATTGTGTTTCATTTGTTTAGTTTTTATTTTAAACATCTAAATAATCATGCATAGGACTAAAATCTATATAAATATATGGAATTATTCCTTTTTAAACTATAACACATTATACATGCAATTTATCTAGTGCTTTTATCCCTACCAATTCTTATAAAAATGTAGTCCTCTACCCATTTTTAATTCATTGTTCATGTGTTTCTTTTATTTATTATATGTATGGTGGAATAAGTTAGTTCTTGCATGGACCTTATTCTATTGATGTTTCCTATAGATAAGGGAATCTATAATTTATCTCATAACACTTTGTTATTTACTGTAAATATGTTCTACAAGAGGTCTAAAAAATATAAGTACAATGTATATATTATAGAATACTATT
Organism: Sequoiadendron giganteum; assembly: GCA_007115665.2. Lineage (NCBI taxonomy): Eukaryota > Viridiplantae > Streptophyta > Pinopsida > Cupressales > Cupressaceae > Sequoiadendron > Sequoiadendron giganteum. The sequence goes on from CM021104.1 coordinate 487,048,512, forward strand.
ACTCATTGAAATATTATTACAAGAGTGAGAAGATGAATTTACCAAGGGTTTATTAATGCCCTCAATGTTATAGATTAGCTAAAACAATGAGATAACTAACTTGGTATCTTAGAAGCCCTTATGCAAAATTTGTCATTTGTATAAAACTATTAACCCCATGAAGAAAATTTCCAAGGATATTTGATCAAGCTGCCAAAATAATGTGGATAGTGAAGCACTCTAAAATTCATATAGGTATTGGTACCTCCTTTAGATCTCATACAAATTCTAAATTTAAATATATAAAATTATTTTATCTCAGTTTCTAAAGATACACAAACAACGTAACATATTACTATGAATAATATAATAATAAAAAAATATTCCATTGGAATTTAGAACTTATTTCTTGAATTTATTTTTCAAATATATTAATTAATTATAATATTTATTACGTTATTGTAATTTTATTTACAAGTATTATTTTGACCCAATCTAGCATTATTTTAGAATCTAGGGAATTAAAAGACCTTTGGAATTGTATTATGTAATGATCTTGGAGGTTTCACATGATTTCAAATTTTAGCAAATGATTATGTTTGGATATCTTAAAATTGTTATTTTCTTTAAATGATTTATTACTCCCTCCATATAATTAGCAATTTTTTAATCAAATTGTTTAATTAAATTGGTTACAATTGCTACTGTTTTGTAAAATTTTGTTGGAACACAACAATCTACTAAGAGGGGGGTTGAATTAGTAGATATTAAAATTTAGCCTTTAAAAATTTTGTGCAGAAAGACTTCTTAAACTCTTAGTGTGTAGATTAAAACTTGAGATACATAAATAAACAAGAACACACACAAATTATTACATAAAACAAGATGTATGTGGAAAACCCAAGAAGGGAAAAACCTCGATGAGAAATGATGTTAGGAGCTACTATCATAATCCAGCCTCAATCAAAAGATCTGTTACAAATTATAAGGGAACCAACCCTAAGGAGACACCAATCCCTTGATTTAGGAGCATTGACCCCAGATATATGATGACACCCACCAATCAAATTTACAACACAAGTATTATAGTTTGTTCTTAAGAAATTAGTTCAATTTTGTAACTTGATTTGCAACTACTCAACAGTTTGTTGTAGCCTCTGCAATACACACATACTCTTCTCTACACTACTCTGCTCTGTTCTAAACCTTAATTCATTAGTGCATTCTTTTCCTGCTCAATGGACCACCATACACACTCTACAACTCTTCCTTCTTTTTATTTTGGCGTATTCTCTATCTTCCTAAAGAGATTAGAATTCTCTTCAATGATTTGCACTTTCTCTTATGTTCTACACCCTCTCAGAATTCACACTTGGTCAGTCCATTGATCTTCTATTTTGTGTTGCTATCCAACCATTGGTGATTTCTTTAGGATTCCCTACTGTACAAATCTTCTGTTAGGGTTTTTAGGATATCTTCCTAACCGCCATATCTCTACATCAAGCCTTACAACATTTATTTCTGCTATAGAGAATTTGCTTGAAATACCTTTCTACTAAACCCTAGAATCAAATATGCAATTAATATATCCCTCTAATTATCCGATTTGATCTCCATCCCAACCTCCATGGAAATCTGTGTCATCATTCTACGCATCAAATCTTCATTACATTTGTCATAGGTTTAGGTAGAACATTTAATTTTCACCTTTGTTTCGGTTATCCATCGAAACCCTTGTTAACACCAACTTAGCTATTTGTAATCTTCACATTCAAGTATGGGTCATCGATCACCTATCTTCTCACCATGATCTTATGAATCCAATTCAATATTTCATCTCTAAAACCTAATCGTTAGATAAATGGTCTTTAAATCTCAATCGTTGATCTTGTCTTTCATGACCATCACATATCGTTGCTTCATTTATGGATTCAATGTTCATACTTGCAATGTGAAGATGCTCAACGACCACTGTCGGATTGATGACCATTTAGATCAACATCATTGATCATACATCGTGCATCTTTGTTACACATATTCCTTTATTTCTTCTTTAGCAATGTGAATAGACATTATGATCACCATTGGATCAATCATCATCCAATCTACACCGTCCCCCACTATATCGCTAGTTGAAAACATGGGCCCACAAAATCTTAGCAAGCTAGTGGGATAATGCCACCTGTCAATCTCTTGCATCATCTTCCACTATGACCCACTTTTCATCGTACATCATGAGGTGCATCATAAAATTTCACTTCACAATAGTGATGTGAAGTAGTAGAGTGATATATTTCCACATGCCTAAATTGCATCATCAGGACCCACTACTTACTTCATGCACTGTTTGATTAAAACACTGTTTGATCTCCACCATTCCCCGCTAGCCCACGGGGTTTAGATAGGGGCCCACCACATGCACTGCGGGGAAGTGGGAACCGTTGATCTTCCTCAGCTTGATCACAACTGTTGATCAAACTCGATAGCTCATCGTACAAACCATAGTCATGATGTATTGGACCTTAGTGATAGCTGTCGATGTTTAAAATTTGAGTGCACACCATTCAATCTTCAAAATAATACATAAGCGACACCAAATGGAAGATCAAGTAAAGGGGCTAGTTCCCCTCACGTTGTAATAGGCAAGTTATGACTTAAGCAACCTACAACAGAAAAATACAAGTCACCATAAAAATAGGTATCTTTCTTGAATGTTGTGACTATAGACCCTTAGGGTTTATCTATCCAAACCCTAAATCAACTAGAGAGCACACATAATTCAATTTTGATAGCATTATACACCCTCTAGACCTACACTACACTTTTTTGAGAAGCTCTCATAAATCCCATATCAAATCAAGTCTTTGATTTTTCTTTTAGACACCAAAAGAATTCACTACAACATCATAACAATAATGCAAAAAACTAAACAAAATTTTCAATTTTCACTTCTTCTAGAACTAGGCCCAAACTCTCCTTCAACATCAATGACAACACTTTGACAATAATGCCAACACCCTCTTATAGGATTAGTTCCATCTCACCTCTAATCCCCTTTTGACATCAATGATAACAATATGCCAACAATCTCCCCCTTTGTCGTTGATGGAAAAACTAAATTCTCACTCAACACACTAACGATCTGATACCAATTCATGCTTTGTACCTATTGCTATGAGATTCTAAGATATTGAAGTTCATGCACTTGTACCAATATTTGCTCATGTATCATGAGCATTTGCAAATTTTTCTCACATGCTCCTACTTTGAGAATTTTATCACCTTTCTCCCCCATTGACATCAATGGAAAAGGGTCAATATGCATTCTCTTCCCCTAAGGGTATGCTCCCCCTTTGACAAATAGTTCAGAGAGAAAGAAGAGACATGTAATCTTCAACCATCAAGTTGTCAGAAATTTGTAAAAACATTTTTACCTGACTTGATCAATCCTTTCCATTTCTAGGGATGAATGAAGTACCAATGAAGCTCCCCCAAGACTCATGCCTCATCACTACAGTCTAGTGATATCATGTGGGAGAAATCACTCCCAACTTCTATCTCAGATATTCAAATTGTTCCTTGGGAAGAGGCTTGTTGAAAATTTCAACCACTTGTTCATTTGTGGGAACATAGTCCATGATGACTTCCTTGTCTGCAAAATTCTCTCTAATGAAGTGATACTTGATGGATATGTGCTTTGTTCTAGAGTGCATCAAAATATTCTTTGAGATGTTTATGGCACTTGAATTATCACAAAGAATAGAGATAAGTTAACTATACTCTACCTTAATGTCCTAAAGTGTCTGCTTCATCCATAGGACTTGAGTACAACATGTTTCCATTGCTACATATTATGCTTATGTTGTGAAACGAGTGATTGATTCTTGCTTCTTGCTCATCCAGGAAACTAACTTGTTTCCCAAGAAGAATGCAACTCCACATGTGATTTTTCTATCATCTGCACATTCAGTCTAATCTGCATCTATATATGTTGTCAAAGAAAATTCCTTGCTCTTGGGATAACACAACCCATAGTCAACAGTGCTTTTGATATATCTAAATATTATTTTTACTGTGTTGACATGAGACTCCTTTGGTGCAGCCTAAAATCTTGCTACCACACATATTGCTTGCATAATATCTGATCTTGATGCATTCAAGTTTAGTAAGTTTTCAATTATTGACCTATACATAATCTGATTTGCATTTGGTGACTCGTCTGATTTTCTTAACTTACATCTAGTTATTATAGGAGTACTAATTATTCTACTATCCTCCATATCAAACTTCTTAAGCATTTCCTTAGTATACTTAGTTTGAGATATAGAAATCCCATTATTAGTTTTCACTATTTGTAAACCAAGGAAAAATGACAATTCTCTCAACATTAAATTCTCAAATTCATCTTACATGTGTGTAGAAAATAATTTACACATTTTATCATTTCTACCACCAAATATCATGTCATTCACATATACAACAAAAATAATCATGTTATCACTTTCTAATTTTAAATATAAGTTACTGTATGCACATCCCTTTTTGAATCCTTGTTGTTGAAGGTACTGGTCTAATCTGGAATACCATGCTCTAGGTGCCTATTTTAGACCATATAACGCTTTCTATAATATGCATATGTAATCATCAACTTTTGACAGCTGAAACCCTTTGGTTGCTCTATGTAGAGTTCCTCTTCAAGATTTCCATTTAGAAATGCAGATTTAACATCCATCTGATATACATTAAATCCTTTATATACTAAAACTACAACATTTTGATTGCTTCTAATCTTGCCACTAATGCAAATATTTCATCGAAGTCAATTCCTTCAACTTGTGCATACCCCTTGCACACCAACCTTACCTTATTGTGTACTACAACTCCATCTTCATTAAGCTTGTTTCTAAATACCCATTTAGTGTCAATGAAATTTTTTCTTGGGGGTATGGGAACCAATTCCCATGTCTTGTTTCTTTCAATATGATCTAGCTCTTCATCCATGGAATTCATCCAACTCTCATCCGTGTTCGCTTCAACAAAAATTTTTGGCTCAATCTGGGATAGGAGAGAAAAGTTTACTTTTTCTTTATTCTTTTCAAATCTTCTCCTAGTCTGAACTCTAGTTTTGTCACTAGTTATTTGATCTATAGGATGATCTTTTTGCACATATTTTTCAGGTGACTTCTCAACTTCAGATTCTTCTTCATTATTTGCAACATTGCCTTCAAAATATGAATCATCTTCAATTTCTTGTCTATCTAATTTGATATGCTTTATGCTCTCATCAATTTTGACATTTATTCTTTCTATTGTCTTGTTTAGTCTTTTTTTATAGCATTTGTAGGCTTTTCTGAGTCCAAAATATCCTAGAAATATTCCTTCATCACTCCTTGAATCAAAAATTCCCATGTTTTCATCTTCTCTTTTGATATAGCACTTGCTTCCAAATACCTTAAAACTCTTAACAAAGGCTGGTCTACCACACCATAGTTCATAGGGTGTACTGTCACTATGAGATCTTATTTGAACTTTGTTCAAAATATAAACTGCAGTATGAATTTGCTCCCTCCAAAATATATTTGCTAACTTGGCCTCATTTAACATTGTTTTGGCCATGTCCTTTAGTACTCTATTCTTTTTTTCTACAACTCCATTTTTCTTTGGAGTTCTTGGTGTAGAGTATTGTATTTTAATTCTATGTTCCTCACAATACTCAAAAAAATCACTTGAAGTGAACTCTCCTCCACTATCTGACCTCAAGCATTTGATCCTTCTTCCTATCTCCTTCTCCACCATTTTCTTGAAAATTCTAAATCTTTAAAATGCTTGGTTCTTTTCTTTCAGAAAGGTTACCCATGTCATTCTAGTATAATCATCAATTAGTAACATGAATTATCTTTCTCCTTTCAATCCTCTTGTCCTTGTAGGTCCACACAAATCAGTATGGACCAATTATAAAGGCTTTGTAGTTGACTATTCTTTAGTTGGAAAACTAGCCTTGGGTTGTTTTCCTTGCTGATATCTCTTGCATATGATATTTGCAGGCTTGGTTATTTCAGGTATGTGTCTTACCAAACCTTTTGAGCTTACTTTCACCAAATTATCAAAATTTACATGCCCCAATCTTCTATGCCACAACCAATTTTCATCAACTTGTTCTATTAGACAACTATGACCTTTTACTTCACAAGGATTGTAAAGGTTGTTGTTAGTTCTTAATCTTTGTGCAAATTTATTTTCATTCTTTCTTATATTACATCCTTCTGAATCAAATGTGATCTTATAGCCATTGTCACACATCTTACTTACACTCAGTAAATTGTGCTTCAATCCTTCAACATACAAGACATCTTTTGTGGGTTTTTTACCATCTAAACTCAGTATGCCTTTTCCACATATTTTTAACGTTGTATTGTCACCCAAACTATCTAATCCTCCATTGCATTTCTTGAGTTTGATGAATTTACTTTTGTCTCTAGTCATGTGTATGGAGCAACAACTATCTATTACCCATAGATTTTTCTTTTTGGAATGTAATTTCATTTGTGCAATCGTTGATTGCGTGGAGCTTTGGCCTTTTTCTTTCCACACCTTCTTAGGCTTCTTTTATGCCTTTTCCTCCTTTTCTTCCATGACTTTAGATTATTTTTTTGTTTTAGGAGGTGGATCTTTCTTTTTCTCATTCTTCACATTTGGTCTTAAAAATTTTGTTCTACTATTTTTTTTAGCTATGTGACCAAAGTTGTTACAATTGTAACATATTACATTCATGTCAACTAAAGGAGAAAATATATTTTTTATTACAAAGCTTGAACTCCTCTTAGGATTAACTCTACATTCTCTAGCTCTATGAACAAACTGATTACATGTATACCAATATCCATAGAAGTATGAGGAATACCTAGTCATAGAATTTTGTGTTGAATGAGGTGGTCTTTTGTGCATCTGCTTCCTTGTGTCTCTCACCCTTATGAATCCATCAACATTAGTCCTTCTTATGTTTTTCCTTTTCTTCTAGTGATTGGGAGCTGATTGGTTATCCTTCTTGTCTTTAGTAGGCTTATTCTCTTCATTATTTTTCTTTGCCTCTACAGGTTTCTCTTTGGATATTCTCCCTTTGCAATCTCCTTCATCAATAGAACCAAACTTTTCTCCTACTCTAAATCTTTCGTATAGTTTGGTAGAAGTACCAAAGAAGAAATTATTGCCTTTCTCAAGCCATGGACCATATTTTTTATTTTTTTAAGGGCTTTTGTATGCTCAATATCTCATCTAAAATTTTTGAGCCTCCTTTCAACTTGATTCCTTTCTCTATTTTCTCTCTTTCCTTTTCTAAATCTTTTCTAAGAGCCACAATTTATTCCTCAAGCTTCATATATCTATCAACCTCTGATTGTAGCTTGAATTTAATCACATCTTCTGCTCTCTTAGCTTCCTCTAGTTGTAACTTCAAATCAACCACATTTTGGGTAGATTATTCATTATCCTTGCTTATTTTTTCTAACACTTTTTGTGCAAGTTTCTTCTGCTGCTTGTTTTCATTTTTCAACTTCTCAATCTTATCTCTGAGATCATCTATCTCATCTAGGTCACATATGAGTTATCCTTCCAAGTTACCCTCTCCTTCTTCACCTTCTTCATCAATTTTTTCAACCTTTCCATTCTTTTGTTCCTAAAACTATTTTTCCATGAAAATTAATTCATTTTCTCCCACAACAAAATCACATCTTTGTTCATCATCTGAGCTATTATTGTCATATGAGCCACAATATCATCTGGTATGTATAGACTCTTCTTCTTTTTATGAAAGATCCTTGATTTAGAGTAGCAGGGTTTCTTTATTTTATCATCTACCTCTTGTTCAATATTACCTTTCTTATTTTAGAGACATTTAGTAGCGAAATGACCTACTTTACCACATTTTCAGCATTTGAAGGGTAACTTACCTTTATATTTTCTGGAGCCTCTTCTAAGTATTCTGACGAAATTTTCTTCTTCTTCATCAAACTCTTCATGCCCGGATGTAGTTGTCTCAGCCTTGTCTCTCTTGGGTGCTTCATCCTTCTCCTTGTTTATAGTCTTGAATTTTGCTTCTCTTCTGGATAGCTCTACATCTCCCGTCCTCATTTCATATGCAATGAATATACCATGCAACTCATCAAGAGTGAGTTTGATTATTTCTCTCCCTTCTTAAATTACAGATATCTTAGGATCATACTTGGTTGTCATTGACCTTAGAACTTTTAGTACAATGATTTTTTTTTTACTTCTTCTCCATATCCTCTAATAGAGCTTACTATTTCTTCAACTCTTAGAAGATAGTCTACAATTTTCTCCTCTTCAATCATATTTAGACCTTCAAATATAGCTCTCAAAACTTGAAGCTTTGCCAACTTAACCTTGTCATCTCCTTCATAAATTTTCTTCAATTTAACCTAGAAATCATGTGCAGTCTAACAATGCATAACCTTTCCATGCACAAATTTGGACAAATTGTTCATAATGGAAAACCTTGATTTTCATTGTTCTCATAGCCCTTCTTTCTTGTAGAATCAATGGGAGGAGTAGGAGGAGGAAAATAGTTGTTTATGACTGACATCCAAACATAAAATCCCAGAGATACAAAATAACCCTTCAACAATGAGCTCCAAAAAGAATAATATGTTCCATCGAACCGAGTTGGCTTGTTTGTGGAAGAACCTTCTTGATTGTTCATTGTGTTCACACTCTAGAATCTACTCGAGATAATTAAGATTCACCTAGGGAATCTAGTGCTTTGATAGAAATTATTGGAACACAACAATCTGAGGAATCAATAGATATTAAAATTTAGCCTTTAAAACATTTGTGCAAACAAACTTCTTAAACTCTTAGTGTGTAGATTAAAAATTGAGTTATAGAAATAAAAAAGAACACACACAAAGTATTACATAACACAAGATGTACGTCAAAAACCCAAGATGGGAAAAACCATGGTGATAAATTCTACTAGGAGCTACTATCCTAATCCAGCTTCACAATCAAAAGGCGTGTTACAAATTTTAAGGGCACCAACCCTAAGGAGACACCAATCTCTTGATTTAGGACAACTTACCCCAAATATCTGATGTCACCCACCAATCAAATTTACAACACAAGTGTTACAATTTTTTCTTAAGAACTTAAGAACTCAGTTCAATGTTGCAAATTTATTTGCAACTACTCAACATTCTATCGCAACCTCTGCAACACACACATACTCTGATTTGCACTGCTTTGCTTTGTTATGAACCCTAATTCATTAATGCATTCTTTGTCCACCTCAATGGACCACCATACACACACTACAACTCTTCCTTCTTTTTAGCGCATTCTCTATCTACCTAAAGAGCTCATAATTCTCTTCAATGATCTACACTTTCTCTTTTGTTCTACACCCTCACAGAATTCACACTTGGTCAGTCCATTAATCTTTTGTTTTGTGTTGCTATCTAGCCACTCGTGATTTCCTTGGGATTCCCTAATGTACGGATCTTCTATTAGGGTTTGCAGGATATCTTCCTCACTGCCATATCTCTGCATCGAACCTTACAACATTTATTTTTGTTATAGAGAATTTTCCCAAAATTCCTTTCTACTAAACCATAGAATCAGATATAAAATTAGTATATCCCTTTTATTATCTAATTTGATCTCGATCCCAACCTCTGTGCCAATCTGTGTTGCCATTTTGCACATCAAATCTTCATTACATTTATCGTAGATGCAAGTAGAACATTTAATTTTCACCTCTATGTGAGTTATCCATTTAACCCCTTGTTCACACCAACTTAGCCATTTGTAATCTTCATGTTCAAATTTGGGTCATCAATCACCTATCTTTGTGCCACGATCTTATGACTCCAATTCAATATTTCATCTTTAAAACCTAGCCATTAGAGAAACGGTCTTTAAATATCCATCATCAATCTTGTATGTAATGACCATCATGTATCGTTCCTTCATTTACGGCTTCACTATTCATACTCATGATGCGAAGATGCTCAATGACCACTATTGGATTGATCAACCTTTAGATCAATATCTTCGATCATACATCATGCATCATTGTTACCCATATGGATTTATTTCTTCTTCAGTGATGTGAATGGAAATGGTGATCACCATTGGATCAATCATCATCCAATCTACAATGTCCCTCATTATATCGCTAGCTGAAAACATGAGCCCACAAAATCTTAGGAGGCAGGCAGGCTAATGTAACCTATCGATCTCTTGTATCATCTTCCACTAGGACCCACTGTTCATCACACATCACATGATGCATCATAACTTTTCTCTTCAAAATTCAGTTATTTGAAGTAATAGAGTGTTATCCTACCACGTGTTCAACTTGCATCATCAAGACCCACTACTTACTTCGTGCACAATCCAATCAAAACATTGTTTGATCTCCACCATTCCCCACCACCCCGCAAGGTTTAGATAGGGGCCCACCAAATGCACCGCGGGTAAGCAGGCACCATTGATCTTCCTTGACTTGATCACAACTTCTAATCAAACTCCATCGCTCATCATGAAAACCAAAGGTAGGTTTCAAACATAGCTATGATGTATTGGACCTTAGTGATAGTTGTCAAATGTTTAAACATTGAGCATGCACCATCCAATATTCAAAAGGATACATAAGAGACACCAACCGAAAGACCAGGTAAAGGGGTCAGTTCCCCTCATGTTGTAATAGTCTTAAGTTATGACTTAAGTAAATTGTAATGGCCAAATACAATTCATCGTTGAAATAGATATATTTCTTGAATGTTGTGACTATAGAACCTTAGGGTTTATCTATCCAAACCCTAACTCAACCAAAGAGCACACATAATTCAATTCTAAGAGCATTATACACACTCTGGACCTACACTCCACGTTTCTAAGAAGCCCTCAAAAAACCCATATCAAATTAGGTCTTTGATTTTTCTTATAGGCACCAAAAGAATTCACTACAACATCATGACAATAATGCAACACACTGAGAAAATTTTGCAATTTTCACCACTTCTTCCAGAACCAGGTCCAAACTCTCCTTGGACATCAATGAAAACACTTTGACAATTACAACACCCTCTTCTTACAGGATCAATTCCATCTCACCTCTAATCCCCTTTTGACATCAATGACAACAATATGCCAACAAAATTATCATTAGCCTTGTGACAAAAAAGATATGAAGACAATATATGAAAAGGTGGAATATGTGTTTATGGGACAAGGAAAATTGAAAAAATAGTAAATGAGGGTTATTATATAGGGGATTAAAAATTAGGTAAGAGAAACCAAATTTTGATAAAAATAGGTTGGAATTAAGTAGAAAGTATAATATTTTAATTATATAGCTATGTTGAATATTATCATGCACAAGCAACCCTCTAGATCCAACTTGTAAAATTCATAAATTATCTTAATTAAAAAATAAATTAAATTTCAATTTGATGATTTTATCATTCAAAAACCACAAACTTCACACAGAGTGCATGTTTAATATCTGTGCTCCTATGGATCAAGTGTCTCATGAACTTAATCAAAATCATTTTATATGGTTTAAGAACTATTTTGTGACTTTGAATATGAGGATATCAAGGAGTAATAAACTATGAAATAATTAATCAAAGTATACATGCCAGGGAGAAGTTTCAAACCCTAATGAAAACTTAATATATTTGGTAAGTCATAATTTAGCATACACATTTAAAAATGTGGTATTTGAAACATGTAATATTATAAATAAACCATATTTTTTAAAATTTCAATTCAAATATAATGAATTTATCATTAAAGAACCAAAATATTTACATGGAACATGTATAGGAAGTTAAATTATAATAATGACATTTTTATTTTTGATTTTATTTAAAATTTGAGCTCCTTGTGTTGGATGAGATATATGTTAAATTTAAGCACCTATGTAATTGAAGGTGTCACATATACCATAAAATCCATTTTATATGGACTAAGAATTAGGTTTTGAATTTAAATATGAGGATATCATGGAGCAATAAACTATTAAAGCAATAATTATAGTATTCAAGGTAGGGGGTTTTAGACCTTAGTAGAAATATGAGTAAAAACCTATTTGAAAAATACCTTTGACTAGTAGATATAGTGTTTGCTAGTGGAAATATAATCAATTTTGAGGACCTTACCATGTAGCAACAATATGGGATAGAGATATGAGTGACAATCAACTAGAGTTTAATTTTTTTATAACATAACTTGATAAATGATAAAAACAAAATGGCACATCTATTTGTTTTTATTTTATCATGTTATGTTTGGTTTTGGGTGGTCATTATTCGTTGTTATTTAATTCTCACTATGTGGTTATTTATTTCTTTGTAGTCTCTTTGAATTTCAAATATCCTCCTATATCCTTCAAAGTAATTTTCTAAACCCTGTTGGATGTTTTGGTTGCGTTGCTGATATGTGGTTGTCATTGATGTCAACACTATTAGCATTGATTTATTTAAGACTGTATATGTTGAGGATATTGAGAAAATTGTAATAAAATAAGTTACAGGTTGCCTGTGAAGTAGTGAAGTTCAGTACGATGGAAAGTTCAGTATGTTAATGATCATAAGTTACAGATTAAAGGGTTTGTTGTCAATCTTGTCTATTTTATTCTTTGAAAGTTTCAGAGGTGCACATGAATATTTGAGAAAATTATGAGTTTATGTGTTCCTATATTTATTCTGTTACTATAGCTAGTGTTCCCGGAAGAAGAGAATGTCATTCTAGTAATCTAAGTTGTTGTGTATGCTCCTGTGGTGTTTTTTTATGTTTCTAGATCATTTTTTATCTATGTTGCATGTCCACATTGATCGTTGTGCTCACGATACGATATTTTCTCTTGCATGTTCATGTTTTTCATGTTTATGGCCAACAAGGTAATTGAAGCGTGTTAGAGTGGATCTTCGAGGAATTTTTTTTGAAGGTGTTTTGTGTTCGAGGATGTTGTTTTGGGTCTCTATTATGTTGCGTTTGACTTTGGTTGGTGCACATTAAGAATTGATTATGAATTGAGCTGATATTTTGTATTCATCTTATTATTTTGTTGAAGCCGACATGAAGGGATGTAATTTCTTGTTGCAGATATATATAAGTGATTTTTATCTCATTTGAGACATGTATGATGCAAAGTGTGCAAGTGCTATGTGTGAATGAAGATTAGATCATTCAAAAGCATAGAAGAGTGAATAAGTGTGAAGAATTGTTCATGTGTTTAACCGGAATTATAATCATGCATTAGCAGATGCTACTTTCTCAGTTCAAATTCTTCATATGGATTTAATCTGAATTTTTATGTAAGATAGTGAGTCTTCCTTTGTATTTGAGAAGTAAGCTCTAAGTAGTGCACCTGAATGCAAGTGTATTCCTCATTTATTATTCTTATACTTCTAATAGAGTATAAACTTGTGGATTAACCTCCACCATGGTTTTTCCCCTAACAGGATTTCCAAGAAAAAAATCTTGGTGTTATGTGTGTTTCTAATGTGTTATTGATTCATGGTTTCATGGTTATTAATCAGATCTGAGAATAAGAGTTAATAAGTTTGAAATTTTGTGACAACTGATTCACCCCCCCTCTCAATTGTCTACCCTTATGTTTCCAAAAATTAGTATCAAAGCTAAGTTCCTTGGAAGAAGTTTAACAACTTGAGGTGATCTGGGATGGCAACATGTAAGAAGGATAGTCTAAAATATGATGAAACAAACTAATCTATGTGGAAAACTCGAATGGAGTGTCATCTGAGATGCATTGGTGAATCCTACTGGAACATTACAAGTAATAGATATGTTATTCCTTAAAGTGGTCCTACTACTACTACTAAGATCAGGGATGGTGAATACAATATCGGGGCTAAGGAAGCATTGTTGAGCGTTTTGACTGATTCTGAGATGAAAAATGTTATGGAGTTGAAGACTGCTTATGAGATCTGGAAAAAGTTGGAAACCTTGTATGAAGGTGATGCTAATGTGAAGATTGCTAAGCTACAAAGTCTGAAAGGGAAATATGAATTTTTGAAAATGAGTAATGATGAGAATATCACTACTTTCATGAAAAGAGTGAATGAAATTGTGTGTGATATCAGATGTATTGATGGGTAGTTGGATGAATCAAATTTTTTTTCTCAAGTGCTTAGATCCTTGCATGATACATACAAAGTTAAAGCTACAACTATTGATGAACTCAGGACTGTGACAAATGTGACCAGAGATATGTTGATTGGTAAACTTACTATTTTTGAGTTGAGTGAATTCAGTGATGCCCTTCCTAAGATAGAATCTACATTTAAAGGTAATACCTCCAGAAGAGATAAGTAGAGACATGATTCGGGTGAAATATCTTCTAGAAAGGTATCCAAGTATGAGGAATAATTGAGACAAATTGAAGAAGAAGAAAGAGAACTAAATGAGCTTGAAGTACTTATTGTCAAAAGAGAAGCCAAAGGAGAAGGTAAATATAAAGGGAAATTTCCTATTAAATGTTTTTCTTGCAATAAAATAGGTCATTTTGCATCAAGGTGTCTGAAAAGAATTCCTAAGTCAAGACCTTACAAATCTAAATTTCAAAAGAAGTGTTATTATGATGTTGATGAAGGAGTGACAAATGATGAATCTGATAAAGGGAATGCAAGTGAAGCTGATTTTGTATTTTTCTATCAAGGAAAATAATCCTATGTCAACTGAATATGCTAGTTTTACAAATGTGGAGAAATCCCTAGCTGCTCAAGTTGAAGAGAAGGATGAATGAGTAATTGATAGTGGATGTTCACATCACATGACATGTGATAAAAGTAAATTTGTGAGCCTAGAAAAATATGATGGTGGTGTTGTAAGATTTGGTGATAACAATGGTGGTATAATCTATGGAAGAGGATGTATTTCTTTTGATGGAAAACATAATACTGATGATGTTTTATATGTTGAAGGTTTGAAGCATAATATTTTAAGTGTTGGAAAGATGGTTGATAAGGGATACAATCTTCAATTCAAGGATGGAAAGTGTAGAATATTGGGAATTTCTGGAAATGTGATTGCTTCAAGTACAAAAACAAAAGGTAACATTTTTCACCTGAATGCTACTAGTAAAAGTTGTCTGATTGCTCAAGTTGATGAAAGTTGGTTGTGGCATAGAAGAATGTGTCATGTAAACTTTGACAATATTATCAAGATAAGTTCTAATAAGGAGGTGAGAGATCTTCCTAATTTGGTAAAGCCTACTAATGTCATATGCAAGAAATGTCAATTAGGAAAGAAAACTAGAGTATCTTCCAGAAGCAAACAACATTGTTCAAAGGGAATATTGGAGCTTGTGCATACTAATCTGTGTGGTCCTTCTAGAATATGAAGTCTACAAGGAGACGAGTATTTCATGTTGCTAATTGATGATCATTCTAGATTGATGTGGGTTTCTTTCTTAAGGGAGAAATATGAAGCTCTAGATAAATTCAAGATTTTCAAAGCTAAGGATGAGACAGAGACAAATCTGAATATTAAGTTTCTGAGATCAGATACAGGTGGTGAATTTACTTCCAGTGAGTTTAATTATTTTTGTAAAGTGCATGGAATAAAGAGACAATTATCTGCACTATGGACCCCTCAGAAAAATGGAGTTGTGGAAAGAAAGAACATGAAAATTCTAGATGCTGCTAGAACTATGATTATGGAAGGAAATGTTGCTCATATCTATTGGAGAGAAGTTGTGAGCATTGTTGTTTATATCCTTAACTGGGTACAAATCAAAGGTGATACTGGTATAACTTCTTTTGAGCTATGGTTTGGTCATAAGCCTACTATTAGATATTTCAAAATATTTGGGAGTAAATGCTATATCAGAAGAGATGAAGATATAGGAAAGTTTGATGCTAGGAGTGATGAAGTAATCTTTCTTGGTTATTCTACTAAGAGTAAGGTATGTTGGTGCTACAATAAGAGATTGAAGAAAATGGTTGAAAGTGAAAATGTTAAGGTTGATGAAGACATTGCTAAACCATCCAGAACCTATGGATATGATTTTGATGATCAAAATGACATTACAAACTGAGTTCAGACTTCAAATCAAGTTCAGATCAATCTGGTTAATCTAGAATATCAAGAGAAAGGATAAACAAGTGAAAGTGCAGAAGAGACATCATAGGAGCCATAAGTTCAAGAACATTCTAACACTCCAAGGCATGTGAGATTAAGTCATTCAAAAAACAACTTATAGGTGATAAGAACAAAGGTGTCCATATTAGGAGAAGAATTACTAAAGAGTATTGTTTGATATCAAAAATTGAGCCAAATAATGTCAATGAAGCATGCAAAGATGAATATTGGATTGAAGCAATGAAAGAAGAGTTACAAAAATTGAGAAGAATGACACATGGACTCTTGTTCCTAGACCTAAGGACAAAAATATAATTGGAACTAAATGGGTCTTTAGAAACAAGCTAAATACACAAGGTGAAGTTATCAAAAATAAAGAAATATTGGTGTGCAAAGGATATTCACAGATGGAAGGAATTGAATTTGAAGAAAATTTTGTTCATGTTGCTATAATTGAAGTTGTGAGACTATTTTTTGCTTATGTTTCTTACAAAAAATACAAATTTTAACAGATGGATGTCAAGTCAGCATTTCTAAATGGTGAGATGAATGAAGAAGTATATGTTGAACAACCTGATGGATTTCAATTCACTAATCAGGGAGACATGGTTTGTTGATTGAAGAAAGCATTGTATGGACTCAAGCAAGCCCCTAGAGCATGGTATGACAAATTGGATAAGTATCTGTTGAAGCTTGGATTTAACAAAGGTACTGCTGATAGTAACTTGTATTTCAAGATTAATGATTATAAAGATTTGATTGTTGAAATCTTTTTTGATGATATCATTTTTGGAGGAGATCATAGTTTGTGCATGAAGTTTTCTAAAGAAATGCAAAATGAGATTGAGATTTCAATGATTGGAGAAATGAAATTATTTTTGGGATTGCAAATTACTCAGTTAGATAAAGGGATTTTTATATCTCAGTTGAAGTATGTGAGAGAACTACTAAAGAAGTTTGGTATGGAAGATTCAAAGCTAGTTGGTACACCCATGGTGACCAGATGTAAGTTGACAATAGATGATGATTCTTCAAAGGTAAGTCAAAATAGATATAGATCAATGATTGGTGGATTACTTTATTTGACTCAAACTAGACCTGATATCATGAATGTTGTATGAATTGTTGCAAGATTTCAAGATGATCCAAAGGAATCTCATGTGACTGTTGTGAAGAGAATTTTTAGATACTTGAAGGGAATAGTTGATTTTGGCCTATGGTATCCTAGAGATGATGATCTTACTTTGAGTCCCTTTAGTGATGTTGATTGGGTATGAGATGTGAATTACAAGAGAAGTACTAGTAGTGGTGCATTTTTCTTGGGAAATAATTTGATTTCATGGTTAAGTAAAAAGTAGAATACCATTTCTTTATCTACTGCAAAGGCAGAATATATTGCTACTGATAACAATTGTACTCAAGTAGTGTGGATGAAGCAGATGTTGAAAGATATCAAAGTTGTGTATAATGAACCTACTACTATATTTTGTAATAATCAAGTGCAATCAACATTTCTAAGAATCTGGTGCTGCATTCAAAGACAAAGCATATATCTATCAAATATCACTTTTTGAGAGACAAATTGAGTGATAAGGAATTTAGATTGGAGTATGTGCCTACTAAGGAACACATTTTAGACATCTTTACTAAGTCGTTGCCTAAGGATACTTTTGAGTATCTCATAGGGAAGTTAGGGGTGATTTCCCCTCCTAATAAGAACTAAGATACATTGTTTTGCATCAGTTTGTGCATTCAACAAGTCATATCTTGTTTCAGATTGATGTTATGGTGGCTGCTACTCAGGGGGAGTAGTCAGATGATTCAGATATGTGATTTAGAGCCTATGTGTACCTTTTCCATTGATTTCAAAGGGGTGGAAGTATAATGTGAAAAATTATGGAAAGGGGAGAAGAGAAGAGCAGCGGTCATGAGAGAAGAGTCAGAACCTAAGGGGGAGTAAGTGTTGAATTTAGTTGTGTTGATGGTATTTTTCACATCATGTGTTACCATCAATGCCAAAGGGGGAGATTGTTGGATGTTGTGGTTGCATTGTTGATATGTTGTTGTCATTGATGCCAACACTATTAGCATTGATGTTTTTAAGATTGCATATGTCGAGGATATTGATAAAATTGTAATAAAATAAGTTGTAGGCTGCTTGTGAATTAGTGAAGTTTAGTATGATGGAAAGTTTAGTAAGTTGATTCCAAAAGTTGCAGATTAAAGGGTTTTTTTTCAAGCCTATCTAGTTTATTCTTTGAAAGTTTGAGAGGTGCGCATGAATATTTGAGCAAGTTGTGAGTTTTTGTGTTCCTATAGTTGTTCTATTATTGTAGTTGGTGTTCCTAGAAGAAGAGAATGTGATTCTAGTAATCTGAGTTGTAGTGTATGCTCCTATGGTGTTTGTTGATGTTTCTAGATCGTGATCTATTTGTGTTGCACATCTGCATTGATCATTGTGCTCACGATCTGATATTTTCTCTTGCGTGTTTATGGCTGCCAAGGTAATTGAATCATGTTGTGGATCTTCGAGGAAAAATGTTTGAAGGTGTTTTGTGTTCGAGGAATTTTTTTGGGTCTCTATTATGTTGTGGCCGACTTTGGTTGGTGCGCATTAAGAATTGATTATGAATTGAGATGACAATTTGTATTCATCTTATTATTTTGTTGAAGCTGACATGAAGCGATGTAATTTCTTGTTGCAGATATATATAAGCAATTTTTTATCTCATTTGAGACATGTATGATGTGAAGTGTGCAAGTTCTATGTGAGAATAAAGATTAGATCATTTGAAAGAAGAGCAGAGTGTGAAGAAGTGTTCATGTGCTTAATCAGGCATTAGTAAATGCTACTTTCTCAGTTCAAACTCTTTAGATGGATTTAATCTAAATGTTTCTATAAGACAGTGAGTCTTCCTTTGTCTTTGAGCAGTAAGCTCTAGGTAGTGTGCCTAAATGCAAGTGCATTCCTCATTTATTATTCTTATAATTATAGCAAAGTATAAACTTGTGGATTAACCTCCACTGTGGTTTTTCCCCTAATACCTAGGGTTTCCATGCAAAAATCTTGGTGTTATGTGTTTTTTTGATGTGTTGTTGATTCATACTTTCATGGTTATTAATCAGATCTGATAATAAGGGTTAATATGTTTAATAATTTTAAAATTTTGTGACAATTGATTCAACCCCCCCCCCCCCTCTCTTAGTTGTCTTCTCTTGCGTTGCCAACAAACCCAATGTTAACTTTTAAATCTTAAGCCGTATTGGAGAGCTTAGTTGTCTATTCTTACAACACCTTTTTAGAAGTCTATAGTTTTTTGTTTTCTTTTTACTTTCCACTATCTCTGGTGATTTCCTTTCATGCCCATTTTAAGGCCATTGGAATCTATTTCTATTTCCCCTAAGAAACTAGTATGCTTATTTTTATTCATTAAGACTTGTTTGCCATTATGTCTAAGGAAGTAGAGCTAGTGACTAACATTTCTTCACATTTTGATTCAATGAGTGTTGCCTCTTGGCATGGGAATGAGATTATACATTCTCAAATATTAGTTAATTCTATTGGGGATTTTGAAGATGAATTTTTTTTTATATTGAACAAAGTTGAATTGTAGAAGATGGAAAATAATTGAGGTGAAATAGTTTCTACTTGGAACATAATTGGTTAATCCAATATTGTCTAAGAAAACAGTAAGTTCATGATCTAAAATCTTGGCTTCTAGGAGTACTCAGTTCTTGGAAATCAAACCCAAATATGAGCAAGGACCTACCTAATATATGAATTTCCATCTATTGGAGAGTAGAAAGCACTTATTTATAAGGGAATGGTTGCATGTGTCCCATCATGACTACAAATTTATAATATTTTTAATGTTCAATTTTTGAAATGTTAATGATTGATGATTCCACTTCCTTCATGGGGAATTCTACTTTTTCTCGCATTCTTGTGGAGATCAGCATCTCCTTGCCTCTTCATGGGGATGTGGTCTTGATGGTTGGAGATAGACCTTGCACTCAACTCCTTGATTATGAGGTCCTCCCTTTTAGATGCCATCATTGCTTCACAACTGGTCACTTGACTTCATATTGTTGTCTTGCATCACAAAGGTGGGCTACTACTTGGTGAAGGAATACTATTGATGATCACTTGACTATCCACAATCTTGACTCTTCGACATATGTCTTCTCTCAATATATTGATGAGTGTGTTGCTTTTGGTGTGGATATATTGTGTCATGTTGACCCTAATGCAACTTCTACCATTTTGTGCTCTCAATACTCTTTTTCAACTTCTTCTACTTCACTTTAGACTTCTATTTTAGTTGATGGGCCTTGTCATCCTTTATTTCCCCCTTCAAGTGTGGTTAGCCCTCTTGTGGGGGCATCTCCTCTTTTTTCCCCTTGTGGTGGGAACTTGGATGATAACATTGCTTGGACTATTGTTCGTAGGGGGAAAATCCTTTCTTCTACCTCTTCACATTCTCATTATGGTGTAGTGACAAATAATTTAAGTATAATGTTGGGACTGGTGTTTCTTGCTTCTCTCTAGTTCCATGCCTTGATTAAAAGAATTTTAGGTTCGTGGTTGGCTTTATCAATCTCACTGATGGTGAGACTTGTCATGCTTGCCTTTATGGTTGTCTTTGTAATGGGTTTGAGCTTTTCCCCTACTTAATCTTAATCAAAACTTCTAAAATTTTAATAGTTATGGGAAGTTGTTTTTAAGTTATATATGAAGACAATCCATTATCGTGTGACATAAACTTGTTTTAATGCCTTTTATCATTTGTTTTATCTTATTCTTTTTTGCAAAAGAAAATTCTTGATATTTCAAGGGCTTATGAATAATAAAAATATTAAGAAACAATTGACAGATTAAATTAGAAAAGAAGAAACACTTTTAGAGGTTACTAGAAAATATGAGTGAGGTTTCAAATGAAAGCTTGTTTTAATTGAACAAATTGATACATAGTAGACCTTGAACTATTTAGGACTCATGTGAAAAAATTTATCACTTCTACTTTTAAGTTGACATATGGTTGATAACTTTCAGTGTATTGTAAATTAGAAGATATGCAAGTCATTTAAGTGGGATGTATTATCATAGTACATAAAAATTAGGAAGTATAACATATATTTGTTGAAGGATTGAAAATATGTATTATTAATTTTTTATAAATATTAAATGTAAATTAAAACGTTTGAAATAAATTACAATATGAAAATTTCAATTTCAATAGTGACAAGATCTTGTTACAAAATATATAATGTTAATTATTATTGAAGATTGCAAGGAAGATTTTATATCTTAATATAAAAACAATATCTGTTTGAATGATTAGATTTGCCACCTTATGCAAGACCTTTGATTATGAAGGTTTTATATATTTTTTTAAATGTCAAACTGTGCACAAGAACATCCCCTCACAAGAGGTTGCATGGCACTCGTGAAGAAGGGCCCCAAGTTTATCAGTTTAGATTTCATGTAGCACGGGAGTCCAAAGATGAACCAAAATAAAAAAAATATTGTAGTGATATTTTCAATCGTGCTTAAATGGTGAATTGTGGGAGATTTATTCTTCTAGCATAGGGGTGGTTGCGGTGGAAGTGCTTTGCTTTAATATTACTGCATTAAACTACCAACATAACATAAGCCTAGTGAATATCGACATGTGAGCTTTGAAATTGTGAGCAGTTCTTAGTGGATAAGCAAGTTGACATTTGATTGAATTGCAACATGGAGTATACATGTCGGGCTTGTTTTCTGTCATGAGTGCCATTGCAGTGGAATGACTAAACAAGGCTATCACCATCTTACCCTCTGCCATTTGATCTGGCCGATACTTAATGAGTACGGTAGTGGGTTGATGAGTCAAAAAAATACCCGCGCCTAGAAACCTTTGGAATATTATATGGCAATGGTAATGGTAAAACGAGTAAATAGAATACTTGCAGATTTCATTTACCTGTTTACGAAAGAGACTTGTATTGTCGAAGGGCTTAACCATTGGATTGAATGGGTCTGTGGAAGCTTCATGCACAATTGCATGTTAGGAGCGACCCTTCAACATTCGCATTCTCTCTCCAAATTTACCATCCATTGATTCGATTCCACCATACTTTTGTTATGTTTATTTGTTGTTCTTCTTGTTTCCTTCTAAATAACGGAACTTAATGTAATGGTCCACTGCATCATCTACGTAAGACCCTTCTATCCTATTATTTATATGATTAAATCAAAGATTTCAATAACATCTACACACCAAAATGGAAAAACCCTATCAGAGATCAACGAAAAACCTGCTCAGATCGGACGACTATGACAACAACGCACACGAAATTGCACAACACTTGCACTGAACCTTTTCAACTGTACACAGACGCGCGGTAGTGATAGGACCTCCCCCACTCAAACCAAAACCAGTTTTAGTACTCTCGTGTTTAATTGGTATTTCACATTATTATATTAGGTGACCTTTCATACATTCAATCACATTAAATCCCAGTAAATATTCACGTGATAGTGAGCAGGAAAGGGAAGACCAAGAAGAAAGATACATGAGTCGTCAAAATGGAACACGACTGGACATTATAAAGTTCTTGAAACAGGTGTCCTTGAATATTAGTTGTTTAAATTTAATTTAACTTTCCAATGAACCGAAACCAAAACCAATTACGTCGCACACATATCCACAGTCGTGTCTGCCCGGACTCCCAGAATGTAGCGTGTAACTGTTATTTTAACTCATCACAGTAAACTTCCTGCTAACAGGAAGTAGATATCATATTTTAAAAGGTACTTGTTTTTTAATTTCAAATACGAGGCAAAGGCAAGATTAAGGTAACCTAGCATACTTGACCAAAGTTAAGGATGAAGAGAATGGAGTAGGGGGCATCCAAAAGATTTTCTTGGGGTGGGGTTATCTATAATTTATTTTTCGAACATGCTGATTTGATGCGACAAAATAGAGGGCAGCTGAGGAATGAAGATAGGTTGGCCGCGTTAGCCACATTAGCCAATCTCCCCAAATAATTGTCACAATGTGATAGGTAGAGCCTCGAACTTATCTGGTCATTTTCTAATATTATATATCAGTGTAATTGTAAGCTAATATTATGATATTTATATATAATCATAAATGGTGTCTTTACATTTATTAAATTTCATTTGTATTTTTATTTTTTTGTTGTGTGTATATGTTCTTATATATTTGGTTTTTTTGTTAGTCATATCAATCTTTGCAATGATTTCTGGTTTTGATTGTGTGAGAATTTTCGCATCAACGTTTCCAATCACACTTCGTGATCCATCATCAGGATGAGAGTAGAGCTAAAGGAGAAAATGAAAAGTTGTAGACCAAGAGCTACCTATAAAGAACACAAGAAGGGGGAGGGGAGAGGAGAGCGCACAAAAATTTCATTTTCTCCTTTAACTCTGCTCTCATCTTGATGATGGATCACAGAGTCTGATCGGAAATGTTGATGTAAAAATTCCCACACAATCAAAGCCATAAATCATTGCAAAGAATGTTATGGATTGTGGAAACTTGATAACATTAAGTCATATCAATGTTAAAGAAAAAAATTAAACGTAAATCCACTAACTTAAATAATATTGCAGCACAAGTTAGTTGTGAAGAAATAACAAAAAAGATTAAACAAAATAATAAATAATAAATTAGACACAAATTTACATGGTAAAATCTTGACAATATGTCAAGGAAACATCCATGGGGCAAAGCATTGGTATTCTTATTGCTTGGAGAAAATGATTACAATTTTCACACAACTGCTCCTATTCAATTACAATAAAATTTTCATTGTTTTTCCTTCAAGACAACAAGATATATATAGTATCTTGAAGATAACAACCATTGTCTAATCTTAGGAAAAACTAGCTTTATTTTATTGTTTTATTTGTTTTTTTCTTTAATTTTTTATGGCTTTATCATTTCCATAAGATAAGTTTTTGCTTCATTTCATTTGTTGTTGTCATTCTTTAACAATCTCCACCTTGACAACAATTTATCTAATACAGTTTGTTAGTTTTAAGTTTTAACTTAGGGTTAATCATGTAGGTGTTTTTCCTGTATCGGGTAGTTTTTCACCCGTCTCATATTCCATGCCTTTAAAAGGCCTATACATTATGTATTTATCTTATCTCATTTTATGAATATCACTTTGATATTTTGGCAGAATAGTGTTGTCCTTCTCTCGTATGTGTGAGGGTGATTTATTTGCAGGTTGACGATCCTAGGAAGGAGCTACCATCTCCTATATGGTATCAAGGCTCCTCCTCCTGCTCACCTTCCTAGACAGTTTATGCTGATGAGATTCGCGCATTTTTTAATCCTGCTTTAAAGTTTTTTTGGAATTTGAAATTATTAAATTTCAATGTTTCCATTATTGCCAAAAAAAATTTATTGAGGAGGCCTCGATTTTGTCCATTTCTGAGCATGATTTTGCTATGTTGGGGAGGATTGGTAGAAGGCCAATATACTTCATTAGAGGCATGTTTCCTTCCATTAGTGACCTAATTTTTCACAAGAGCAACACAAGTTTGTGCAAAAGGAACCTAAACGTCCTGATGGAGAGTCGCTTGAACTATGTTTCGTTGATTTTGTTGATGCAAGGTGTGCAAAAAACTACATTAGAAGCTTTACAAGGGTGTAAGTTTGATGAAACTGATAGTGATTCATCTGGGTTTGTCCTTCAACTGTACATTTTGATTTTCTGTGTAGCACACATGCTTGTTGCTCGCCTTAGAATCTTATCGTTCCATTTTCTTTTATGCCAGTTTGGAATTCTCATCTTCATAGTTGGTATTTTTCCAATGATTAAAATGGAGCAATTGGAGCAGATTTAAGGAGTTTTACTCTTGTGACTACCTTTTTATGCGACTATGGTGTACGGTTTTGCGGATGGGCTAGGTCACTATCCCCTTTCTTCCTATCAAAATCAACACCAACAATTAGGAGCATCTCTTGCACCGTGGCTTCTTGGGAGTGGAATCTATCCAGCTGGGCAGTCCTTCTATCCAGTCTAGATGTTTGATAGATACATCTTTCCTAGGAATTTGAGTGCGGGATTTGATCGAGGGTGAATCATTTTAGTTCACAACCAGCGTATGAGTGCAATTATCTGAGTTGGAGGAAAATCTCTTCAACCAACCATTGCTTCCTTTGATTGCAGGTGTGATTCACCCACTCATTGGTTATTGGTGCAATTTGTCTTGGACGATTTGCCCAAGACTGTTGCAATCACCTCTATTGTAAGGTTTATTTTGTTACACATATGTGACTTGATTTCCCATTGTAGATGAATATGGGAGCCATGAATTTTATTTGAGCAGTCGAGAAGTTCATTTCAAAAGTGGTGAATTTAATTTGTGCATTCATTGGAGGCATGATTTTATCTATTGAAAGGAGCATTAAAGTTTGCAATATTCATTTGGGGTTTCCTTTTTCTCGCCACTTTATGGATGGGCATGAAAAAAATCACTTTTTTTTAACCTTGCTACTATCATTTATCCCACATTTATTGCGAAGACCTGTCCTTTTGGCCTTTATATGCTCCAACGCTTGCACTAGACATTGAAGTTCTTGTGTGCTTTATGTGGTGGCTTGTGTGATTGATGAGTTTATTTCGAGATTTGGCTTAGAGATTTGGCTTAGTGATTTGGCACGTGAACCCGCCAAAAAACACCTAGTAAGATGCACAATTTGTTTTTGCTCAATTTTTTCCAGATTCAGTTACATAATCAACCCTTTTTGTATTATTGCCACCCGAAGTAGTTTGGGAAGGCTTCATTTGCAATATATATCATATTTGGGAGTTTCAAATTATTGTTGAAGGTTAATGTCTTTGTATTCTTGGAGATTTGTCATAGTTCATTATGGGGTTTTCATTTCATCCTACTATGATTATGTTGAAAAGGGGAAACTATAAACAATGGAGAGATGGTATCATAAAACATCCCAAATGGCTTCATTTGTTGCCACATTTGTATAATCTTGTTCCCCCTCTTGGTACTGATAGTAAGAAATTTGCATGGAATTGTAAAAGGGATCATGCCTTAGGAGTCATTGCAATGCATATTGATGTTGCCACTTTGAAAGATATTGATAATTGTGATTGCCCTCATACTTTTTGGACTAAAATTTGGGAGATATATATAAAGATCTTGATACTCATCCATTCCCAGATGATCTTGTTTTAGATTTCCTTATGCCTCTTTATTTCTAAGACAGGATACCCTGTGATGTAGATACTATGCGGGAGTTTGAATATTTTGAATACTTCGAATATTCAGATGAGGATGACAAGGATTCTTCAGATGATCCTTCTTCTCCATCATAGATAATTGATGTACCTTCACCTTTAGTGATTCCTTATGCAGAGTCATTGATTGAGACTTCCATCATTCCTATTCAACATGTCCATTCATCTTGTGTTGATGATTCATTGAGTACGTCCAGTGATTCATTACAACAAGTATCTCATTGTCTTCCTGATTAGGATTCCTATCTATCAAACATTGCATCCTTGTTTGTGGAGTTTCACATTTCAGATTTGGAGGACACATTTGAGGGGTTATCTCTCCTCTTTGATGACAACCATTGCACAACTGTTGTCAAACCATCATGGTCTTTGGATATTGTTCAACATCAGTTTTTGCATAGTTCTAATTTGTCACTTTCTTCTTTGATTGGGCATATGGGTAAGTGCAAAAAGATGGGGGGCCAAAAAGGGGGATTAAGTGGCCACTTTTTTCTGAAATGAAGAAATACTGACCTTCGATGTGAAATTGAGAATAGTTACACTCAAAATTTTGAGATGCAACAAAAAAAAGGATCGTAGTGCTTTGAGTCTACTTTCTAAAATACTAATTTATTTTGGAAATGGTTGAGATTAAGGGGTTCAAAAGAAGGACGTACATAAATTGGAATTTTTTTTGTCAAAAAAAACATAACATAGAAACTTTTGTACGTCCCTAGCATGATGAAATTATTTTTAGTATTTTTAAAATTTCTTCGGTGAGAAATTAGCTAACAACATGTAGTTGATGCACAATTTTTCTAATAATTTTTTAATGAATTTATTTGATTTTCTACTAAATTTCTAAGTGGACACTTTCTGAAAAATAGAATTTTAGCCATGCTACCCCTACAAATTTTGGAAACTATTTGATTTTTTTTTTAATTTGTAGAATGGAGTCTAGTTTCTAAAAATGTAATTTATTTGAAATTTTGATGAACGGTTAATTTATAACGAAAAGAAAACCAAACACTACTTTTTGCCAAAAAAGAGACACACAAACAAAAGAAATTATAGATGAAAGGCTTAACATTGTCAAAAAGTGAAAAAAAATACATTGTTGGATAGCTAAGAGAGAACCTAACATTACCTATGTGTTTGATTTGTTCAACATTGAAAAACATGCAATATTGACAGTGAGCACAAACCCGATTTTGTGAACTATTGTAGAATTTGCAAAAACACATCTTTGGTCATTAGGAAGGCCCTCCAAGGCTTTGGGTTGGTATTCCAAGGAAAATACCAAGCCTAAGGCTTTGGGATTCTCAAAGCAAGATATAACACAAGCGCGTTATAACGCGCTCGCATTATATCTTAGTTTTGACATGGTTTTTTATGTTTGTGTGGGACTTATCTAGCAAGACAAAACATGATCACAGTATAATGTGCTCGCATTATGTCTTGCTTTATGTTAAATGCTACTTTATTGAATTTATGTTTGTATGTGCACATATGCTTGTATGTCATGTATGTATGTATGTATGTATGTATGTATGTATGAATGGTTGTATGTATGTATGTGTTTGTATGTATGTATGTACGTATGTGTGTATGTATGTTTCAATGCATGTATGTATACCTATATGTATGTAAGACTGTATCTACATATGTACATGTATTCTTGTATGTATGTAGGATCGTATATACATATGCATTATTCTTGTAAGTATGTATTTATGTATGTCTTTAGAGCGAGGGGGAATTTTAAGAGAGAGAGAGAGAGAGAGATTTGTCTAGGTAGGGTGGGAGGGAGAGAAGGAGGGAGAGACCTGAGAGAGAGAGAGAGGTAGTGAGAGAGATACTTGAGAGAGTGAGATGGGGTATAAGGGAGTGTCTAAGAGAGAGGGAGTGGGAGAGAAGGGGTTGGAGTGAGAGGGACTTAGCTAGGTAGGTTGGGAGGTGGGAGAGAGAATTGAGAGAGAGGGAGAGAGAGGGGAGAGGGAGAGGGAGAGAGAGGGAGAGAAAGAGATATTTATGTAGGTAGGGTGCCAAAGGGAGAGACTTCAGAGTGTGAGGGGGGTGAGAGGGAGAGAAGGAGTGTGAGAGTGAGAGACCTAAGAGAGGGAGAGGGTGTGGGAGGGATTGACCTAAGAGAGGGGGAGATAGAGGGGGTGGAGTGAGAGGGACTTATCTAAGTAGGGTGTGATGGATAGATAGAGAGAGGGGAGAGAGAGAGAGAGAGAGAGAGAGTTACCTAGGTAGGGTGCCATAGGGAGAGACCTAAGAGAGAGAGGGAGTGGGAGAGAGAGACCTGAGAGAGAGGGAGAGAGAGGGAGTGATGGAGAGGCAGTGGGAGGGAGATAGAGAGAGATAGATAGAGGGAGCGAGAGAGGGTGGTAGGGATTGATTGAGCGAGAGGTATGTAGAAAGAGAGAGAGGGTAGATAGAGACAATTCCAGAGGGTGGGAGAGAGGGAGGGAGAGAGAGGTGAGATGTATAGATAGAGAGAAAGGGATAGGGGTTGAGGGTATAGGGTTGAGATATTAGGGTGGAGGACCTATAGGGTTGATGGTTTAGGGTATTAAGGTTTAAGGGTTGAGGGTTGAGGGATTAGGGTTTAGGGTAGAGGGTATTGGGTTGAGGGTAGAGGATAGAAGGTTTAAGGGTTTAGGGTTAAAGGGTTTAGAGTTGAGGGTTTAGGGTTTAGGGTTTAGGGTATAAGGTTGAAGGATTAGGTTGAGGTTCCAATGTAAAGGGTAGATGGTATAGGGGTTGATAGTTTAGGTTTTAAGGGTTGAGGGTTGATGGATTAAGGGTTGAGGGTTGATAATTTAGGGTTGAGGGTTTAATGTATAGGTTAGAAGGTAGAGGGTGGAGAGTTTAATTGTTTAAGTTTTAAGGGTTGAGGGTTTAAGGTCGAGGGTAGAGGATTGAGGGTATAGGGTTTAGGGTATGAGGGTTGAGGATTCAAGGATTAAGGGTTGAGGGTTTAGAATTGAGGTTTGAGGGTTTAATGTGTAGGTTAGAAGGTAGAGGGTAGAGATTTTAATCGTTTAAGGTTTAAGGGTTGAGGGTTGAGGGTTTAAGGTTGAGGGTAGAGGATTGAGGGTATAGGGTTGGAGTATTAGGGTTGAGGGTCCAATGTATAGGGTAGAGGGTATAGGAGTTGAGGGATTAGGGTAGAGATTTTACTTGGGTTTAAGGGTTGATGGATTAGGGTAGAGGGTTTAAGGGTTTAGAGTTTAAGGGTTGAGGGTTTAGGGTTTAGGATTTAGGGTTGAGTGTTTAAGGTTTTAAGGGTTTAGGGTATACAGTTGGGGAATTAGTGTAGAGAGGAAGGGATGGAGGGAGGGAGAGATGGAGGGATAAGTGAGATAGAGAGGAGAGAAGAGGAAGGAGAGAAAAATATATGTGAGGGTTGAGGATCTAATGTATAGGGTAGAGGGTTGAGAATTGAGGGAATATGGTTGAGGACCTATAGGGTTTATGGTTTAGGGTACTAGGTTGAGGGTATAGGTTTGAGGGATTAGGGTTGAGGGTACACATGGTTGAAGGATTCAGGTTGAGGGTCCAATGTATAGGGTAGAGGGTGTTGGGGTTGAGGGTTGACGATTGATGGATTAAGGGTTGAGGGTTGAGGGTTGATAATTGAGGGTTGAGGGTTTAATGTCTAGGGTAGAGGGTAGAGGGTTTAAGGTTGACAGTAGAGGATTGAGGGTATAGGGTAGAGGGTAGAGGGTTTAAGGGTTGAGGGTTTAAGGTTGACAGTAGAGGATTGAGGGTATAGGGTAGAGGGTAGAGGGTTTAAGGGTTTAGGGTTTAATGGTTGAGGGTTGAGGGTTTAAGGTTGACGGTAGAGGATTGAGGATATAGGGTTGAGGGTCCAATGTATAGGGTAGAGGGTAAAGGGGTTGAGGTATTAGGGTTTAAGGGTTGAGGGTTGAGGGTTGAGCGATTAAGGGTCAAGAGGGTTGAGGGATTAGGGTAGAGAGTTTACTTAGGTTTAAGGGTTTAAGGGTTGAGGGATTAGGGTTGAGGGTAGAGGGTAGAGGGTAGAGGGTAGAGGGTAGAGGGTAGAAGGTTTAATGGTTTAGAGTTTAAGGGTTGAGGCTTGAGGGTTTAGGGTTGAGTGTTTAAGGGTTTAAGGGTTGAGGGTTTAGGGTTGAGGGATTAGGGTAGAGAGGGAGGGATAGATGGATGGAGAGATGGAGGGAGAATTAAGATAGAGAGAAGGAGAGAAGAGGATGGAGGTACAAATGTATATGAGGGTTGAGGATCCAATGTATAGGTTAGAGGGTTGAGGACCTATATAGGGTTTATGGTTTAGAGTATTGGGTTGAGGGTATAGGTTTGAGGGATTAGGTTTGAGGGTACATATGGTTGAAGCATTAGGGTTGAGGGTCCAATGTATAGGGTAGAGGGTATCGGGGTTGATGGTTTATGGTTTGAGGGTTGAGAATTAAGGGATTAAGGGTTGAGGGTTGAGGGTTTAATGTATAGGGTAGAGGGTAGAGGGTAGAGGGTAGAGGATTGAGGGCATAGGGTTGGGGGATTAGGGTTGAGGTTCCAATGTATAGGGTAGAGGGTATAGGAGTTGAGGGATTAAGGGTAAAGAGGGTTGATGGATTAGGGTAGAGATTTTACTTTGGTTTAAGGGTTTAAGGTTTGACGTATTAGGGTTGAGCGATTAGAGTAGAGGGTAGAGGGTATTGGGTTGACGATAAAGGGTTTAAGGGTTTAGAGTTTAAGGGTTGAGGGTTGAGTGTTTAGGGTTTAGTGTTGAGTGTTTAAGGGTTTAAGGGTTGAGGGTTTATGGTAGAGCTATTAGGGTAGGGAGGGAGGGAGGGAGGGAGGGAGGGAGAGATGGAGGAATAAGTGAGATAAAGAGAAGGAGGGAAGAGTATGGAGGGACATAGATATATAAGGGTTGAAGATCCAATATATAGGGTACAGGGTTGAGAATTGAGGGTATAGGGTTGAGGACCTATAGGGTTGATGGTTTAGGTTATTGGGTTGAGGGTATAGGGTTTAGGGATGAGGGTAGAGGGTAGAGGGTATAAGGTTTAAGGGTTTAGGGTTGAGGGTAGAGGGTTTAGGGTTTGAGGGTATAGGTTTTAAGGCTTAGGGTTGAGCGTAGAGGGTTGAGGGTTTAAGGGTAAAGAGATTAAGGGTTTTGGGTTGAGGGTAGAGGGTAGAGGGTTTTGGGTTGAGGATAGAGGGTTTAGGGTTTAGGGTTTAGGGTAAAGGTTGGAAGGTTTAAGGGTAGAGGGTAGAGGATTTAAGTGCTAAGGGTAGAGGGTGGAGGGTTTATGGTTTGCGGGTATAGGTTTTAGGGTTTAGGGTTTGAGAGTTGTGGGTTTAAGGGTAGAGAGATTAAGGGTTGTGGGTTGAGGGTAGAGGGTAGAGGGTTTAAGGGTTTAATTTTTTAGGGTTTAGGGTTAGGGTAGAGGGTAGAGGGTAGAGGGTAGAGGGTTAAGGGTAGAGAGGAGAGAGACATAAGGAGTGAGTGAGTGAGAAAGAGAGACTTGAGAGAGGGAGATGGGGTAGGAGGGAGAGAATTGAGAGAGGGAGGGAGTGAGAGAGATATATAGGGTTTAGGGTTGAGGGTAGAGGGCTTATAGTTTGAGGGTATAGATTTTAGGGTTTAGGGTTGAGCGTAGAGGGTTTATAGTTTAAGGGTATAGGTTTAGGGTTGAGGGTAGAGTGTTGAGGGTTTAAGGGTAGAGGGATTGAGGATTGTGGATTGAGGGTAGAGGGTAGAGGGTTTAAGGGTTTTAGGTTTAAGGGTTTAGGGTTGAGGGTAGAGGGTAGAGGGTTTAGGGTTTAGGGTATAGGTTTGAGGGTACGTGGTTAAAGGATTAGGGTTGAGGGTCCAATGTATAGGGTAGATGGTATAGGGGTTGAGGGTTGAGGTATTAAGGGTTGGGGGTTGAGAATTGAGGGTTGAGGGTTTAATGCATAGGGTAGATATTAAATGTTAGAGGTTTTAATGGTTTAGGGTTTAAGGGTTGAGGTTGAGGGTTGAGGGTATAGGGTTGAGGGTGAAATTGGTAACCTAATTGGACCTATTTGAAAAAATGGGTCCAAGAAATGGGGTCTCTCGGTGATTCCATTTATTGGATGCATTTTTTTAAATTGGCCAAGCTAGGTTGCCAATTCGGTGAAATTGGTAATGTCGTCTTGGATCCATTTTTTCAAATAGGCCACTACATTGTCAATTTCACCGAATTGGCAAGCTAGTGGGCCCATGAAATGGGGTCTCTCAGTGATGTAAATCACCAAGAGACCCCATTTCTTGGACCTATTTTTTCAAAAATCCCATTGCATTGCCAATTTCATCAAATTGGCTAGCTAGTGGATGAAATTGGCAAGCTAGTGGGCCCACTAGCTTGCCAATTCGATGAAATTGGAAACCTAACTTGACCTATTTGAAAAAATGGGTCCAAGAAATGAGGTCTCCTGGTGATGTAAACTATTGGCAACCTAGCTTGTCTTGTTTGAAAAAAAGGATCCAAGAAATGGGGTATGGAAGTCTCCTGATGATGTAACCTATTGGCAACCTAACTTGTCCTATTTGAAAAAATGGGTCAAAGAAATGGGGTCTCCCGGTGATGTAAATCATTGGGAGACCCCATTTCTTGGACCTATTTTTTCAAATAGGCCACTACATTTCCAATTGAATCGAATTGGCAAACTAGTGGGTGAAATTGGTAACCTAACTTTGGCCTATTTGAAAAGATGGGTTCGAGAAATGGGGTCTCTCGATGATGTAAATGGGGTATTCAAGAAATGGGGTCTCTCAGTGATGTAAATGGGGGGTCCAAGAGATGGGGTCTCCTGGTGATTTACATCACCGAGAGACCCCATTTCTTGGAGACCCCATTTACATCACCGAGAGACACCATTTCTCAGACCCATTTTTTCAAACAGGACACTATATTTTCACCAAGAGACATGAGAGAGGGGGAGAGGGTAGGTGGGAGAGACTTGAGAGAGAAAGGAGGGAGTGTGAGATAAATAGAGGGTAGAGGGTAGAGGATAGAGAGAAAGAGAGGAAAAATCCTAAAACAAATCAACTTTCTCATAACGTGAGTGCGTTTTGAAGTAGTAGAGATATGGCCGTTCTTTTAGCAAGACATATCACTCTTGCATTATAACATGAGTGCATTTTTTATTGCTCTAAAAATGGTAAAAAACTCAATATACTGATGATCTCAAGGCCTACATTTTGCATATTCTCTTGGTTGTGTGGGTGCTCAAACAAAAAAAATATTTTTGATGATTTTGTGAAGTTTGCATGCATGTTTTTCACATTCCACCACCTTTGCATGAAATAGTAGATTTTTCACGTTGAAAGGCATATGATATCAATTCAAGTCTAAATTCCATTCAAGAGTGATATACAATTGAATTTTGGAGGGGAACAAGCTTTTGAAAAATTCAAATTGTTGAGGAGTTTGAAGAAAGAAGAAGAAAATGCTACATAATTGGGTAGAACTCCTCCATTTGAAACTCTAGTTTTTTAGGTATGTAAAGTCTTTACACATTTTCTTTCGTTCTATTATGGATTTTTTTCATTTTGGTTATTTTACATACTTCATGTTGATCATTGTTTGTTTGTCATTATAACCTTAGCTTGTCAATGCACATTTTAAATTACACAATTATTTACACTTGCCAAGTACATTTTTAAACCACATCTATTTAAGGCATTTTGTTAAACAATTGACTTACCTTGTGTATTCTTCCACATTTTGTATACACACATATATGACATAAGTTATAAGGAATTAAAATAATACATCATTTCCCAATCCTTTACTATGGATGTGCATACCACTCTCCAAAGCTTTCATTTTGGTATAGGCATGGGGGATGTTGGAAAATGTAGTTGAATTTGGTTTTACACCTACAATTTGCATATGCTTCAAATTTTATAAGGCCTTTTCAACAAATTTATTTTGTGCATATCCTACAATCATTATAGTCCATGAGGACATAGCTCATCGAGGTATTTTGTCAAACAGTTATACCAAGAAGCTAATTTCCTTGTCTATGCTACTAAATTTTCCATACATGTCTCTAAAAAATTGGAATATACTCCTCCCACATTGATAGATCTTTGGATATATATTTTTTTCATCTCTATTTCTAAATTTACCTCATCACTTATCTTGTGATATATTTCAAATGTTTCCTTGATTAGTCTACCTGCAAGGGATTCTAACCCTTCTCTCCATTGTTTCAAGACTCTTTATTCAAGGCTAAGTTAGAAACATGGGGAAAGGTGCAACCTATCATGCAATCATGGCTCAAAATGGAAGCATGGGCAAGGAATTTGGATTTTTTGACAATAATGTTTTCGTATAAATGTATGTAAAATGTGGTAGCATTGACAAGCTAGTAAGCTTAGCAAGCTCGTGAACTCACTAGCTTGCCAATTTTGTAGGGTTGACAAGGTAGGGTGATGAGCCTACAATTTAGCCTAGTTAGAAGGATAAAATCTATTGCTATTTATTGGATTACCATAAGACTTAGATATTATATGCTAACAATTTCATATAGTTCTCTTAGACATATAACCTTTGGACTAATTTCACTTTTGCCGGTTTTAATGATAAATACCCATTATGTGGACCATCTATATTTATCTTGCATGTGATTGATGAATGTTCTTAAGATGATTATGATTATGTGATTATTATGTATACTGATCTTATTCTGTAAACATGATTGATATGCTAAGTTGAGAAACGCAACCACCAGTCGGTCGGGTTGAGGAGACACGTGAAGGTCAAACTTAGGACGCCAACAGAAGATTTTGCATCAGCCGCATGTAACCGCTCTGCACCAATCTTCAATGACATTGAGCATCGCGGACATTACTGTAGTGGTTGAGTCCATGTTTGGGCTTGCATGTCCAGTGGATTCCCCTGCATGTGTAACTGTCGCTTCCTCTTTCTCTCACTTTCCCTAAATGGCATCCTCTTA
This sequence comes from Sequoiadendron giganteum, assembly GCA_007115665.2. NCBI lineage: Eukaryota > Viridiplantae > Streptophyta > Pinopsida > Cupressales > Cupressaceae > Sequoiadendron > Sequoiadendron giganteum. Next base: position 487,083,864 of record CM021104.1, read on the forward strand.
GTTAGTGGCAGTTGATGGCCCTATTCAGTTGATAAATAAGGCTTGATCCTCCTTTCTACAGAGTGAGCACATTATGAGTTGATCGCCATATTCTTGTACAACCTGATTACCAGCCATATTTTTGTAATTGCAGTTTTTGATAAATAACATGAGATTCTGAATTGAGTATCCAAGATTTATAGTATTTTAGAGGATACTCATCCAAGGGGGGCCACTTGGTGAGTAATTCATGTTTTAGTTTAGATATGTTAGTGTTAGTCTCTATTTGAGTACTTAGTTAAAATCTTGGCATTGACTATTCCTACAGCCACTAGAACTCTGTTTTGTGACTGTTCTTGCAGTCAAGGCTAGCAGAGTAGTTTTTTGTTGAATGCTTAGTCTTTCCTTCTTGTTATGCATAATCGATTTAGATTTTCTTGACTAATGTTCAACACTTACTTTGTTTCCTTTCCTACAATTTACTTTCAAGTCTCCCTTAGATATATAATGTAGATGACCACTCTGGAATTCCTAATGCACATATTGTGCTGACCCATTTCAAGTTCACGTCCCTGGGTTGGCAATTCAAATGTACCTTCGTGGTGATTAAGATGGCTATTCAAGTCAAATGTACAATCTCTAAATCATGGCAGTAAGAGTTGAGTTATTGAGATCATTATAGGAGGCCGACATTTTTGGCGTTGTTACTGGGGATGGTGTCAAACTAGGAATCTTTTGGAGTCATTGATAGTTTTCTTGCTTTAGTATTTCAGAAATTTTCTCTTAGTATTAGAAGTATGATCCACTATTTTTCCCCACCCATTCTTTGTATGAATTGGTTGATACTGAGTTGATATCGCATGCATAGAAGAAGAATAGACTATTTTGGGAGATTTCTTCCTAATAATCATATGAGGTGTATCAGCTAGTCGAACTTCCAAATCTACCCAGAGACGAAGAAGAAGAACGACAACTCTTTGTCGATGTATTCCCTGATTTGACCAACTCTGAAGTTTCCCTTGAAGATCAAAAACTTGTTGAAGAAACCTTTGTTCTGGAATTTCATCAAGACATGGCTAATGGAAATGGAGATACGCCCAACGGACAAAACCAACCAGCTTTCCCCTTTCCCATTGCTGAAAAGAATGAAGTTCACAACCTCAAAAATATCCCTACCTCAATCCTTCCTAAATTCTATGGGCTTGTCATAGAAGATCCTGATACCTTCCTATTCGAGTTTGATATACTCTATTGAAGCTATGACTATACCACTTATGCCCATATACTCAAGCTATTTCCTACTACTTTGAAAGAAACTGCATTGAGATAGTTAATGAGCCTTGGTAGAAATACTGTAAGAACTTGGGAAGATATGAAGACAATTTTTCTTGAGAAATACAAATAATATTGCAGGGGTAGTTACCTGAGAGGAGGAGACATTTTCAAAATGCAGCAAAAAGAAGATGAGAGCTTGGAAGACTTCATTTTGAGGTTCCTATTTTGTCTGCAGAAATCTGCACATCATACACTTAATGAAGACTCACAAAAATTACTTTTTCTGAGAGGAATTAATGAAAGTTGCGCTGATGCCTTGGACTTAATGACAAGGATATAGCATTCAATTCCCTTGGGATGATATCAAGAAGATATGTCAAAACTATTCTAGGGTAGCTTCAAAGAAAGGAAGAGCCTATCAATCCTCTATGGTTAAATCATCCAGTAGTGGAGTCTCAAAGATGGAGATTAGTAACTTATTGGCAGATTTCAAGCAAGATATAATTAACAGTATAGCTACTCAGTTGGATACACTTCAAGCTAAAAATAAACATGAGGAGCGACAGAGATGGAGAAGGCATGATAAGCTGGGTGGGTTTTATTGGAATCTCGATTCACCTACTATAGACACTGACATTGGACAGCTATAAGTTGCAGACTTCAAGTCCTTAACAAAGCAGAAGCATAACTCTTCCCCTATTGGAGGACCAACAAAATGTTAGGTTGTGGGGAGTGATGATCCTAGAATTTGGCCTAGTTAGAAGGATAAAATCTCTTTCTATTTCTTGGATTACCATAAGACTTTGATATTATATGTTGATATTTTCATAAAGTTCTCTTAGACATGAAATTTGGACTAATTTCACTTTTGTCAATTTTAATGATATATATACCCATTATGTGGACCATCTATATTTATCTTGCATGTGATTGATGAATGTTCTTAAGATGATTATGATTAAGCAATTATTATGTGTACTGAAATTATTCTGTAGACATGATTGATATGCTAAGTTGAGAAATGCAGCCGCCAGCCGATCAGGTTGAGGAGACACGTGAAGGTCAAACTTAGGACACCAGCAAAAGATTTTGTGTTAGTCGCATGTAACTACTCTACACCAATCTTCAATGACATTGAGCATCACAGGTGTTACTAGAGTGGTTGAGTCCATGTTTGGGCTTCCATGTCCAACAGATTCCCCTGCATGTGTAACCATCGCTTCCACTTTCTCTCACTTTCCCTAAATGGAATCCTCTTAGTTAGTGGATGTTGATTGACCTATTTAGTTGATAAATAAGGCTCAATCCTCCTTTCTACAGAGCGAGCACATTATGAGTTGGCCATATTCTTGTACAAGTTGATTACCAACCATATTTTTGTAATTGCACTTTCAGATAAATAACATGAGATTTTGAGTTCAGTATCCAAGCTTTATAGTAGTTTAGAGGATACTCATCCAAGGGGGCCCACTTGGTGAGTAATTCTTGTTTTAGTTTAGATAGATTAGTGTTAGTCTCTATTTGAGTTCTTAGTTAAAATCTTGGCATTGACTGTTCTCACACCCACTAGAACTCTATTTTGTGACTGTTCTTGTAGCCAAGGCTGGCAAAGTAGTTTTCTATTGAATTCTTAGTCTTTCCTTCCTATTATACATAATCAATTTATATTTTCTTGAGTAATGTTCAACACTTACTTTGTTTCCTTTCCTACAATTTACTTTCAAGTCTCCCTTAGATATAGAATGAAGATGACCACTCTGGAATTCCTAGTCCACATATTGTGCTGACCCATTTCAAGTTTACCTCCCTGGGTTGACAATTTAAATGTACCTTCATGGTGATTAAGATGGCTATTCAAGTCAAATGTCCAATCTCTGAATCATGGAGGTAAGAGCTAATTTATTGAGATCATTATAAGAGATCGACAAAGGGCATCATATTCCTCATCGAAATGGGGTCTCACGGTGATGTACACATCACTGTGAGACCCCATTTCATTGAGGGATACACTGCCCCTACCTTGTCAACCCTACTAAATTGGCAAGCTAGTGACCTCACAAGCTTACCAATTCAGTAGGGTTGACAAGGCAAGGATATCGTGAAAAAATGCCTCATAGAAATGGGGACTCAGGGTGATTATATCACCATGAGTCCCCACTTCTTGACAAGGTAGGGGTATCGTGAAAAAATTCCTTGTAGAAATGGGGACTCATGGTGATTATATCACCATGAGTCCCCATTTAAATGAGGCATTTTTTAATGTTGCCCCTACCTTGTCAACCCTACCGAATTGGAAAGCTTGTGAGCTCACTAGCTTGCCAATTTTCTCACATAATTTTTCTAATGGAATTGTTATGCCTTGCATAACCACCCCATCTTTTTCCTTGGTCAAAAGGGGTCCCCCTTTATTGTTCTTTATCCTTAGTTGTTTTTCAAATAAAGTTTGGGGTCTTGTTTTTCCAACATTTTGTTTTTCTTAAATTTCTCTATCGGAAGCGGAAGCGGAACCAAATCGGGTTCTGAAACCACAATCAAAACTCGTCCCGAGCCCCATCTCGATAGTATTTCTTTTGGCCTTTTGTTTTGTCTTCATCAGACTCGGAGCCAAAGTGGGCGTTAAGTTAGTCTTTATCGAAAATTGAAAAATCATAATCAATTCCACCCCCGCCTCCGCTATTTCAACTTTTGGTTTTAGTCTAAGTCCTTGTGATTAAGATTTATTATGTCGGTCTTTTGTTTTACTCTCTGTGTTTGGTTTCATTTTGTGCTTTGTTAGCGGACTCGGACCCAGAATGGGAATGAAGTTAGCAAATTTCTTAAGTTTTTGAATCAATTTCCATTCGAATTTTGCCCCCACCGCTTTTGGGGTCATTGACTTTTTGACTGAAGTCACACTAAAGTGAAGTGTTAGTTCTCTTTCAGTTCTGACTCCGCTTTAAACAACATTCAATGCATTAATGACAGCTGCTCGTGTAGGTAGAAATCCTCATTTTTTCCTTCATTAAGGATTAAACAAATCATTATTATCATTGTTAAGAGATTAAAGAGCACGAAAGAGCAGCGGCGGAGTTCATCTGAGCGAATTTATTGAAGGAGGAGAAGGTTATTGCTTGCGAATTAGTTCAGAAGGTTAGCAGGGTTCTTTTGTGTTTGAGGTAAGGTTTCTTATCATTGTTGTTCTTCGTTTATTTACTGTTGCTTTTTTGTTTTCTCGTGCTTTGAAACATTTCGTTTTAAATGAATTCGTGATTCTTGGTATGTTTGTTTGAGTAGGTTCTCGCTTTATTTTGTTTGTCTGGTTAATTTCTTCAGTCTTTTGCTTCTTTTTTTTTGGTTCTTTGTGTTTTAGGGCACGGTTGCTTTCATGTTTTAGTCGTGATCGCGTCGGGCTATTTTAATTTGCAGTAAGATTAGATTTAAATGGCATTGGTTAAAATTAGGGATTTACAGTGAGGTAGATTAAATTCATTTTTTTACAGTAAGTTAGGGTTAGTTGAATCTCGTTTTTACTTAGGGTGTTGTCGCACATTCAATCTAGTAAAATGGCAGGGGTTAGAATCTGTGCCCTAGTTTTATCGTGTTTTTTTTTTAGATTAGGGTTCCGTGTGTTTCTGTGATCACCTTTAAAAGATTAAAATATGATGCCCTAAGATACAGTTGTTCCCCATGGTCATGTGAGTATAGTGTTTTTAAAGACTCTTTTCATTTGAATATGACCCTGATTTTAGTCATGGAGTTATGCGTTAATGCGTGAAACATCTTTGATGGTGTCATGGTCGATATAGTCGGAAGCGGGATCGGAATTGATTTGGAGTTTTGGATGTGTTTTTATGTTTAGTGTCAATTCCATCTTTCATCCCGTCTCCGACTCCGCTTAGGGTAAGGAGTTTTACTGTATGAAAATGTTTACCTAACAGAAGCGGGAGCGGAACCGAATCCGAATATGAGAACAGAAAATTTGAAGGAAACTAAATTAGTTTCCATTTTGGTTCCGGTTCCAGTCACCATTCCAGTTTTGACTCCGGTCCTGGCAGTATGTTAAAAGAGACTGTTTAGAATATGTTTATGCCTGGTTCCGCCTCCAATGTATACATGAAATGTATAGTTTAAGGCATGTTTTATGATGATATTCACAGATCTAATTAGAGGTTTTGTTGCAGGAAAATATAAGAAGATGTCAGGAACATTAGGAGAAGCTGCTCAAAGGAATCGGCCTGCAGGAACATCAAAGGCAGTGCCTAAACTAAAGAAGATCAAGCCTGAACAATTGCCTTATACCTTGAGGTATAATCACAGGAGTCTAGTTGTGAAGGTGAGCAAGGTGGAATCCGACTGGTCAAACATCACTAATACAAACTTGGGCCAGTACAACTTGAGGAGGCATATGCTGAAACATTCACTGAGGATTGTGGAGTCCAATTTGGCTCATATTACTTTGTTTCCTTTGTCAATTCAATGCCCAGAGTTGATCTTAACAGTAGCTAGTGCCTATAATCCTACGACCAGACAGTGCATGGATTCCCAAAATAATGTGATCATTGATGTCACTCCTCTAGCATTTCAAAATATATTTAATGTCCCAGATCCTAAGAGTTTGGTGTAGTTGGATGAGGCAAAGGCATTGCAGAAATATAGTGAGTATAAGGACTCCAATAAGTCTCATTTAAACAAAAAGTGGTTGAAGATAGAAAAGAAATCTTTAAGCAAGCTTGCAAACCAGCCAAAGAGGGAAGATTTCTATAAGGAGGTATCAGATCTAATCATGATGTTGTCTAGGGCCTTTGGGAAGAGAGATACATTTCGGTTCAAGGAGTGGATGTTTCCTTTCATCCAGACTATCTTAAATGGAGCCTAGCAGTTTGATTGGTCGGTGATTGTGTCAAATGTTGTTCATGATCAACTGACTAACGTCAGGCAGACCAAAAGCTTCTTTATGACTTCTTATGTTGTGTATGCAGCAGCAAGGTTGGGTATTTTCCCAGGTTTGAATAGAGTGGGCATAATGGGAGCCTTGGATGGACAAAAGAAAGTGTGGGAGTATTATGACTAGTTGTCTCTTTAGGTTGTTGAGACTCATTTCAGAAGAGTCAATGATGCATTTATATATGTAGTCATCAATCAATTGAATGGGGATGCAGGGTACCGGTTGAGTCAAGAGGCCATGGCATTTATTGCTAAATGGGGATATTGGTACATTCAATACCCCAAATTCACATATTTCAAGTTAGCTGGTTTTGAAGACCATCCACATCTACTTCCAAGGTGTTGCAATAACAGAATAGTGCTAATGGAGTTTGTATATCAAGCTCTTGGAGTTAATGCTCGGTTTGGGATAAAACATAAAACCGGATGTCATAAGTTTCCCATGAAGTTGGGTGAGTATAGCTGTCAACATCTAGTAGGAGCAAAGCTTGTTTGCAAGGAGCTAATACAGTTGAAATTGGGTTTATACACAGCCCGTAAGTATTTTGATCCGAAGGGTAAGATGTATGCCTCGTTGCCTTCGGTGTTTATCAAACATTTTAATTTGTTAGAAGATTTCTGGAGTGACCGACAAGATGAGTATGATCTAAGAAAGAAGAATTATGAAAGATTGTTTGTCTCACTCATGTCAGAGCTTGGTATTAAAGATAATATTCCTAACACATTGGTGGATGATGGAATTGTATTGGATCCATCTTATGTAGCTTTGAACATTGGCACCAAGGGCCTGGATCCAAGTGACTGGGATGTGAAGAAACCATTGAAATTAAACAGATTAGAAGGACAGTATTGGATAGGAGTGTGCAATGGTTAGTTTTAAGAACCAAGACTCCTCAAGGACTAGCCCCTAAAGAGGGTAAGGGATACAAGAGGATTAAAAGGAAGACACCTCCCAAAGAGCCATTGGAGTTCTTTCCCCCAGATATCGAAGAGATAGAACTTGAGGTGATAGATGATGAAGAGGAAACGCAAGAAGGGGATGATCCAATAGGATCTACTGTTTCAACACCTACATTAGGTGAGTCTTCCACAAAAATCCCACTTACAAAATAGCAGAGAGGAGAAGTTCAAGAAGGAGCTCTTCATAGTATGGTTGAAGCTGGAAAGGGAAAAGCAGCCTTAGAGAAGGAAATTCATGAGGTTGGAATGGATTCAAATGAGACTATGTCAGAAAAGATATGCAAGAGAATGTGCCTCTAGAGGAGGACATTGAGCACATTTTGACATAAGAAGATCAATGGAAGTTGTTTGAAGATGTGAAAAGAAATTATGATGCAAGGGTTCAGCCTTGGAGAAGCAAAAGGAAATTGATGCTAAGGCACAAGTTGATGCTATATTGCACCAGCAACAATTAAAATCCAAACAAATTGAAGCTAAGGAAATAGTTGATGAAGTAGAGAGACAAAGAAGGCAACAAGAGCATGAACTCAAGGTTAAAGAAGAGAATGACAAGTTGGAACTAATACGGAAGATTCATGACCTTGAGGAAGACAAGGCAAGGAACCGAAAGGAAAAAGAAATCTTGGTTGCCAAGTTAAAACTTGTAGAGGAAGCTCGCCAAAAAGAAGGAGCAAAAAAGTTAAGGAAGGAAAAGGAGGCCGAAGAGCTGGTTAAGAAACAACAACAACAAGAAGCAAAGGTAGAAAAACTTAAGGCTTTAGAGGTAGAAAGATTAGAAAAGGAAAGACTAGAGGCCTTAGAAAAAGAGAAACTAGAAAAAGAAGCTCTAGAGAAGGAAAAGCTAGAAAAAGAAAGGTTGGAAAAAGAAAAAGTGGAGAGAGATCGGTTGGAGGAAGAGAGGTTGAGGAAAGAAGAGGAAGATAAGAAAAGGCAAGAACATAAAGATAGGGAAGAAGCTAAAAATCTTGTGCATATGCATATAGTGCAAGAACAACAAGAGAAATCAAGGGTTGACTCTCAACCCCAAGTGAATATGCAGCCACCTTCTACCATTATTTCTTCTTCCTCTATGATGACTACTGCTCCATGTGCTCCCACTTGGTTAAAACAAGATCTATAGAAGAGAGAAGTAACACCTTCACAACCTCTTAATTGGGAGGATATGATGAAGGAGATCGATCAAGAGAGGCCTAAAAAGAAGGCCAAAATTTTACATTCTACTAGACTCACGGACAAAGGAGAGATTGTTGCTGAATGTGCCATGCCAATGACAAAGAAGGAGGTAGGGGACATGCAGCTAATAATTATCAGTTGAGTACTCTCAACTTGGGAAGGCCCACTAGAAGTCAGCAGATGAACTTAATTGATGTGATGGCTTCAACAACCAAGTCCAGAATGATAAAGGATAAACAAAAGAAGGATGAACTTAAGGCTCAGTTGGATCAATTACATTCATTTTTGCGAAGTGTCTCCTCTCCAAGATCATAACAAGTAATGGCCATTGAGACTCCTATTTTGTTGAGCAAAAAGGAGGTAGATGATTTGGTGCAGGTAAAAGGTAAAGCGGAGATGGTAGATAGATGGGTAGATAGGTTGAATCAGGAGGTAGGTAAAGTTTTGGTTGAGGTTTTTGAAGCTTACAAAGGCACTGAAGAGTTGATAAGAGAAATTCAGCAATATATTGAAGCATCGGAGAAACAAGAAGAGGAGTATAAAGAGTATGGTCGGAAATTAGAAAAGGTTAGAGCATTGCCTTTAACTACTCTTCTTGAACAATCAATACTTGAGGAGGACAATAAGGATTTTGTGGAGAAGACCTCTCGTATACTCCGATTTAGAGAAGATTTCTTGTGTAAGCATAGGAATGAGGTTCAAGAGGCTGTTAATAATCTGACTAAGCAGTTTGAGGACCTGGAAGCAATCATTGCTATTATTGTAGATGTAAATGTGTTAACAAAAGACGAAATGCCTTTGGATCAGATAAAAGAGAAATGGGATGAGAGATTTAGAGGACTCATGTAGAAAGAATATGATGGAGAAGATTTGATAATAGATCGACTAATGGATGTCAAGGAAGAAATAAAAGCTGCTAGGAGAGAGTTGATAAAGATAAAAGGTATGAGGGAGTTTGCCGTAGCAGAATTGGATCGGATTAAATTTGAAGATAGTTAAACTGATGGGCCTGAATTAGATACATTACAACAAGTCTTCACTAGCTACGATGAGTTCATTGCAGACCCGGCTTCACATGCATAAATCCCCTGCATGCATGATTGCTCTCTTCTTTGCATGTTGCATGTAGCACTAACAGTTTTGAAGCGCATGACTTTATTTCTCTTCTATTTTCTATTCTCTAGTTTAACTGGATGTCTAATGTAAGAACTCAAGATCAAATTGATCTGAGTTTCCAAGAGAATTTTAGTTCCTAAAAAGGTGGATGACCTAAAATAGAAGTGGAGTCCAAATTTTTGTATATCTATAAATATCATGTGGGTATCATATTGTAAAGGTCGGCTAATTGAGAATAGAATTGGCTTACCTAATGTTAGGAGATAGAATTTTTTAGTGATTACTGAGATACATTATTACTAGATGCTTTACAGTTAATAAAAATTACAGGTTTTCTCGAAATATGGTGTTAGAATTAAAAAATTGTTTTGTGTGGTAAGGCTGATAAGTTATAATCTATCTGTATGCAGTGATTGTGTTGAAACATAAAATTTTCTTGAGTGATGAAAGTAATTTGAAGGAATCAAATTTAAGGATTATCTTGTTAGATTATCATTGAATTGAAGTTATTAAATTCTATTGATCTATGACCTTGGCAATGAATGGATGTGTGTGTTCTTTTGAAATCTTGGAGATAGTTGTGATATGTGAATAGTGGTATTAAATTAAGCACCTTAGATACATGCAATGGTATAGTTTATTCTGTAAATTGTGTCATGCTTTGGTTTTGTGATCTATTAGAAAACATTCATTGTTGAAAGTATATGTCTGAATGTTAGATAAAATTTGATTCATACTTATTGGTTTACCCTTTCATCTATCATTTTCTTTTGTTTGAAACCCCTTTTATTTACAAGAATGGTTTGATAAAATGAGTCATTGCTTGAATATTTTGTTACCAGCATAGGCTCCTTGAACATTACAATTGCATGAACTGATTGAGTGACACCAGATAGTTGAGAACCAAATACCAGGACCTTGAAAGTTAGGCCACTACATGTTGTCTTTCTTTTTCAGGAGAAATAGAGTAGAAATATTTTGTTTATACGTTGTTTGTGTCATTTTCACCATCAAGAGGAATGCCTTAAAGTAATGTGGTAATGTTGTATGCCATGATTGTAATTATTTTGTATGAAGCCTTGAATGACATATATTTCATTTATTTGTATGGATTCATTTTTTAAGAACTAATATTTGTCTCATTACCATGCTATAGGTAAAATTATCCGCCATGTCGAGGAAACGAACACGGAATAAACTAACAAATGAAGAGTATGAAATAAATAAACCAAAGGAGAGAGAATGGGTGAGGACATATTGTGAGAAGAAGAAATTGGATACAATTGAATAAAACAAGCCAATTGAAGAGGAACCCCAACCATCAAAAAGAGAAAAGGCATTGGCGGCACAAAGGTCACAAATGCAAAAGCATCATGCTAAGAAAGATTCGCATATTGTAGTTGGAGACACACCCTCTACTACAAGTGAATATGAAAGGACACCATTAAGCAAATGTGAATATGGAGGGACACCATCTACTGTAGGTGAGTATGGAGGGACACCATCTATCGCAAGTGAATATGGAAGGATACCATCTATCGGAAGTGACTATGAAGGGACACCATCCACCACACCTCAAGTTGAGAGTCCATCATCACTCGGATTTTACCAAGAAGGTGTACCATCATCCCCATGTCAACCTCAAGGTATGTCGTATATTCCACCCTCGATTGAAGGTATGCAATCAAACCCAACTCACTTAAATATTGATGAAATTCCTAATGTTGAGGAGTATGTACCTAGGAGAACACCACCTAGAATTTTGCATAGAAAGCTAAAGTATTTGTTTAATATTAATGAGGATATTTTGTAGTACATGGAAGGTAAGATTTGAGAACACACTTGTAGAAGATATGCTGATAAGATTTGGAAACCATTCCTTGAAAGGCTAAATGAGACCACAAGATGTCAACTATTTGTTGAAATGATGTGGGGTATAAAGTATAGAAACATCATGAAGATTCTTGGGTTTAGAACATCAAATGCTTCAAGTGAAAACAATATTGTGAAGAATCGAATGGATTCTTATGAGAGTGTGGATAAGACCTCACAACCAAAAGATAGTAATGTCACCAGACGTGTCATCACATCAACTTTGGTAAGTAGTCAAACAAAGAGAGATCATCTCATTAGAAAGAAGAGTGAACAAATGATAATTAATAGAAAACCTTTATCAAGAGTCATTTAAAGGTGACAAAGAATTGAGGGCACCGATTCAAATGAATTATGGGCATTCTCAGGGAGACTGCCATGAAAAGATAAAAAAAATTGTTGAAGCATTGAGAACACTAATCAAAGAGTATTAGAAGAATAACACAAGGCCATCTCTGCGTCAAAGGGATTTGGTAAGAAGGAGAATTGGTAGTCGGAACCGTGAGCCACATCCAAAGAATTTTTTGGATATGACTCGAACCCAATTTTTTCATAAATTTCAATAGGATTATCCTCAAATTAGTATTTGTCAAAGATATTTTGAAATGATTAAACCTTTTTATGTCAAGATAAATCACACATGTACTACTTATTGTTGTAGACTACATATTGAATTCTCTAACCATTATGATTTTTATCATTCTATATGTTTAGATTTGTATACTAATGATGTTTTGCAGGATTGTGGTATACAAGCCCCACCAACATCTTCAAGAGAGTTCTTATCAAAAAAATTATGTGAAATAGAGGATGGCCAAATATTCTCTAGGACCTTGGATGGTTCATGTCAACATTGCAGTGGCTTGCAACATATGCCAGTATGTCAACATATGGAAAGCACGGATGAGATGGGACATAAACTGGTAGAGTTTGAGAAGTATAGAATAGTGGCATAAATTATGTACAAAAGATGGGAATCAAGCAAAAATGTGTGCTTTGGCTATTCAGAAGATTCCAGTGTATCAGTTTATGTCCATTTTTTGTGACAATATAGTGTATGAGTATGCAAGGCATACCAATAGAGCCCGATGGTTAGACACGTAATTCAAGTTATGCAAGGAAACCTTTCTAGTTGGTATCATATTTTCAATGGTCAACATTGTAGAGAAATACACTCTATAGCCACAACATGAGGTGTAGTCACAATACTACAACTCCACATAGGTTTTGATATTTATGCACATAGAATTCATTCATGTAGCTAATAGTACACAAGACCAAAGGAAGGTATTGAGGGAGTATCATTTTTATATTAGTGATGATGACAAACATTCTCCAAAGTTCATGCAAGGTTGCTTCTAAATGTTCTACAGTGGTTTGGCTCAAAGGGGCATAGCATACGGTCAACATATAATATGGTTGGATAACTGTGCAACACAGTTCAAGAACTCACACATGTTCTACTAGTTGTGCAGGATGCATGTCATTACAGGTGTTTAGCATATGTTGAACTTTTTTCAGGTCGAGCATGGAAAGGGGGAGCATGTGTGAAAAGATAATTAGCACGAAAAGAGTTAAAGTATAAAGACAATTCAAATTTGACAGATGCAAAATCAATCATCAAGAATGGTGTAATGATTTGATGGGTCCAAGTAATGAAGGTGCATCTTTAGTTCATAGATTTTTTTGGTTGATGGATGATACTAACATTGCACAATATGAGGATTGTTGTACACTAATAGGATTGAGTAAGTTACACTCTTTCCTTAGCTTAGATGCAGGTTCATGGAGTATCAATACACAGAAGATGGCATGCTTTTGTTCTTCATGTAAAATGAAAGCCTGGTATGATTGTGAGTCAAAGGAGTGGGTTGATAAATTGTCGCTAAGTTATCTTAGCCCACTTCACATGTGTTGCCCTCTAATGACATTGGAACTAACATAGATGGATTCATTGGTTGAATTTGAACACATATCAGATCTAGTTCAACGAGGTAATATATCTACTTGCTTATTTTTTGAAATTCCTATTGTTATCTCATTTTGTAGTGTATTTGTAATATTGACTAATTTCAAGAGATTTGTTGCACATATCAATGCAAGCCATGTTTATGCAGTTATTGCAGATGAAGACAATGAAGAGGGAATGAACTATTACTTGTGTCGTTGTTTTGAGGCCAAAAATAAATTGGAGGCTCCAGTTATAGATGGAGAAAACATAGAATACCCTACAGGCTTAGTTGTTGTTACTAGAATGTGGCTTAGAAGGTACCCACATAAGAGTGTTAAATATTGGCTATTTCAGGACATTGACATGCATCAGAAGATTTTTCATTACTTGAACCTTGTAATGGAATCCAATGTTCATTTGACAAAATATGGGGGTAGACCTTTGAAAAAGGCCTTGTGGAAGGTCCATGAGTCTAACCATGAGTCAATACTTGACACAATAAAGAGTAGAGTAGACCCAGATGGTTCGTTGGATTAATTTGTAAGTATGCACATTGGTTGTTATTAATTTATACTTTTATGCACATTAATTTGTATGATTTCATTGCTATGATGCAAATTCTATCATCTAATGTTTATATCATGTATGTAGGTGATTGATGAAATTATCAGACTTGCAAATGTAGCACACTTTATGTTTTGAACTATGGCAAAGGATATAGAGTTCAATGGTATTTTACTTTTTCTCATAAATATGCAAAAAAAATGTAGGATATTCTAAATAGATAATTAAACTAGGTGGAAGATTAATTTTTTTTGTTTTTATAATAGGTTGCAAGTTTCCAAAAGGTTGGAAAGTAATATTTTGGTTACATTCTATTCATGTTCTATTCATGAGAGGTTGTTGTGTGGAATAGGTACCTAGGAAATTTATCCCAATGAAGATGTATGGCCAAAAGTGACTAAGTTGAGAGAGTGGCATGCCTATCCTCAATGGAAGCATCAATATTTAAGCCTTGTTGTTCCCGATTTGGAACCAAATGGTATGGATTTGTTGTCTGTAAGTTCCTTCCATCTATTTTCATTTCATTTCCATATTGAATCTTCTTTCTTTTTCTTCTTTTAGTTTTCCTATTTGTAAGTAACCTACTAAAAATTCATTGGTGTCCCCTTGCATAAAATGTTGATTTATGAGCCATCTAAGAGAATCTTAGCCAAAAAAGAAATGAAAAATCCTTATTTTGATAATCTTGACAAATCTCAATTTTGATTTGAAGCCATTATAAAAGAGCGTGTGAAGCTTAGCAAGGGAATCTCAAGTTATTCATTTGAATTTAACCTCATCATGAGTACCTATGATGTAGACATTATAAGAGAATCTTGAATGTATGAGTGACATTGTAAAATATTGTGAGAATAGAGTACCTAAGGCATTGTGCCTAAAAGTACAAGCACTTGGGTTTCAGAATGGTGTATGAAGCATATTAGATAATTGTAGCACAAAAAAAAATTTACAAAAGCCAAATAAATCTCATTTTATTGTAAACATCATATTATCAATATAGTCAGTGTAATAACCATTGATGGTTACTAATCATTATTTTTCTTCTTTTATTCTCTCTCTATTATAACTAGCACCAATTGACTAACTTATTATAAAAACTTCATTTATTAAAACAAATCAACCTAATGATTATATATCAATATCAATATAGCATACAATCTATTTAGATAAACACCTGTATTGATATTTACTCAAATTTTGAAATTTATTGCTGCCCTCAAACATTTGTAATTCATACAACGTAATCCCTTAACGGTCCAAATTGTAAAAGGGTAGCAATATTTGATGGCCTATTATTTGAATACCGTGTTAGTTATGGCCATTCTATCTAAGGCATCAAGATCACGTAGAGCACCTCTACAATAACCTCTCTTAATCTTCATTATCTCAGAGTCATTTTTTTGTAGTGTCCAGTTTTGACTTGATGGAAAAAGTGTCAATTGCAAGCAGTGTAAAGTTAAAAAGTGGTGCAACTTTCATTTTACAACTTGTGTGACCAAACAGACTATTCCAACACATCTATATGGGTGGTTTTACGCTAGAAATGTTCCTATTTTGCACCCAAACATGCCAAATTTCTCTGAGCTACATTCAACTGGCTCAATCCCTCAAAGGTCCAAAGTGCAAAAGGGTAACAATCTTTGACGAAAATTTCTCAAAAAATGTGGCACTTACAAACTCTTTGTCTAAGACTAAGGGATTGTGTTGGGCCCCTCTACAATAACCTGTCTTGGTTTTTCTTATCTTGAAGTCATTTTCCCGTGGTGTCCAATTTTCACTTGATGGAAAAAATGTCAAATACAAGCAGTGTAAAGATGCAAAGTGGTGCAACATTCATTCTGAAACTCGAGTGACCAAATGAACTATTCCAACACATCCGAGTGGGTATGTTTATGCTATTCATGGTCCTATTTCACACCCAAACATTATGAGTTGCTCTGAGCTACATTCAACCAACAGAATCCCTTATGAGTCCAAAGTGAAAAAATTTTATTGTTACTCGGACACCGTGATGCTTAGAAACTTCTTTTCTAAGCCAATGGTATCATTTTGGGACCCTTTGAAATAACCACTCTTGGTTTTCTCTATCTCGAAGGTGTTTTCCCATGGTGGCGACTTTTCGCTTGGGGAAAAAGTTGTCAAATGCAAGTTATGCAAAGTTGCAAAGTGGTGCAACTTTCATTCTACAACTCAAGTGACCAAAAACACTATTCCAACACATCTAGTTGGGTAAATCTATGCTAGGCATAGTCCTCTTTCACACCTAAACATGCCAAATCGCTCTGAGCTACGTTCAACCGGCTTGATTCCTTAAGGGTCCAAAGTGCAAAAGGAAAGCAATCTTTGATGGGCTATTACTCAGAAACTGTGATGCTTGTGAACTTTCCATATGAGCCTATGAATTTCTTTGGGCCCCTCTACAATAACCTCTCTCCATTTTTTTATCTCAGAGTCATTTTCCTATGGTATCCAGCTTTCACTTGATGGAAAAGTGTCAAATGCAAGCAATGTAAGATGCAAAGTGGTGCAGCTTTCATTCAACAACTCGAGTGACCAAAAAAAATATTCGAACACATTTAGTTGGGTAATTTTATGCTATTCATGGTCCTCTTTCACACCCAAACACGCTGAATCGCTTTGAACTACATTCAACCAATAGAATCCCTTATGAGTCAAAACTGCAAAATGATTGTAATCTTCAGCATGTTGTTACTCGGACACCGTGATTCTTCGAAACTTCTAATATGAGAAAATGGGATCACGTTGGGCCCCTCTACAATAAACTCTCATTTTTTTGCTATCTTATAGATGTTTTCCCACAGTGGCAACTTTTTGCTTGGGAAAAAAGTTGTCAAATGCAAGTTGTGCAAAGTCGCAAAGTGGTGCAACTTTCATTATGCAACTCTAGTGACCACACAAACTATTCCAATGCATCCGAGTGGGTATTTTTATGCTAGGCATGGTCATCTTTTGCACCCAAACATGTCAAATCACTTTGAGCTACGTTCAACTGACTTGATCCCTTAAGGGTCCAAAGTGCAAAAAGGTAGTAATATTTTGACAAGATATTACTCAGAAATCATGATGCTTACGACCTCTTTGTCTAAGCCTCCAAGATCACATTGGGCCCCTCTATAATAACCCCTCTCAGTTTTTGTTATCTCGCTGTCATTTTGACGTGGTGTCTAGTTTTCACTTGATGGAAAAGTGTCAAATGCAAGCAATGTAAAGATGCAAAGTGGTGCAAATTTCATTCTGCAACTCAAGTGACCAAATGAACTATTCCAATCAATTTGATTGGGTATGTTTACACTAGGAATGTTCCTCTTTTTCACCCAAACATGTTGAATCGCTCTGAGCTACATTCAACCGACAGAATCTCTTATGAGTCCAAAGTGCAAAATGGCTGCAATCTTCATCATGTTGTTACTAAAACACCTTGATTCTTAGAAAGTTCTCATCTAAGCCTATGGGATAATTTTGAGCCTATCTACAACAAGCTCTTTCAATTTTTGCTATCTCAGAGGCATTTTCCCGTGGTGGCGACTTTTCGCTTGGAGAAATATTTATCAAATGCAAGTTGTGCAAAGTTGCAAAGTGGTGCAAATTTTGTTTCGCAACTCAAGTGACCAAATGAGCAGTTCCAATGCATTCAGGTGGGTAATTTTACACTAGGAATGGTCCTCTTTTGCACCCAAACACGCTGAATCGCTTTGAGCTACGTTCAATCGACTCGATCCCTTAAGGGTCCAAAGTGCAAAAGGGAAACAATCTTTGTCAGGCTATTACTCAAAAACCGTGATGCTTACAAACTCTTTTGATGAACCTATGGATTCATGTTGGGTGCCTCTAAAATAACCTCTCTTGTTTTTATTATCTCAAAGTCCTTTTCTCGTGTTGTCCAATTTTCACTTGATGGAAAAAGTGTCAAATTCAAGCAGTGTAAAGATGCAAAGTGGTACAAATTTGGTTCTGCAGCATGTGTGACCAAACAAACTGTTCCAACGCATCTGAATGGGTATTTTTATGCTAAGAATGGTCCTCTTTCACACCCAAACATGTTGAATCGCTCTGAGCTACGTTCAACCAGCTTGATCCCTTAAGGGTCCAAAGTGAAAAAGGGAAGAAATATTTGACGAGCTATTACTCAAAAACTGTGATCCTTATGAACTATTTGTCTGAGCCTACAAGATTTTGTTGGGCCCCTCTACAATAACCTCTCTCAGTTTTTTTATCTCAGAGTCATCCTCTTGTGGTGTCCAGTTTTCACTTCATAGAAAAAGTCAAATGCAAGCAGTGTTAAAGTTGCAAAGTGGTGTAACTTCCATTATACAACTCATGTGACCAAACGAACTATTCCAACACATCCTAATAGGTTTTTTTACACTATCCATGGTCCTATTTCACACCCAAACACGTTGAATCACTCTGAGCTACATGCAACTGTCTCAATCCCTTATGATGACATGCAAAATAATCGAAAAAAGAAACATTCACACGACAGTTGAGAAGCCTAAGTTTTCAACACAAAAAAGATATGATCATCCTCAAGTCTAGCAAGTGCAAGACATTTTTTAATTATCCTCCTTTCCCTTACAACAACATACAACCAATTGTAAATTCGTATAATGGTGTAACTTGCAAATATTTTATTTTTCCTCAATTAACAACTTTGGTTGTGAAGCATTTTATCATTTTCATTTGAAATGATTTGTTATGCTTGAAAATTGGAGTCTAAGAGAAACAAGTGATATTCTCATGTACATTTATTATTTGGTGTGATAAATAAATTTTTCACCCTTGAGTCCATTTCTTATTTACATATTAAAAATTATAAAGGTTTCTCCCAAGTCTATTTCCTATACACAAAATAATATTGCAAAAAATTGGCATATAAATGTTTCAACATGTTTATATGGTGATGGATCAAGAACATAACAATTCATTCTATACTATGAGGATTATGCTATGAAAATGTTTAAAGACTATTCAAGATAAATGTTTGTATGATAATGTGTCAAAAAGTTAACTACTCATCATCTACTATGAATATTATGTTTTGCAAGTGTTGTGAAGATTATGTATCCTTTGCTTAATTGAGTTGTTCCAATCAAAATTCAAGCATACATGTGAATAAGGGAAGCACACGTACTCAAAAACACGTAAGTCTTGAATTATACACATGAATACATGGTATACGCAAATTAATATAAAGTATATGCATGAATACAAGGTATACACATGAAACATGTAAGTCGCAAAGTATAATTGGAATACACGTTAGTCACAAAGTATACACGTAATTTGTAAAGTATACACTTGAATACACGTAACTCATATTGATTGAACCATGGATTTATAATGTAAATATGGACACCATTGATAAAAAAATATTTATATTAACCAAATAGCCATGTAGGCATACACCAATATATGTCGATATAAGTATAAAATATATACAAAATAGCCATATAGGCTTATGATAATTCCATATAGGCATACAATGTCAAATATATCCAATACAAAATATGTACAAAAGTGTCATATAGGCATACAAAAAAGGGCTCTAGAATCAAAATTCATTGCTCTGCATGCCCTAAAAACAAATTATTGTCTTTTTCTTTTCGACCGGATGGTGATAGTTCTATCACTCATTTGTTATGAGGCCAAAGAGTGCTTCGGGTGCTTCTATTAGGGTTTAGTTCCTGTTCAATCTTTATCTGTTACAATAATAAGTAAAGACATTAATATATAGAAATTACATTATAAAAAATGATATATTTAATAAAATAATCACTTATTGCCATCTAACAATCACTCTCCTCAAGGTAAATATTCAAATTCCCATGTTGAGTCGTGTTGAAGCCCTGTTGAAGCCCTGTAGAAACCATCCAAAGAGAAATTAAACTATGAATCAATAATGGTTTCATTTTTCATTAACCACTATAACAATGAATGTAAATTGAAATTTAGTAATCTTCCTCGTACCTTTGTGATGGACATCGAGGAGTCTATAGCATATGAAACACGAATCTCCATTGCCCTATGAACATTTGGAGGTGTATCTGCTTCCAAAAACTAAAAATAAAACAACAAATTATTCAATCACGAAAACTACAATAGTGATGCACATCATGGCTTATAATGTATGAGATAATGAGAAAAAATTTGAGTGCTTATTAAACTATATATTTTTGAATATCATGCTTACTATTTTCCCTATCCATAGCTTGTTCGAAAGCACCTATTTTTAGGCTTTTATCCATAGCAGCAAGGCGGTGAACCTTTTGATAAAATTATTTGGTAGACATGTACGATAATTGTGGTAGCATGGAGAAGGCAGTGAACTATTTGAAAAAATTCCTCAAAGAAATGGGGTCTCATGGTGATGGAATGTCATTACAAATAAATGTGTCATGGCATTCCATCACCGTGAGACCACATTTCTTCAAGGCATTTTTTCAAACTACTCACTACCTTGACTATTATATTACTTACTATTATGCTTTGATAGATATTTTCCAAGCATCCATAGTTTGTTGGAAAGAAACTATTTTAGGATTTTAGCCATAACAGTAAGGAAGTGAGTAGTTTGATAAAATGATTTAGTAGACATGTATGAAAAATGTGGTAGCATAGAAAAGACGGTGAGCTTTTTCAAAAAATTCCTCGAAGAAATGTTGTCTCATGGTGATGGAATGACATTCCATCACCATGAGATCACATTTCTTCGAGGAATTTTTTCAAACTACTCACTACCTTGTATTTTCTATTTCTTACTGTTATGCTTCGGTATATTTTTTCCAAGCATCCATAGTTTGTTGGAAAGCACCTTTTTTAGGATTTTAGCCATAGCAGCAAGGAAGTTCAAGTAGTTTGATAAAATGCTTTGGTAGACATGTATGGAAAATGTGGTAGCATAGAAAATGCGATGAGCTGTTTGAAAAAAATCCTCAAAGAAATGTGGTCTCATGGTGACGGAATGGTATTCCATACCATGAGACCACATTTCTTCAAGGAATTTTTTCAAACTACTCATTTCCTTGTCTATGTTATTGCTTACTATTATGCTTAGATATATTTTTTCCAAGCACCCGTAGTTTGTTGGAAAGCACCTAATTTAGGATTTTAGCCATAGTAGCAAGAAAGTAAGTAGATTGATTAAATTCTTTGGTAGATGTCTATGGAATATGTGGTAGCATATAAAAGGTTGTGAGCTGTTTGAAAAAATGCCTCAAGGAAATGTGGTCTCATGGTGATGGAATGGCATTCCATCACCATGAGACCACATTTCCTTGAGGCATTTTTTCAAACTACTTATTTCCTTGTCTATGATATTGCTTACTATTATGCTTTGATACATTTTTTCCAAGTATCAATAGTTTGTTGGAAAACACCTTTTTTAGGCTTTTAGCCATAGCAACAAGGAAGTTCAAGTAGTTTGATAAAATTATTTGGTAGACATGTATGTAAAATGTGGTAGGATAGAAAATGTGGTGAGTTGTTTGAAAAAATGACTCTAAGAAATGTGGTCTCATGGTGATGTAATGGCATTCATTCACCATGAGACCACCTTTCTTTGAGGAATTTTTTCAAACCACTCACTGCCTTGTCTATGCTATTGCTTACTATTATTCTTTGATAGATTTTTTTCCAAGAAGCCATAGTTTTTTGGAAAGCATCTTTTTCTAGGCTTTTAGCCATAGCAGCAAAGAAGTGAACTAAATGATAAAATGTTGTCGTAGACATGTAATATGGAAAATGTGATAGCATAGAAAAGGCAGTGAGTTGTTTGAAAAAATGCCTCAAAGAAATTTGGTCTCATGGTGATGGACACATTTCTTTGAGGAATTTTCTCAAACAACTCACCACCTTGTCTATGCTATTGCTTACTATTATTCTTTCAAATATTTCTTCCAAGCATCCATAGCATAGACAAGACAATGAATTGTTTGAAGAGATGCCTCAATAAAAAGTGGTCTCATGGAATTCCATGAAAAGAAAATGCAACTGGAAGCTTCTCCTAGTTATTACTTATGCTATGTGAAAAAATTGCATCATTTCTTATGTTGACATTCTAAACTTGACTATATTGTAGTTGAAATTCTGTAATCTATCAACATCTAGTTATTAGTTATGGAATGTGAAGTAATGCTTTGAATTTGAAAGATGTGCAATGCAATGTAATCAATGATATGAATATAAGCTACACAAATATATTAAGTAAAATTAATTAGTTAAACTCTTTATTGTATTACATGCATGAAGGTTTGTCCAATTCCACTGGCACTTAGAGGTGTTCCCACGAAACCTTCAATATTAGCCTATTCAATATCTAAAATCAGATATTATAATACCATTCATATAACAATTCTATTAACATGTAATAAATTTACAATTGTTTACTAGTTACACACCTCAATGGTAGATGCAGTGGATTAATAAGTAGGTGCAACACCGATGTATCCAGTATCAACATTGTGACCCTAAAATTTTATTACAATCATAAAAATAAATTAGTTAATCTTGCATTTCAAAAATGAAATTTAATAAATTAAATTCAATGAACATGCTAACATTTACCTGAGTATTGATGCCATAAGCATGATTCAAAATGTCAGTTTCCCTCACCATCTCCATAGTTGCAAACATATCATGTGTAGCAGCCTCTTCAGTGTCAGTGAGGTCATATGTACAAATCGCCCCATAAACCTGACGCGAATGGGGTGGAAGCCTAGCACTCAAAGACTCCCCTCGATGGTGTTGTACTATAGGACTGGCATGTTGGATGACACTCTAGGTCAAAGAGGTGATACCCTACAAATTTTCTACCTCGGCACTCCTTTGTGATGGAAGGATAACAATGTGTTCATGATTCGACCTAGTGAGAGCTCGTCTCACTTTCTGCCTACGATCTAGTTATAATGCTAACGATGTTAATGTTAACGATGTGTTCATGAGCATATTTTAGAGACATCTTCACACTTCTTTCTTTCAATTCCTATCTGGAATAGGAAGCATTCCTACATTTGTACTCAATTTTGTTTCTTCCAAAAGGGAGACAAGTTGTTTTTCAACATTTGATCATGTTTTTTCTTCTAGCACTTACCATTTTTCCAGGTGATTACACATTGTAGGGGGGCTACATAGTCTCTCTCTTTCCCTCTTATGGGGGGGCTATTGATTGTAATATATATGTGATGGATGGTGTACTTGGGGGGTATCATGGAGTCCTTCATCCTTCCTCACATGATTTGCTTTTGTTTTCCTTTTCTCTCTTTTTGAGAGTTTTCTCCCACAGGGTTTTTCTCCTTTTCTCCAATTGTAAGAGATTTATTTTTCTTGCATTTTTAGTTGTGCATGGGTACCTAACATGGCCTTGTAGTCGAGACCCATCTTTAATTTCATTTTGCATAATAATCTCCCTAATTTTGCACTTAAGGGGGGGTGTTAGCGTTAACTTTTAACTTAGGGTTAATCACATAAGTGGTTTTTTCTCGTATCAGGTAGTTTTTCACTTGTCTCATATTTCATGTCTATAAAAGGCCTATACATTATGTATTTTATCTTATCTCATTTTCTGAATATCCCTTTGATATTTTGGCATAATAGCATTGTGCTTCTCTCGTATGTGTGAGGGTGATTTTTTTAAAGGTTGAGGATCCTTGGAAGGATTTTCCATCTCCTACACTTTCCCATGCTCATTCATCACCTTTTTCACAATCCAATAGAAACCAAACTTCACTTCAGCTTAGATCTAACTGTACTAGTTTTATAAACATTTCTACATAATTTTCTAGTGTATGAAAGTTTTCTCAAGAGCCACTCCACCTCCATCAATAACTTGTCTTACAAAATGGTATTTAATTGCAATATGATTTGTCCTACTATGATAAGCTAGAATTTTAGTCAAATGTATAGCATTTTGACTATCACAAAATACAATCACCTTATCCTGCACTTTTCCAAACTCACCCAAAAGACCCTTGAATTAAATTGCCTCTTTGCATGCATGTGAGACAACCATATACTCTTCCTCAATAGTGGATAAAGAAACCGCTTCTTAAAGCTTTGAAATCCAAAAAATAGGTCCTCCTACAAGAGTAAAGACATAACTTGATGTAGATTTCCTTTTGTAAAAATTTCTTACAAATTTTGAATCAACATAACCACAAATTGGTCCACTACAACCATCAACAGTGATACGATAATCCCTTGTGCCTCTAAGATATCGAAGCAACCATTTCACTGCTACCCAATTCTCTTTACCTAGATATTTGTCATGTATCTATTGACAACACCAACTGCATGTGAAATATTTGGTCTTGTACATACCAACGCATACATTAAGCTTCCTACTACATTATTATATGGTACACAAGACATATAATATTTTTCTTCTTTATTATTAGCGCATAAACTTGAAGAAAGCTTAAAATGAGAAGCTAAAGGAATATTTACTAGTTTCACATTCATCATACTGAATCTTATGAGGATCTTCTCCACATACTTCTAGTGTGATAACCAAAGCTTACCATGTTCCTTGTCTTTGTGTATTTTCATGCCCAAAATTTGTTTTTCTACTCCTAGATCCTTCATATGGGTATATGTAGGATCATGATGGGCCAAAAAGTGGTGATATGTAAGCCATATGATGGCCCATGTGGCTAACGACTTTTTTTTTACCCAAAATTGATGAAATGAAAAGGGTTTTTAGAGGAGATTCTTAGATTTCCACCAATATAAGTTATGCTTTACTTCGAATTTAATACATAATTATTATTCATTTTCTATTAGAATTACGAATAAAGTCCTGATTGATAGGCTGATTAAAAAACATCTATAACTTTCAAACGACATCACATTTTTTGAATCCAAATTATGTGTCACATTTTATGCTTCGCATACTATAGGATTAATTATTTTTTTGAATTTCATGAATTTTTTACCAAGTTAAGGTGGTTAGACAGACAAGCTTTTATGTTTTTTAAAATTTGTAATAAAAAAATCATAATTAATTATTTACTTGGAAAAAAATTATAAAAGAATATGTATCGCATCGGGACATGAGTCCTCTACTTATATCTAAAATTCTATAAAAAAATATTATCATTTTATTGTGGTTAGGGTGGTCAGACAGACACCTACTTCTTATTTTTACCCTGAAATTTAAATACTACTGAATTGAAATTTCAAATTTTCACCAAATAGATTTTTTTTTTTAAAATAAAGGTCTAGTAGTTTAGAAACTACATTAAATTCTCTACAGATTCTCTTTTTGAATTTTTTTGAAATAATATAGATAACTTATTCAATTTTTTACGTCAAGTTGTCTAACTCTGATTTTTGTCTTTTTATTGCCACTTAAGGGCCTATTTTTTCCATGATGATCCTGCACATAGCCATATCAAAATTCATATAAGCATCTAAGCTTTTAGCCTATTGATCTCAACTATCATTTTGCTTTCTACAAGTATATCATCAACATATAATACAAAGATAATGAATAAACCATTTTTCAAACTTTTAATGTAAACACATTGGTCATAATCATTCCTTGTAAAAATTTGGCTCACCATGTTCAGGAATAAAACTTCTTGTATCATTTACTGGGAGACTTCTTTAGGCAATACATTGACTTTCTAAGTTTTTAAGCAAATTTCCTATTGTGATCTTGAACAAACCCTTCTAGTTGTTCCATATATATCTCCTTATCCAAATCTCCATGTAAAAACATTGTTTTAACATCTACTATATCTAATTTTATGAGAGGAGATACATCAAATAATCTTTGTTTATGCTGATTTTGTGGGTAGTAGGATCCCATAATCTATATCCCTTAATTCCATCACCATAACCAACAAAGATATATTTGTTGGATTTGGTGTCTAATTTAGAACATTGATCTTTACAAATAAGAGCATATGTATCACAACAACAACAAAAAATGAATAATCACAAGAATGACCTATCCATACCTCTTCATGAATCTTACAATCTATTGTACCTGATGGTGATAATTTTACCAGATAACAAACTATAGAGACTACTTTTGCTCACAACTCTTGCTACAACTTTGAATTACTAAGCATGCTCCTTGTTCTCTCAAGAAGAGTTATTTTCATATGTTCAACAACACCCATTTTGCTGAGGAGAGTAAACTATGGTTTTATGCCTTTTGATCCCAACTTCCTTACAATAATTTTAAAATTCCAAAGATGTGAACTCACCTCCTTTATTTTCTCTTAAACACATGATTTATCTTCTAGTTCTCTTTTTAGCTAAAACTCCAAACTTCTTAAATACACTAAACACATAAACTTTACTTTTAAAAATATAGACCCACACCTTTCTATCTAGTAGTCATCTATAAATGTCACAAAATATGATTATCCCCCAAAAGAAACTGTAGGAGATGGCCGCCAAACATCTGAATGTATATAATCTAGAATACCCTTACTTATATGACCAATTTCTTTAAAATTTTATCTAGATTACTTCCCATAAACCAAAAGCTTGCAAAAATTCAAATTCAAAGATTTTGAATTTGGAAGTAACTTATGGTTTGATAGTACCTTCAACCCTTTCTCACTCATATGACCCATTCACTAATGCCATAAATGAGTAGATTTATTTTTTTCTTGAGATACAACCGCTACTTCATTTATTAAAATTCTCTTGTCTACCTTGTAAATTTTTCTAATAGTTTTATCCTGCATGACCACCAAAAAGTCCTTGGGCACTTTCAATGATCCACCTTGACTTGTAAATTTATAGCCTCCAAAATCTAACTCCCAAGGAAAATAAATTACTTTTGAGTTTTGGTACATGTCTTACCTATGTTAATGTCCTCACAATACCATCGAACATTTTAATATTAATGAGCCAATCCCAAAAATCTTACAAGAAACATTATTTCTCATAAGAACAACACTGTCATCAATAGCTTGGTAAGAATAAAATCAATTCCTATTTGGACAAATGTGATTAGAAGCACCAAAATCTAATAACCATTCCTCATGATACTATAAGGTATTACAAATAGATAATACTTCATCAATCATACCTAAACTTGTCTCAACCAGATTTGCTTCCTTTTTGGAGTCATCATTGTCTTCTTTACCCTTCCAATAATTTTTCTTGAGATGCCCTAATTTATTGTAGTACTAATATTTTCCCTTACCTTTTTTTCCTTTTGAATGATATCTATATATACCTCTTGAATCTTCTCTTTTTTCTATGGATTGACCTCTAGTTGTTATCACTAAAGTAAACACCCTTGCTAAGTATAGAACTTAGCTACCTTGTGAAACTTGGGATGATCTCCCTGAGTGTGGGCTTAGAGGGTGGAGATCAACCTCTACAGAGGGCTGGTACCCTTGGTACTCACCTATTCTAACCTAGTTAATGTTGACCAATTCTCATTTTGAGAACTTCTAAGGCTTCATTTAGGCTTATATGGTAATATTTTTTGGCGCAACTTTTTTTGAAAGTGCATAAAATTTTGTGTGATTTTAATTGTTATGAGTTTATTTTTCATGTTTTATTAGAGAATTACACTTTTAATACTATGACTTTATTTTGGTTTCTATAACACATAAAGAACAAGTCAAATTTTCAATTTTTTCAGTAAGTGTCAATTTTAATCACAATAAGTATAGAGTTCCATCATCATATTTTATTTGATGGATCCCTTTCTTGAGTAATTTTTGGGGGTGATCTTATGGTTTCTTTTTAATTTTTTAGATGAGTTTATTGGCTAGTTTTTTGTGTGAATAATCTAAGGAGAACCATTTTTATTCATGGATATATCAACCCTTTCTATTATTAACTTGGAAAAAGAGAATTATAAGTCATGATAAGACATAATTATAAATAATTTCCAATCACTCAATCTCTTACCCTATCTCTATGGATTTTTCCTCCAACCATGTACTTTGGATCAACATATTGTATAGCAAGACAAGATCAACATCATGTCCTTAAATTTATTAGTTATAATGTTAACTATGACATATCTCATGTTGCAACTAACATTGAGTGTCCTCTCATTCTTTGGATCAATATTAGGAGACATGTTTGGATATCTAATTGATCCTCCATTCTTAGAAATCTTACCTTGGACTATCTTGTTCCCTTAGATTCTTATGAGAATTTACCATATAACTGTAAAGCAACTGCAGTGCTTGATTATTGGGAAAGTTCAATGAGCATCATGATGGCATGGTGACTTCTCTTAATCTACTTCTCCTTTAGAAAATCTATTTGATTTTTAAAAAAATTATGACTCCTAATACTATTTTAGATTGTTCATCTTATTTATATAAGAGTTAGTATTTGAAGGCCGAGCACTTTATCATTTCAACATTGTTAGATACATCTAGCATTCAAAATTAGAAATCTTTTGTAGACACATATAATATATTTGGAAGATCAATGTTGTTAGATGATATGAACTAAGATATCATGTACATCATCTCCTATTGCTTATTTACTAAGTCTATTGTTTCTACAACCATTGATTTTGATGATTCTTTGAAGTATAAGATCATATTCATAATCTTATGGAGATTGCTCCTTTGGATGAGTACTTAATATATCTTGCAATTTTATTTGTGTGGTCCTTGTATATTTGGAGGACACGCTTAGGACATTTATATCCTCTTTTATAGTGAAACATAGAAAAAGAGGTTCACCATCAATAAGGTATCAATGATGAACCGAATTTTCATTAGGTGTGTGTTTCATTCAATTATGAGGGCCAAAATGCCAAAATAACAATCAAAAATTGATCCTAACTGTTATAGAAACTATGAGGGGAGTTTTTAGAGCTCAAAATGATGTGTACCTTGCTATATGAAGGTTATTTTTAGGGCACAAAGGATTTGTAATGCCCCGCCAAGTAACCCTAAAGGAAGTTGCAATTAACATCATAAGCGAACCAATTTTTTTTTTATAAAGTGCATTTAACATACACATTCACTTACTAGTTTAACAACAACCTCTAAGGCTACAAGGTTAGGATTACTTAAACCCACACATACATAATACATATAACCATAGCCTTATGAACTTTATGAAATCACCATCATACATCATAAGAATATCATATAACATAATAAGATAATCAACCAAGATACAATCTCATAAATATTATCTTCAAACCAATAGTTACATCACTCATTCCCAAAATGAGGCAATAGTACAAAAGATTACAATTACAAAATTCCACCTCATAAACATAAGAGGGATAAAATAACTTATACAAGTTAAAATATTACAATACAAGAAAATTACAACAAGAACTGCGAGTTGTCCATCTAGATGTCTCGCCACCAAGTACTGAAGATCGATGGGGACCCAACAGTTTTGGTGCATGTTCCACCCTACCAATGTGGTACCCGAAGGCCCACCCCCCATGCTAGGAGATAGTAACAAAGTAACATGGACTAAGATCTACAACCACTAACCAAAGGCAGACTCATACTAACTCATACTGTTATAACCAACCAAATAAATTAACAAGTACAACTCATTCACCATACAAGTATGAATCAAGTACAACTCAAGTACAATACCAGTACAAATCAAATACAATACAAGTACAAATCAAATACAATACATGTACAACTCCAACATCACTGACATAGGTCACATTGCTTCCAGACATAAAGTAGATCAAGTATGTTCAAATAACCATACACATAAAATAATTAACAATAGTTGTCATAGATAGAGTGTCATCACAAGGTTTGTCATGAGATCTCCTCTGGGCATTCTTCATAGGCTCCGGCACAAGTAATCCTAGTGGCCTCAACCGAATCCCGGCACTCATACTCACTCATGCGGAATCAACTACCTCTCGCAAGAACTAGATAGTTGATCTTGCCATTTCAGGCCTTCTCACTCATCCCAAGTCTAAACAAGCCCTTGTGTCTATGAGTGAGGATTAAATTATCTTGATTAGTGTGAACTGCATCCTAATCATCTAAGTACATTAATTTAATTATCACTTGATTAACTCACTTTTGAAGGTTACCCGGTTTACCACTTTGGGCTCCGGCCCCTAACAAAAGCCACTCTTCTATTCGACAACTCACACTCAAACAATCCACCAAGGGAAACACAAGTGCATACCAACTAGGCATTATAATCCACTCCAACACAAGGAGGATACAAATAAAAGGACTCACTCCAAACATCTTGGAGGCAACAAACACATAGTCCACTCCTTTCACAGGAGGTATAAAAGATCTCACTCCAAACATCTTGGAGGCAACAACATGAAACCACATCACAAGGTCAATCCATACAAGGAGACACGGATCCCATAATCCGCCTCTAACCAAGGAGGTGCAAACATTCTCGTTCATGAAAACCGGGTAACACTGAAAAGATGTCATGCACTTCCCAAGGGAAAACAACTAGATGGCACAAAGATTCAACAACTCTTATCCTCTAAGTTCTTTTGGAAGACTTATAATTTAGAACTAACACTAAAGCCCAAAACCAACAATGCAACTTGACGACATAGCAACAAAAGCATTCAGGTCATCAATCAAATCTAATATTTGGATTTCCTAAATCCATACTCATTCAATAGGTAGTGTTGACAAAGTCAAAGACATGATAACTAGATCATCTAAAATAATCATAACCCCTATTTCCCTTTTCATTATTGAAAATATAAAACAATTAAACTTACTTCCCTTTACTGAATATAGAGAATTAAATCCTTTAAGATAATCATGAGGAAGATACTACTTTTGGATATACTAAATCCATATCTCTTTCATAATCCGATCACAATGATTCAATTAATCTAAATAGAAATTAATAAATAACATAATTGATTGCCTCATCAATAAAACAACTTCTTAATTTACTTTTAAATCGACACAAATCCATGCAAGTAAACTTTTTCCATTTCCTAACCAAATCTTACATCTCATTCAATTTTCTATTTAAAACATTCAATCACTTTATATAATAACATATTGTTTCTCTATCCATTTTCCATATACACTAATCAATCCATTTTTAAATCTCTATTCAATAATACATTGCATGCATCTCATTAAAATAAAATACGATAATGAATTTTACACTGAATATATATATATATATGCTCCATATTATATAGACACCATTAATATTCCATTCACAATGACTAGATTTCTCTATAGAACTAAATAGAACATAATAACTATTTGCCTTTTTCAATATAGTTAGTTCCTAAATTTACTTCTAATGCAACTTAACACTATTGCAAACAATCTTTTTTCAATTTTCTATCTAGAGTCTATATTTCTTCAACTATCCATTTAAAAACATGCAATTTCATCAATGTATAAAAATATCTTTTGGCTTGTCTCTTTGAATACGCATTCAAAACTTATCTTTTAAATTCTTCATGCAAAACTAAATCACACGCACTTAAATAAAACAAGGTAAATACTGATTGAAAATACTCATGAATATATATATATATCTCAATATATTTTCTTCAATCATATTAACAAAATAACCATTTCTTTTTTAAATCAAGTAATTATTTCTATTAAAAAAAATATCTTTCTCTATACATTTTCTACACATACTAATTATCTCTTTTAAAACACTAATAATACCCAATTTGCAAACAACAGAATAAAATAAGATAAAATATTATTTATTCTCTCAAATGGATATATACCTTCACTATATATATACTAAATATAAATTAATATATTTAAATATATTTAATCATTAACATATCTTCTATCCTTTGCAGAATATCAAATTGATTAATTCAAAATAAAATATCCTTTATCATCAATATTTCAAAATATAAATATATTTTTCCAATTAAATCAAATTAATAATTGGACCTTTTACATATGGATTTAAATTCCACAATTCAATTTTAAATTATGCATTCTTTAAATCAAATATTTAACTCCTTCAATTAAACTTTAACATGCCATTTTAAAATAAACAATAATTTCCCCATATGTTTATAATTTTAATTCCACTAATCTAATATACAAATTTTATTTAAAATAATATAAATAAATATAATACTTTAGTATTATAAATTATAATATAAAATATTATTAAATAATATTTTAATATTATAATAACAATACATAAAATATTAATATTTATAAATATCAATTTATTATTATTTTATTTTCAGAACAGCCATGGGAAAATAATTTAATAGCAGTTTCATGTTTCAAGCATAACTCAAAAACTACGATCTGGGTATTTGATATTTTTGGACAGGTGTTAGAAAATTACAAAATGCAAAAACCCTTTAAATGTCTTGAAAACCCAGTTTGTGAAAGTAAAGTTATAGGCGACGCAATCAGACCATTTTACCATGAAAATATAATTATACTGCAGATTTTAAAATCCATTTTTTTAATAACAAACAGAGGGTTTCATTTTCTACAAACATTCAAAATGCATTGTTCAATCTCTATGTTTGATTTCAATAACAACAAAATTGATTTCCCCAAAAAAAAATTTAAATTCAACTAAGGTTTTCACAATTTTCACTCAAGAATTTTCACAAGCAAACGCTGTAAATTTATTTAATTCCTTTTTTTCTAATATCAAATTTATTTTCTAAAACAGATTTAACAAACAAATCTTTAATCATTACTATTTTAAAGAAAACAATCAAGAACAATAAAATACAAAGAGGAAAACCTGGTACAAAAAGCTATAGGCAGAGATGAATTTCTGATGCAAGCCTCCTCCAAAGATTTCCTGAATTTTCTTCAATCTTCCAATGAATCCAATCCAAAATCCAACAAATGCAAACAATCTTTCCTTCAATCAATTTTACAATCAAACTTTCTTCAAACCCTTGTGCAAATTTTCCAAAATTTCTTCTCTGCTGTAAAAATGTATTTTTCTAAAAACTTTCCTCCCCTAAAATTAAAACATATATTCTTATAAATCAAAAATACCTAATTCAACCCTAATTCACATTACATGCAAATTAGATATTTCAATTTCAATTTCAATAATTTTACAATAATTCACATTACAATGCAAATTAGATATTTCAATTTCAATTTCACTTTTCAAAACCCACTTTCAATTTAAAATGCAATTTCAAATAATAAATTAATTTCCAAAGTTGCAACCAATTTCCCAAATAAATATTTAATTACAATTTCTAATTTAATTCTCACACGTTGGAATTAAATTCCAAAATTAATTCTAATTCTTTTATTTCCTTTCATTCTCTTGCATCACGTTTAATTAATTAATTTAATTATTTAATAACTAAATTCAACCCCTTGGATCAAATTTAATTAATTAAATAAACTAAATATAATTAATTAATTTAAGTATAAACTTTTATCCACATTGCATTATTTAAATTAAATAACCATCAACATGATTTAAATGCAATTATTCTAAATATCTATTTCCAAATCAAGAATGCTTCAGAATTAAATAACATCAAAGCAAGACAGACAATGACTCGACACACACAACTGATGACACACTAAGGCTAGGGTATAGACTTGACACATGTTACCTAGCTACTATCTCCCGTTCAACTTAACCGTTGGATCGACACGCTCAAACCTGTGAAACCAGGTGGAGTCGATGTCATGTACCTGCAATCCTGCAACCAAGTAAACAACATCATACGATATATCCAGCATATAATACACACCGTGAAAAAGGAATTACGGATTTGCAAGGCGCTCACAAGCGAGTGATGCGAAACCGTCCTCTTCACCAATACACTCATCGAAACTGACACTTCCATCATAATTCCAATAGTCTCATAATAACATCTCATGCTAACTCTACAACATCATTAATCCATAATACATGTGAAACAATAATCAGATAACTACATCCTACAATAATGTTGTCGCTCAATAGTAGCGATCAAAACATCATAACAAAATGTATCCAATATCAAAGTAATTGCAACCAAACATAGCATAAAGCAACTTGAACAAGAAGCAAAACGGAGGGGTATTACAGGATTCATTCGCCTTTAGTGGCAAATGGGTCCCTATTAGGGTTTTTGAAGCTGACTTTTGGGTTTTATTCCTCTTAATCTGCACTCCCAAATCCTAGGTTTTCACTACTTCAGCTCTCATAGAGGACTCATTCATCTTTAATGGTGAATGGGTCCTTTTAGGGTTTCAAAAAACTAACTTTTGGGTTTCGTACTTCAATGTCTGCACTCTCAGCTCCCAGGTTTTCAACTCTCGAAAGTTTGGAATAAATTGTGTAGTCTTATTTTTGTGTTTTTTCACTATGAATGATAATTTTGTAACTTGACAACTTTCAAAATTTTACTCCAAATATTTATCTTCAACCTAAAACTTGTAATCACACATTCAAGAGGAGAAAAATGTTGTTTGCTAGGGGATAGGGGTTTTCCTTGGTCAAACCCCTTTTAGGTAATTAAACCAAATTTGATGAAATAATGAAATAAGGACATAAAACATCAAGCATCAAACTTGAAATGATGGTACCTTAGAAGATGTCTTAACATAAAGTGGCCATGAAGAATGTAGATCTTGATCTCAAATTATATGTAAAACAATGCTTACAAATGGATCTTCAATGCTACATTAGCTCCATGACATGCTTGATGTATTATGCCTTTGACATGATGACATGATCTTGAGTTGTTGGGATAAAACCTTGATAATTTTCCCTTGAATCTCTTTGAAAATGCTCTATAATTATCTTTCTCTTGATCTCATGAAGTCACATAAAATTTATAGGTTTCTTAGATGAGACTATGTGAATTAACCCCATATTTATAATAAATATAAATATTAACCCCAAAATTCAAATAATTGAAGCCGACACCAGATCTAGGATTGAAAATCATTAGAATCCCACCAAAATTAAATTTAAAAATAGGTGTCCTATGTCAGGAGGACCCATTCTCCACTAAAGGCAAATGGGTCCTAGCACAAGTTTCTAGAACCTTGCTTCAGGGGGGGAAGGACATCAAAAACCCACCTCAAAAATGCATAGAAAGGGGGGTCCTATGTGGAGAGGACCCATTCACCACTAAAGATGAATGGGTTAAATGTTATGCAATTTTTTTATTGAGTGTCGAGATAGATCCTTCAGAAGGTGTCATTGATAAGGCTTAAATTTGAATTAAAGGGGCTAATTAAGCTCAATTAACCACAATTAATTAATGAAACCATAGATACGTGTGAAAGTGTAATACAACACTTTACAACATCATAAATAAGGTACAATTTAAGTACATTTTGCTAAAAATGGGCCCTATATTAATGTGAATGTGTACAATATATTACAACACTAAACCAAGTCACAATTAGGTTAATTCAATGTCACATATTCCCAAGTTAGGTAAGGAAAGGGGATACTTTTTCTATTACTATAGATAGAAACTTCCCATCATAGTGGTTGTCTCACCATTGACCATCTTTGTCATTAGATCTTATTCTACATTAATTTCCAAAAGGCTTTAGATTTTGACTATCTTTAATTACGTTTGGGACTCTTGATTTGATCATGAAACCTCTTAGCATTAACATGGTGACACTTGAGAAACATCTAGAGATATTATAAATTCTTATTTTTCTTCCCTCATATTCATTTTTGAAATGGAAAGACATTGTGTATATGCATTTGTGTTTGTTTCTTCTTTAGGGGATAAATGTTCTTTGACATTCATGGATTATCCTAACATTCATAGATGAGCATCTACCAATGGAGCAGGAAAATACATCTTAAGAGAGGATTTCATGGTCTCTCTTCTTGCATCTCTATTTGGGAAGGTTTCTCTCTTTTTTCTTTTGGGGTGAGTTTTCCTTCGTATGTGGTTTAATCCTTCCTCTAGTTCTTTGAAAGAAAAAATTTGTACACAAGTAACTAACATGACTACACATTTATCAAGAGCCATTTCCATTTGCCTTTCCTACCCACCTAGGTTATTCTTATGGTGGTGTGTTTGTGTATTTTTTATACATTTAGTTAATTATTTTATTCCATATTATGCACCTCAGATATGATAAGCTAGTTGAATTTGGTATCTTTTTAGGTAGGTTGAACTTGCATCTTGTGACTTTTATTTCCTAGTTTGGTGGATGGTTTGTAAACATGTGAATCCATCTCCTTTATCCTACATTGGTTGTTTATTCACATCTCTTAGTGATGTATGTTATATACCCACTTATATATCTCATATGAGTAATCCAATCCAATCTAGAATCATTATATATATTTGTGTCATTCAATAGAAAATAAGTATCTCTCATTTGGGGTCTCTTTTTTCTTTTAATGAAGCTCCTTGATGTTGGTTGGATCTCCAAAGCCAAATATTACAATAACCTTAATGACCTTGCAATGTGAGGAGAGAGCATATGCACTAGACTCTCTTAGATTATAAGATAAACACAAGAGGATAGAATTCCATTATTGATCATCTCCAATATCACCTTTCAATGTTAAGAGAAATCTTATGCATAAATGTACCCCATTAACATGAAAAACAAGATATTTATTTTCATAGAAAATTTAAGTTTGTAATTATACTAGTAGAAAAATATATGTTCTTGAATGATTGAACCTACAACAAATATGTTATTAGTTTTTTAAAATGGTTTCTAACAAATGTTATGTGCACAAAATATTAGGATTTTTGTTTAGTTTTTTTTTTTACCTATAACAACAAAATGTTAAAAATATATGAATTCAAATACATACAAAATGGTAATTTTTTTTATCTTTATTTTTCAATTTCTACTTGTAGCAAAAAAGTGTTAGGAATGCAAAAAATCACCTACACAAAATTTTAGGAAAATTTATTTTAAAATTTATTTTAATGCAAAAAGTATACCATAAACTAGAGCTTTAAAAAAAACTCAAGAAATCTCATTTTCCATCATATATCTAAAAAGAAAATAATATTAAAAATACATATAAATAATTTTTGTAAAAAGAATGTAATTTCCTCACTCAAATTGTAAGACACGATTTTTTTGAAAAATTGTATGTCAATTTTTTGAAAAATAAAATTGCAAAGTCAACTTCAAATCATCATATCTCCCTTGATACTTATCTAAATACTAAATTTAACCATTTTTTAGAAATATCTCAAAGTTATTTTTCTAATAAATTAAAATTTCCTTATTTGGACATATCTCCCTTGATACTTATCTAAATACTAAATTTAACCATTTTTTAGAAATATCTCAAATTTATTTTTCTAATAAATTAAAATTTCCTTATTTGGACATATATGTGAAGCACATGGCTCTCTACAAGAAATTTAACCTGAATAAAAATAGAAAAATAATATATCTTCAACCTTTAAAACCAAGGTTAAACATGAGACAAGGTCCTAATGGGCATAATAGAATGTATAATGTAGATTTGTAATGAACAATAGAAAATAAATATTATTCTAAGATTCTTATTTTCAAACCCAAGAGTAGCTTAGGCAAAAGAAATGAGGAATGAAAGTATAATAGAAAATCAACAATTTATCAACAAATAAAAAAATGTAGATGTGTAGGATATGCTCTTGAATGCTTGATGTAGAGATGTTGATTGTTCTTTAAATTAGCAACATGTATTTATGGATTGATCATTCCTCATGATTTGATTAAGGATTGATTTGAATTTACAAATTCTTTTATTGAGGATGTGTATGATCTAGATTTGAAGATATAGTATGAGGATGGATGGTTGAAATGCACTGACTTCTAGAGCAAGCTAAATAATGAGTGGTAAATATTAAGTGCAAATAGATGGTTAGGATTGATTGAAATAATTTTATTAAATAATAGTTGCTAGGGTCATTTTAGGGCTATTTTTATGTGAATGGTTAGAATTTAAAGATGTAGTGTGAAAATGAATGGTTGATATGTAAGATTAGCTTGATTTTTATTTATAGTTAGTTAGTCATATGATTAGTTAAATTATGTATTTATTTATGTGTAGATAATAAAAAAGTGGATTATATTTATTTTAGAATAAATAGATTAGACAAAATAATAAGAGTTATTTAATTAATTAGTGAAAATATATTTATTTATTTACTTTAGATGAATAAGGGAAATCACCTTAGTTAGTTAAATAGTAAAAACTATTTAATTAATTAAAAATATGGTGATGATATAGTGTTAGAGATGGTGTTCAAAGGCGATGTTAGGATCTAACAAAATTTAAGTTTCTACAATATGATCTTCTTTTGTAGGTATACCATCCACATTTTTCATGATTTGAGATCATTTTT
This sequence comes from Sequoiadendron giganteum, assembly GCA_007115665.2. Classification (NCBI taxonomy): domain Eukaryota; kingdom Viridiplantae; phylum Streptophyta; class Pinopsida; order Cupressales; family Cupressaceae; genus Sequoiadendron; species Sequoiadendron giganteum. The sequence goes on from CM021104.1 coordinate 487,121,933, forward strand.
GAAATAGTATTTCAAAAATAAAGGTGTTAATATTAATAATGGTATATGAAGCTAGGGTAACATTGGATGAATTATAAAGAGGATGGGTAATAAGGGTCAATACCATGTTAGTGGAAGGATATGCTATATTATAATGTCATGTGGTCATAGAATGAGGATGAATGGTATGATGCAAATACATGTGGGGTATTGCATGGGTAGGTATATAAGTGGAAGGATGAGAAGTGATTGGATTGTTATTAGAAGGAAAAGTGATGGTGACATTAAAGCTAGGAGTGGAAGAGGAATGAATCGCACTAAGGGTGAAGACATGATAATAGAAGTCATTAGAGGAAGAAGTATTACAAAGCAATGAGGGACTGGGGGTAGGTGAGAGGATATACCATTGGAAGAAGACATGATTGTATCAATATTATATAAAAATTCTATACCAAAAAAAACACTCAAGGAGATTCAACATGAATAAGTATGTCAATAAATAATCATCTAGTAAGACAGAGATCTTACTTAACTATAAATGCATTGTTATTTAATCTTGTATGATTATCATTGATTATCATTGGGTTAACTAACTATTCTAGCATTTATATCAGCACTCATTTACAAGGAAGATTAGGATTTTTAGTATCTCGTTACATAATCAGAGATAGAGAGATAAAAGCAATATAAGTCACTCTTAGATTGTGTCAAATCAAAAAAATCAGTAAGTGAACCTCACAATTTCAAATTGCGATGTAGTATATAAAGACAAATGAAAATAAATCAAGTTGGCGAGGTGACGAGAGATTTACATTGTTCTTCGTAGATATCACACATCATTCTGGTATTTGTGCAGTTCAAATGTTCCTCTGAAAACTGGATACCAAAGATTGTCAATGGTGGAACAGTTGAAGTCTGGACAGACTAAAATATTAAAACAGAAAAGAGTTGAAGTGTGAGGCCACGATAACAGTTGGGTATCCCACTTGAGAGGTATATGATTACCAAGCGCGGCTATTACAGACCCACCAAAGTGTATGTACTATAAATACAAAAAATAAAGATCTCCAAGAGCAGGTAAAACTAAATTAATTAATTAGATCTATCCATCAAAATCCTCTGAAGCTCTCTGTATCTTTCCAGGCTAAAATTTCTCCTTTTCATCAACTTCCTTTGTTTTATCTTGAACCGAGCTGCGAAGAAGCTCTCAAATGTGGGATTCCTTGACGTCCTGATGAAAAATGCATAGCCTAACATGAAGTATATGGAGGTAAGATAGAAACAAATGGGTTCCATTACATCCCATGACAACTCCCAAAACGTCAGCCTCAACAGAAGCACTGTTTGAAAGCTCAAGAATCCTAATCCACCCCACATTTCATAACGTACAAGCTTTTCAGATTCAATATCTATCTCCATCTTTTCCTTCCTCATCTTTCGCAGCTCTTGTGTGCAACAGTCATCTACCACCAATGCACGCGGCACCCTTTCCACGGCTCTTGTTACCTGCACATAGATACAAGCAAAGAAATTAACATAAACTTTGAAAACAAAAATATCTACTATGGACAAAAAGGAAAACAGAATACTGTAACAGTAATCAAATGGGTACCTTGTCAGGATGAAGATGCACCCTCTTGCCTATTCTTAGGATGTGCCCCGACTGCTCTAGAATCTCTATGATATCTCTGCCTTGATCGTCCTCTGTAAAATCCCTGCACAACTTCACCAACTGTGGGTAAGAAATATAGGCATCTGGATGAGGATGAGTGCAGGCCAAGCCCACTTGGTCTTGGATGAAATTAATACTGCTGTTATTTCTCCAATCACGACCTCGTAACACAGAGGAATAAGGAGCTAACTGGGCATAGGAAAGCAAGTATGCACCCGTAGTCGAATCCCTGGAATGGCGAACACAGTGGGAAATAGCACCTACACAATGAAGTTCTTTGAAGAGCTTCCTAAAACCTCCAAACATACTGGCGATGAACATGGCGTTACAATTCCACAAAAAGCTCTATGATCAATTGAGTTTCTGAGGTTTTTCTGCCCAATCTTTGACAACAGAGTTAAATTAATAAATAGCACACAGCCTGTTATAAAGGATTTGTCTAGCTTAACTCCACCTTCACCAGTTATCGTCTATTAAAGCACCCCGCATGGATTGAAGGAGTGATCCTGTTTATGACCCACCTGATGGAAGGTTACGTTCTGTGTGATATTTAATCTTTGATTGTGGACCAGGACTATACTGTTTAAGCCCAACGCTAAATGACGTGTATATTGGCTAGCGTGGCTAACCAATCCTCATCCTCCCTCTGTGTTGTATTGCAGAGAAGATTGGTCTGCTCGATATTAAATTATAAATGACTAATTTCTTCCTTCAATCTCTTCGTGAACTGTAGCCCACTCAAACCAAACTGTATTATCTTAATAAATTGAATCTAAGATCCCTTCTCGATATCTTACCTTCAATTCTTGATTTTTATCTCACAACACGTTTATTAATGTCAAATACGTAACCATTAAATTCAGTGGTCTCACTAGCGGAGTCAAGTCGTATGGAGAAGGGATAAGTCATAAGAGTGTTGAAGACCAGTGAAAGCTGAAAATGTGGAGGTTTTATGATTTCTTAATTAGAAAATTTTGGAAACCAGGTGGGACGCGGCGCATCGTCAGTGTTAGTGTGGATAAGTGTGGTTGGTTTTGGGTTGAGTCTTTACAGTCGTCACTCGTGCGGTCAAAAGAGTTGCCTGAGAATCAGTCACAATAGAAAGCCGTGCTTTTCATGCTAGCACGTTTTTTTTAACTTGCCTTTCTTCCATGGTGAGATCTGGTTGACAATAGCGATATTAATTAATTAAAAATAGAATTATTTATTTTTCAAGCTTCTGATTCAATTATGTATGTTTTTGTATCGACGTTTCGGATCACACTCAACAATCTATCATGAGGAAGAGGATCACACTCAGCAATCCATAGAATTACTTTTATTTTCAATTAATTAATAAAAAAATCGAATGTGCATTCTAATGTTGAGATAGACATCGCCACATCTATCTAACATATTTATCAAATAATTGAAATTCAAAATTATGTTATTTTTTTTTTTTTTTTCCATTTGAATTAATTAATAAATATGATCGGGTGTGAATCCAAAATGTTTGATAGACAATACATTATCACGGTCTAATGTGTTTAATGTTAAAAACAAATAAATTTATTTTTTAAATAATAAACAAATAATTTGGAAACAAAAGAGTTAGGATGAATATTTATTTAGATTATATATATTAAAATTAAATGAAAGAAATATAATATTAACTAAATTTTTATGTAAAAAAGTTGTAATACTGGAGTAAAGTGATTTGTTCAAGTGTAGAATAATTAGTGAAGCTTAGATAACTATTTTAGAATCAAGGATGTTTTTGTCTCATTATAAGCCACTTTTGTAGTTATGTCTAAGCAAGAACATGCTTACAAATAAAGTGTGTCGAAAATAGATATACACAACTTCCTAGGGACATGGAAGAGAAAGTTGGAGGGACTTGATCAAAGATTCATGAAGAGTCATGAATCAAGACTTGAGAGACTCAATAAAGAGATCTCAATAGGGAAAATTCTTATGAGATTCTTTGTTGGATAAGGAGTTCACTTCGTGAGAGGTTGGTTTGATTTGAAAAAAATTAATTGTAATGAGACAATGGTTTGACAAGGTTGATATGAAAAATTTATAAAAGTATAAAGTTACAAAAATGCACAGTTGCAAACTTTTAAAATTAAAAAAAATGCAAGGAAATGCCTACAAATTGACCATCTTGTTCTAGAATGTTGTAAACCAAGGAATGTTGAGATTGTAAGTCTTGGCAAGATGTTTTGATTAAGGGGGAAAAATAGATTTTGAATGGACTTGAAACCATTTACAACAAGTTTTGAATGGACCTGAAACCGTTTACAGGCAAGTTTTGACAGGGACCCGGAACCCACACAAAGAAGAACAAGCTGCTCAAAGAATCAATAGAGACAACCAACAACGAACCAACAACAGATCAAAAGAGAAACAACAAGACTATCTAGATCTACTCTAAATAGAAGGTTTTAACGAGCACCTCAAACCCAAAGAGAACAGGAACAACTTGAGACAGTTAGGCAACCATCAGCCTGAATCAGCCAGACTACAACACACCACTTACCAGCACTAACCAGTAGTGAATAACTAGAGACATTCAGATAACAATCTACCAAAACCATCCAGATATTAGAAACAACCAAATAACCAGCTTGAACCAACTAGACAACACAAAATTTGTCAGCACCATCCAATGGAACTAAACTCCCCACCTCAATAGGAGAGAACTAGGAAATAGAGAGAAGCCCAATAGACTCAAAACAAGAACACAACACCAGTCCGCCCACAATGCCAATCCGACCTCCACCTCAATAGGAAGGGGCTCCCCTCTATAGGAGAGGATGAAATGAGACCCGAAACCAAAGAGAATAGGACCTCCCACATGATCCACAACCCACCTCTCCATCTCAATAGCAGAGGGCTCCACCTCTAAAGGAACGGTCTCCACCTCCAAAGAAGACCATAGCTATGAAGAACGAAGGGAAGTAGCTACACCCAAAGCAAGGACCACCATAGCATCCTTTGGAAAATAAGTAAACTAGAGAAAAGAAGAAGAATCTGAGCAATCCTCAGCGAGCAACACACCCCCAAACCTGAAGTTAAACTTTAAGAACCAAAAGGGGGAGAGCAAAGAGCTCAACGACACCCAATTGAAGAAGGCCAGATAAACAACCTTGCACCAAGAGTAAAATTCCCCACTAAGAGCAGAAAGGAAACCAACACTATAACAAAGTAGGAGCCAAGGAGCAACAGTCTCCTTGCCCAAAAAAACAACCAGAGCTAACAAAGAAACAAAGGGCCAAGAAAGAGGCGCACAATGAGGAAAGCCTCCAAACAAACGGAGTAGAGAGCCGACAAGACAATGTAAACCAACATCCATCCCTACTTGTCAGTTAGGGTCCAAAACATGCCAAAAACACTCCACACCAAACTCCACCAAAGGCGAACCAACCACAAAAACCCCAAACATCAGAAGCGCCTGCATAGAGGTAACAAAGCCCCAAAAAAGCCAAAGAGAGCATAGAGAGCCAACTGACAGGGAGAAGAGAGAAGGCACAGCAAGAAAGCGCCACTTCCAACCTAACGTCCTAGTTAAGGTTTGAGATAATGCCAAAAAAATCCTCAGCCAACCCCTCAACAAGGACACCAAGCACCACACCCAACACCAACACTAAAGAAGAAATGAAGGGACTCGAAAGAAGGAAGACAAGGCAAGGAGAACATCTAAGAAGAGAGAGAAGAGAACCAACAAGACATTGAAGAACAACCTCCAACCCTACATGCCACTCAGGGTTAGAGACATGCCAAGAATTGACCAAAAGCAACCCAGCCACCTCACCACCACCAAACAAAAAATCCCACACAGAAGCACAAAAGCCTCCAAGAGACTAGGAAGAACCAAGAAAACCAGCAGACAAAGAGAGAGGAGAGAAGGCACAACAATGAATACAACCATCAAACTCCTCAAACAAACTATCAATGAGAGCTCCACACCCTAAAGAGCAGCCACCGCCCAGCAAAGAATAACAACAGGGGAACCACCGGCAAGACCAACACCGAACCCACCAGAGACAAGGGAAACGACGCCACCAGTAGCAATACTGACAAGAACAATAAACTACAGCACGGGGAAAGAACCAATGGTGCCAAACAAAGCTCTCAGCACCAACAACAACACAAAGGAGAAAGAAATGCTAGAAGAGGCCCAACACACGGAAACTCCTAGCGCCAACCACATGTAGGAGAAACCAGACCGAAACAACAAACCCATCGTCTTCCAAATCAACATCATCACCATTATCTTTGTCGCCATCAGCTTCAACGCCATCAGAATATTTCGAAATAGCGTTCCCGCCCAGACCATTTTGCCCCATCAACCCTAACCCTATCTTAGCGAGATGTTGAAGTACATATATTTGTAGCTTTACACACTTTATGGGCAATACACATTATTTTCAGGGTTTTATAGTTTTTGTAAAGTTAATAGTGTGATTGAATATTGCAAAAGTTTAAATGTTGTAAGTTGTATAGTTGTAAGCTTCTTGTTTTGAAATAAGTGAACAAATTATGTAAAATTATTTGTTTTGTTTTCATTTAATATTTTTATATTATGGAAAAATACTTTTCAATTAAAAATAATAATTAGAATTTTTATTTATTTATGAAATAAAACAACATCTAATTATTAAAATAAAGTTTTTTCATCACTTTTTGGTATTATTAGTATAATTATATATTGAATATATAGAATAATTTATTTTTTTTAATTATAGATAAATTAGTGTAGATATGTGAAATATTTTTTTTGTTTTGATTTGAATTTTTTATTTTTGTATGTCAATAAATTTGAATGGTTTTATTTTATAATTTTGAATGTATTTTTTTGTGTCTACAAATGTATCAATTTAAATAATATGAAATAAAATAGAAAAAAATCCAAGGTCATTTTAACTAACTTTTAAAATTTAAAATATTTTGGGTATAACTAATATAAAACACATAGAATATGGCATCACCATGTATGATTAAATCATCTCAAGGTATAATTATTTTATTTATCATAATAAAATTTTAGAACATTATAAATTAAATCATCACAATTAATTTAACCATACTTATTTTACCCGTTCTTCAATGCAATTTTTTTGGTTATAAATAGAACTTGTACTCAATTTTAAAATATAAAATAACCTAATTATTTTTTAAACATCATTAAAATTAAAAATAATTATAGTGATAGTTTTGCAACATTTTCTTATTTAAATGAAAAATAGAAAGAATAGTAATTTTTAGTCTATAAATTTTAATAAATAAATACAAATAAAAGAAACATATATTTTTAAGTAAGAAAGTATTATAATATTTAAAACATAAAATTGAAAATTGAAAAAATATTATTTAACAATTTTACTTAAAAATTAAAAATAATTTAAAATAAAAGAAATAAAAGAACTTGAAGTTTAAAATAAATGAATAATTAAAAAAATAATAAGTTAAAAGATTTGAAATTTTGTTACTATAAGATCCATAACCTATAGTTGTAGTATGGTGAAGAGGCATTTGATGTCTTGAAAGAAAAATTATTTAAAGACTTAATTTTTAAAATATAAAAAATCTTAGAAATTTCTAGAAAATAGAGTAGAAACATCAAAGTTTTTAAATATGTAGTAAATAAAATAAGTATATATAAAATTAAAATAAAGACATCAATTTTTTATGTAAGAGGTTTAATTTAGAATAGTAGTAGGGAAGAAGCATTTAATATTGTGACTTTGATTAAAAAATGAAAGAAAAAATATTTAAATATGACATTTAATTTTAAAATTATAAAAATATGTGTTAATATCTATCAATAGAAATATTAAAAAATAACATATAAGTATATCAAATTTACTTTTAAAAAATAAAACTTAAAAAACTATTGAAATAATGAATGATGAAATTTTAAAAGTAAATTAAAAGTCATGAAAGTAAAACAAGTTCTTTACCAAAAAATAGTTTTTCAAATAAAAACACAATATAGATAAAATCAAGTAATTCTTATGTAAAATTAAAATATTTGCAAGGTAATATATGAAACAAATAATTTATTTCATTTTTATAGAATTTTTTAAACTATAGAAAATTAATTCTTTGAGTAAAAATAAAAAATAATTTAAAATATTCATTTAAAAATATAAAATAACATATAAACTATAAAATTCTATTTTATATTTTTATTATGTTGGTTTTCTTTTCTTTTGAAACTATACACTTTTTATAAATAAATCTTACTCAAAAATTAAGTATGTAATTAATAAGTGAACAAATTGAGTAAATTATTTGTTTTGTTTTCATTTAATATTTTTATATTATGGAAAAATACTTTTCAATTAAAAAAATGTAATTAGAATTTTATTTTTTTATGGAATAAAACAACATTTAATTATTAAAATAAATTTTTTTCATTATTTTTTTAATTATTAGTATAATTGTATACTTAATATATAGAATAAATAAATTATTTAAATTATATATAAATTAGTGTAGATATGTGAAATATATCTAATTTATATTATAAATTATCTTGAATTATTTTAGATAGATGTATTTAATATATTTATATTATTTTAAATATGTAGCAAATAAAATTAGTTTGGAGTGAATAAAAATTAGTTTTGTCTTTTTTATAATCTTAAAAATATCTATCTAGGATAGATATAATTTTGAGTTACTTATCTATCTTAAATAAAAAATTAATATAAACATATATAATGATATCTCTAAGTATTTTTAGATTGGATGTATTTAAGATATTTATAGAAAAAAATTACCTAACACATATAGATAAGTGATTTACATAAAATATTTTATTATTTTAATTGAAAACTAAAGACATCTTCCTTATTTCTATGATCTCTTAGAAGAATTTTTTTGAAACTTAAATTTCTCTAATAAAATATATAATTAACCTAATATATAAATAATTATTAATTGGTAACTAATTAATTTCTAAGTATTAATTTTTAAAGATAAAAAAAGCCCAGACTAAGAATCATTAAGAAAATATTGTGTTCTTGTTAAGCTTACTTATCAATCAACCATATTACATGAATATAACTTCCCTAGACACATACATAAAGATTCTCTTATAAAACAAGAAAGAGTGTTAGAAAATTGAAGGTGAATAGCAATAATAGAAGTTTAAATTAACAATAAATTAGACACAGTGTTTACCATATGGATTTTTTAAAGAAAGCATAAAACAAAAAATTAAACACATAACATAATGTTTAATGTGGAGAAACCATTTTGAAGAAAAACTCCACAAAAGCAAAGATAAATAATTTATACTATCAATGAAATATAATTATAATTAATACATGCAATATAACTCCTCTTTAGTCTTATTTATCTGGCAACATAACACTTGCAAAGTAAACTTGAACAAAACTAAAATACAACTCCACTTCCAAGCACTTATTTAATAGAAAATATGCAACCATGAAGAATGGTGTTCAAATTGATCAAATCGAAATCCCACCACCTCAAAATCATCACTTGCATCCCATAATGGCCTCTTACATATTCTCTTATAACTTTCACAAGGAATCTCTCATGCATGGGTTCTTAGGGACCAAGTTGGAAATGATTTTGTCATACATGTTGTCATAGTCATCATAGAATCTTATGAAAATTATCATAGCTATTATAGATGCTCTTATAACTTATGACAGCTGTCATAAGATCCCAAAATATCTAATTCCCAAGGTGGATTCCTATATTCTCCAACTTCACCTATTTAGTGTTACAATGATGTCTAACCAGTGATTTAAGTAGTTAAATAAATCCCTGCTAGTAAATATTTAAATAATGAGGGTAGTAAATAAATATTTAGTGTATCGATAAAAAATAAATTATTATTGTCAATGAAACCCTCCATCCCTTATGAGTGACCTACAAATAATATTAGGAGTAATTAAGTTAGGCTGATCCCACAATAGTGGTTTACAATTTTTGGTCAAACTGAACACTGAAATTATTATTTTTAACTAAATCTCCACATTCAGGCACCTATAGCGGCTAAACCATGAGGAATTTGAAGATGATGTAAACTAGAGTCTCATCACATTTTCTTTGTAGATTCTAAAAATATATTTTTCAAATTTTTTGGAATAAGATTGCACTTCTTTTTCTATCTCCCATGAAAATTGGTTTTTTTTTCAGAAAACAACATTTTTTAAAAGTGACACTCACTGTATACAACATAACTTTTTCTGTATGAAGGATAAAATTCTAATTTTTTTGAATTTAGATTTGTAACTATGATATATAGCACTTTCATTTTGTCTCATATTTTTTTATTGAATTTTTTTTCCTTAATAGAGTTTTGAAGTCAAACCAATTGCAATTCAGACATAGGCGGACTTTATACAACATAACTTTTTCTGTATGTATCAAAATTCAAATATTTTTTTTTAATGGATAAAGGACATCGATACCCAGCACGAACATATTTTTTAAAAAAATATTTTGATAATTTTTTATTTTTCCACATGTGCAAAACAAAGAGCTTGATATTGGTGAAAAACCTATGTTTAATAAAACTAAAAAACCACATACATAATAAAACCAAAATATATTAAAATTATATTCATGGGATAGCTCATTTAGAGGACTATCATAATCATTTAAAATAAATTTTAAATGAATTCATTTGATCCCCCAAAAGGTAAATCAAAAGTGATTTTTTATCAACATTTTGATAGGTGTAAAGGAGACTCATTTATAAGTATGGTTTAAAACTAGCGAGGTTCTATCCAAGGGTTTTTGATCTAAGGTGGTTTGATCAAACCCTCTTCAATTGGAATCCTTATAATGTAACTTTTAAAGGCTTAAATCATTATGTTTTCTAAAAATATGTGATTTCAACAAAAATCAGTTCCTCTTAGAAATTATAAACCAACTTTGTGGGATCACCCGTTACACAAGATAAATACAAGGTTGATGACACCTTAATCCCAAAATTCTCCCACTTGAAATCATAAATTGTAAATACACCCATAAGAAAATATAATTATAAACCAATTAAGTACAAGGAATAAGGCCCATGGCCTTCTTTCACCAAGTAATTTTTTCTATGCTCATAGGTTTTGTAAGTAAAATTGTAACATTCTCCTAAGTGTCAATCTTCTTTAGCTCAATTTACCCATTAGCAATCAATTCATGAACAAATGGTATTTTATATCCACATTCTTAGTTTGTGCATGATACATGAGGTTCTTGGCTAAACATATTGCACTCTAACTATCAAAATTAATCTAAATAATCTTGCAATCAAAACAAATACATGCACACATTCTTTGTAACCAAATTTCCTCTTTAGAGAGAAGGACCATATCAACCATATACTCTACTTCAATATTAGATAAAGAAATTGTAGCTTTCATTTTTTCTCATCCAACTCATTTCTCCTCCAAAAAAGGTAAGCACATACCCACTAATGGACCTTTTACTATCGAAGTCACCTACTCAATCTACATCAACAAAACCCTATATGTTTGATCTCTTAACCACACTATTAGTCCCAAAATATTATAAATAGTAATTAGATATACCTTAAATATATATATATATATAATCCCAATGTTGTTTACCAAACTTAGACATAAATTTGCTTAAGACTCCCATTGCTTGTGCAATATCAAGTCTAGAGTGCAAACTATTGCAAATAATAAAATTCCTAAAAACTAGCAAAAAGCACATTAGACATGTCCACTAAATCATCAATTATTAGGACACATATCTAATGAAATCGCAGTTCCAACCTGTAAAGGAATTCTTACTATATAGCAATTTTGCAAACTAAATTATTCAAAAGAGTGCCAACATAATTACAAGCAACAACAACCAAATTTTTATATTTACCTAATATCTTTTTATTTTTATGCCTGTACTAAGTGTCAAAATAGTGCCAACATTCTCCTAAGTGTCAATCTTCTTTAGCTCAGTCTTGTTTACCAAATTTCAAATGTACCTAAAAATTGAACTTTTAGCTCCCTAATCATGTCCTTAGTGTTACTAAAACATAAAATATCATCCACATACAATACAACAATCATAATATGATCATTAAAATCATTCAATGTAAACACAACGATCATCTTCACTTCTAAAAAAACCCAATTTCATGACAAATGAATCAAGTTTTTGATACCACATCCAAGGTGACTGGTTTAAATCATAAAGAGATTGTTTCAACTTATAAACCAAGTGTTCTTTTCCTTTTACCTCAAATTATTTATGCTATTACATGTAAATTTCCTCTTCCAAGTATCCATGCAAAAATGCAATTGTAATATCCATTTTCTCAATCTTCGAATCATTAGCAATAGCTATGGATAAAATAAATATAATAAAGGATAATTTTGCAACATGAGATCTAATATCTCATAAAAATCAACTCCCTATCTTTTGGAGTAGCCCTTAGCCACAATTATAGCTTTGTATTTCTCTAATGAATTATCTGCTCCAAATTTCATTTTATAGAACCACTTTTAACCAATAAATTTCCTTCTTTTGGAAAATGACAAGATCCCAAGTGTCACACAATTCTCAAGTCGCCATCTCCTCTAGCATGGCTTCTTTCCAATACTCACTATCATATGGAAGAATAGCTTCCCTACATGATCTAGGTTCATTGCTAGTACTTAAGAAAACAAATAAATATACAATGGAAATATGGTGGGCTATACTTGTCAACTGATTCCATTATCTTATGGATTTTCCTAGAATAGGATTATGGGGATTTTGTTATTCTTTATTTGGCTCAACCTCTTCTTGATTTTCATTTGCATGTTCTTCGATTTGACCAAAATCTTCAAGTGAACCCTCATCTTCTTCCTCCTCTTCCTCAAAGCCATCTATTTGTTATTCTCGAGATGCAATTTCTTTCTTATTTTAAAATGCACTGTTTTCTTGATCTTTTTCATTTGGCTATTCAAAATAAAAAATAACACAAGTGAACCTTGAAAATCACATCTCTAGAAAATATATTTTCTTGGTTAGAGGATTCCATAACTTGAAACCTTTTACATAATCACCATATCCAATTAAAATGCAATTTTTAACTTTTGGATCCAACTTTTTTTTCATTAGGCACATGAACATAAGCCTCAAAACCAAATACCCTTAAATGTGAAATAGAAGGTTTCTTGTACCTATCCACAATTCATAAGGTTTGTTTCAAGAGCCTTACAAGGAGATCTATTCAACAAGTAATAAGAAATATGTATAAATTCTTGTTGGTATGTGTAACCTAATTATTCTCCAAATTAAGTCTTTTGCCACTTTTCTTGACAAGATTTCCCCCCAAAGTCATTTTAACTTTAACCTTTAAAATTTGACATATTTCATGTATAACTATTATTAAACACATAGAAAATGGAATCATCGTGTATGGTTAAATCATCTCAAATTATAACTATTTTATTTATCATAATAAATTTTTTAATTTTATAAATTAAATCATCACAATTAATTTAACCATACCTATTTTACTCATTTTGCTCATCCTTTTTAGTGTAGATTTTTTTGTTACAAATAGAAGGTACTCAATTTTTAAATAGAACACAACATAAAACTAAAAGAAAATAAGTTCATTAAAATTAAAAATAAGTATATTGATAACTACAACATTTCCTTATTTAAATAAAAACAGAAATATAGTAACAAAAAAGGTATCCCTTTTTCCTTAGTTTGGGAATGAATAAGTAATAATAGAATGAACCTAATGTAGCCTTAATATAGTGTTGTAATGTGTTTTACACATTCACATTAAATTTATGGCCCTTTTTAACTAAATGGTAATTGTGCCTTATTTTGGGTACATATTAAGGTGTTTCTTTACACTTTCACACTAATCTAGGGCTTTATTAATTAACTAAGGTTAATTTTCCTTAATTGGTCCCTTTAATTCAAATCCAAGCCTAATTAATTGCAAATTCTGAGGGATAAAACATGACATTCATAAATGATATTACACAACACTTAATTTTAGGTGTGTGTCCTAGGTTAGTGACCTAGGACCCATTCGCCACATGGCGAATGGATCCTCACTAGGTCCTAGGACCCTATTTTCACATGATCTTTCACATTTCTTGAAGTGTTTCCTAGGACACATGGCGAATGGATCCTCACTTAGACCTAGGAACACTCTTTGAAATATGTTTTTGGTAGTATTTTAATGATTTCAATTCCAAGATTTGATGTCAGCTTGTGTTATTTGAATTTCAGGAATTAATCTTAAGATATGTATAAATACAAGGCTATTTCACTTAGTTTCACCTAGAATATTTCAAGCAATCTAAGAATTTTTATGCAAGCATCGTAATAAAAAATTTATGATATCAAGAGAATTTCTAAGGCATTCAAGGGAAGATTATTGAAGATTATTGCAAGAATCAAGATTCATTTCATCATGTCAAAGTCATAATGCATCATGCATGTTGTTGAGCTAATATGTTGATGTAGCATTCAAGATCTAATCGAGCATATTCAAGGAATTATTTCACATCAAGTTTATTATCAAGATCTACATTCATTGAGACCACTTCATACTAGTTTGTAGATCTACAATCCAAGGTTTCAATTAACATTTTAGGTTGAAGTCATTTGGAGAGAAAAATTGAAAAAGTTGTCAAAGTTCTCACCTTTCTTGCAAAATCATAGAAACTGAGCTACAAGATTTATTTCCAGTTTTTTGACAATGCTCAACTAGAATCTAGGAGTGCATACATTGAACAATATAACCCAAAAAATGATTTTCTAGAGCTCTATCCAATACCCATTCACCATAAGGAAAATGAGTCCTCAGGGAAGCTCGAAAAAGAACTTTTTACAATAGGTACACAACATTTGACCCTCTTAAAACCTACCTTTTGATTGTTGTATCAGTTAGGTTTAATTTATGTAACTCATTTATGCATCATAGCACCCATTATTGAATGAAATATAAAATAATATGAAGTTCATCATTTGGTTTCATTTTGGTGAATATCGTCACCCTATTTTTTGATGTTTCATTATGGTGAACTCGACCTTTTGAACATTGTAGTTTTTTTTATTTTGGATTCCTTTCCATCCTAGATTTAGATCTTGCATTGATTTGCACTCATTTGCATTCATTTAAATTGAATTAGGTCTCATTTAGGGTGTCTAGTTTGCATTCAAATTTTCATCTCATTAAAGGTTTTAGGATTGCATTGTTTGCATTCTTTAAATCTAAAAAATACAAAAAAATCAGTCATCTTGCATATCATTTACATCATATTAACTTGCATTTGAAAATAGAAACAAAAATTACATATTAAACTAGGTCTTTTAGGTCATCATTTTGACACATTTTGCACTTAAATTTCACATTTAAATTCTATAGAAAATCAAACCGTATCTTGTTGTAGCAAACCCGAACCTAAAAACCACTGGAAAATAACTAGAAATCTGTAAAAATAGTTTCAAAAAACTCATCTAGGACCCATTCGCCATAGGGAAAATAAGTCCCTGATTAGGTCGTAATATGCATTACTGAAAACTAAAATCTTCATTTTTATGCTTTCGTTTGCTACTTTTAGATCTCTATTGCAATTTTTTGAGTTTTTGTTTCATTAATTTCATTATATTTAGCTTAATTTGGTACACCTAGTTCATTGTGTGATTTCAAAATTGCATTTACAAGATTTCATTTTCATATTATTGCATAGTGAAAATTGCATTTACACATTACATTTGAGGTGACCATTGCATTTCATTTCAAGCCTCTTTCCATTTTGGGTTTCTACACTAAGTTTGTGAAAATTGTATGATCTTTACACCTTGGCACTATTATAAATACTATTGTGAGACATAGTTTGAGACTCATGTCATCCACGATACACCATTCGTCGTAGATCTTGAGTTTTCTAACTCTCTTTCTAATAGTGTTGATAATCAACCCCCTATGGATCATAATATGCATACTTCATTTACCATGAATTCCCTTCCTACAACCAATGTGCATGATGTTAACAACACCATCCCTACCATCACTATTTCCACTCAATCTTTGGGTTATACCCAAATCCAAGGTAATTCCTCCTATAATACCCATTTCCACTCCTACATACACTAGTACTCAAGTTACCACAACCATTCAACCTACTAGAAATGTCAACAATTCCTTAGGTATTTCCATAGGAAATCCCTCTAGCTTTGTGCATTCACATACTATATATCCTCAACCATCCTACCTCACAAATTTACAATTCACTTTTTCTCCACATACATACACCACTCCACCTTACTCCCCTCCACCTTATAATAATAACAATGATGTCATCTTTAATGCACTTATGCAAATAATGTCATCCATTCAACAATAAATTGTAATCCTAACTCAAAACAACAATGGTCAACCTTCACAATAAATCAAAACCAACACGTTATCCCTAGAGATATTGAGAACACTGGTCAATGCCACAAGGTATAGAAGTTCCTATATTTGAGAAATATGGTGGGAAAGGAGATCATGTTAGGCATGTTTCTGCTTATACAACTCTGTGTAGTGATTTCATCTTTGAAGATAAACTCTTGGATAAACTATTTCGTAGGTCACTAAAAGACACTTCTTTAGAGTGTTTTTCTTCTTTACTGAATAATTCAATTGGTTCATTCAATGAGCTTGTTGATATCTTTTACAACCACTTCCACATTCATATGGGTCCCAAGATGACCCTAGCTAATTTAATGGCATGAAAACAAAAGGATGATGAGAAAGTGATTGATTTGATATCAAAATACCAAATTCTTTATTCACAAATAAACATTAAGATTCTTGATGTTGAAGTTCATTGAATGTTTATTGTCAATTTACAAAGCAAGCTCCAAACCAAACTTGAGATGTTGAAATTCCCATCCTTTACACAATTATTTACAACCCTTCGTGATTATCAAAATTTGGATTATAGTTGTGATGTGAAAAATACTCCTAGTTGTCCTAAAAATTCTAAATCTACACCTAAAAATAATTACCAACCTTTCAAGAAACAGAATAGGGTATTTTTACAACATAATTCCCCTCAGCCAAATCAACAAGTTGATAACCATGTGGCTTCTATAAAGATGAAAAATTCATATACCTTTGCAGATAGGAATTTAGAAAATTTACTCCTCTTGATACCCTTCATAATATCATGTTGCAACTCATAGAAAAGAATATGTTTTCCTTACCTCCTTTATAAGCTCCTAATCCTAATAAACCATTACTTGTAAACTATAGACCAAACTCTTATTGCCATTATTGTCGACAAAATGGACATGATACATAATATTGTAAGTGTCTTAAACATCTTGTCCAAGACCTCATTGATTATAATCATCTACAAATTGGAGGTGTTACCATTCAAGGTAATAAGTCCATAGCTCCTAACCAAAACTTACAAATATTTACAAATCTCATGCCGAAACACACTATTTCATTTGTCAAAGCTAGCGAAAAAAAGAATGATGTGATGAATGTTGACATGGATGATGAAACTAAAAAAGATGAAAATGGGAACAAAGCAGTTGAATTAGTGGCATTAATTGAAGCTAAACCTCGTAAGGGCTCAACCAAAATGCCTCTTTATATTGCTTTCTCACAAAAATACATACTTAAACATGCACTTGATGGTCCTCGTTACATAGCTAGAAGAATCAATGACAAGCCTACCAATAGAATATTAATTGATATTGTTTGTGTAGAGAATGTGATTATTGAAGAATTCCTATTTGTGCATGAACTCTATCAAGATACATATGACAAACCGAAATCATGGACCAAAATGCATAATGGTTTTGCTTGCCCTACGATTGGCTCAATAAATCTCCCTTTAAAAGTCAGACCAAAAACATTAAGTGTCTCACTCACCATCATCTTGTCATCAAACCAATTTCATGTGAAGTTAGTCTATCCATGGCTCTGCTCCATGAATGTTGTCCTATCATTTATGCATAAATGTTTAAAGTTTCCCTTTAGCAATGAGATCTTTATAGTGCATCATAGTGGATTTAATCTTGTGTCTTCCTGAGGGAACTTTTCACTGGATTTCTTTTGGCCCAAACCTATTGAACCTATTAGACCTCGTGAGGACTACTTTTTCAAAGCATATCCAAAGTTTAAGGCAAATCACATAACATAATTATCCATTAGAAACATGCCTCAACCCATGATTGAGCCACCTATCCTTGACGAATCAACGATTGAACCAAAAGCCCTTCCAAATACCCAACAACAACCTATGACAAATCCTCATACCATTTCCTATAAGAGACCATGAGACAACCAAAATAATATTGCTATGCCTCCTAAATTCAAACAAGTTTACAAAGCTAAAGAGAAAGTGTTTGAACAACCTCTTATGGTTCCTTTCGTTCCTCCCCTAAGGCAAGAAAAGAAACCTATGGTTGATAAACCCGCTCCTACACAAACGCAAATTGACAAAAAATTGAAATGAAGCCGAAATGATAGAGAGCGTAGGTGTAGACATCGTGCTATTGCTCGTATGTTACAAACCAAAGAAGAAAAGAACAGCATAGAAAATCAAAATTCAAACTTTCTTGAAGCAATGCATGATGATTCTTTACCCTCACCGCAATGTTAACAAGAACCTTCAAGAGACATTATCATTCGACCTCCTATTGTGATTAATCTAGATGATGACATTGATATTGCAAAGATTGATGAACAAGTCCATAATGAGTTGAATTCATTGTTCTCCTCTTCTATGAGCTTAAATGACAAATCTCCTTAAAAAGGTGTTAGACTTGGTATGTGTCCTAGTTCGGAACTTACTCTTGTTCCTTTGGCTAGTTGTCCACCTTCTATATATACTGACCAAGATTGGGATGCAAATGACTTGTTATAGGTTGACTCACATGTTCCTTACTAGTCTTTTGCATTATTTTCTATTTTTATGTTTCTTTATGTGATTGCATGTGTGTAATCTGATCCCTTGTACTATTTTGTTTGATGTATCTCTCTCTCTTTTTATGCATTCCTCTATTTGTATCCACATTCTTCTCTATGTCATAAACATTTTATACCTTTTTTCGCTTGTCTTGTATTTTCCTTTTGGGTATGATGCAAGATGTCAAGACATTTTGGTCTCTTTCATGTTGACCCAGGAGAATTTTTCTTTGTTTTCACTCTCTATGTGTCATTCTTTTGGTTCTATGAGTATTTGGAGAATGATAACATTTTTGATCTCTATAACAACATTGTAGCAAAGACATATTAACCCTGAATCCATAGATCGCTTATGTATTTTTAGGGGCAATCCCTCCCTCCTTTTTCACTACATAAATTTATTTCATAAATATATGACTTGGAATAGGTCTTTCCAAGGAAGCTTTCATGTCTTAGGAGTAAACATTGGCTAGTTTAAAGAAATTTCTCATAGAAATGGTGTTAGCAACCACTTAAAAGGGGAGGCATACATTCATAATATCTTTCAACATTTTTGCATGTTTCATGGTGTAATTTTTTTTTTTTATGCATCCTTCTTCTTGGTGGTGTCATTGGGTTTGATGTCCTCCAATAGTGTGATATCTCTTAGTGTACGACTTTCCTCTTAGTGGTGATGTGACACACTGCATTCCCTAAGTTGTGAATCTTTTACTCTTGAATTTTCCTCTCTTGGAGACATTAGGCATGATGTTCCCTAAGAAGAAGACCTCGCATGAACTAAAAAAAATCCCTTTGAACAAAAACCTTTTACTTGCATTATTGTTCATAAGTGTTTGGCATAACACAACATGTTGACCTTATGAAGCTTGAACCCTAATTCAAGGCCACCTATTATAACACACCTTTCTTTATTGTGGAGCATTTCCTTGCATTGTGGTTCCTTATTGAAGTTGTTAGGAGGAATCTTTGATATGGTATGGGAGCCTAATATGATTCTCTCATTTTCCACCCCTTAGTTTTGTTTTGCTTTGTTACGCCTCATTGAAGTTATCAAAGGGATATATTTGGTATGGTTAGTGCAATGAGAGCCAACATATAGGCATGACTTTCTCACTTAGCCACTCTTTTTAGAAGACTCACCTAGTGGACAGCCTAGAGTTTTGTTACCTTAGAGTGAGTGCAAACCGATAGTCTAGATATGTTCCACATTGCATTGGATAATCTAGGCTTGATCTCTTTTTTTTCTTTGATGGTGTATGATTTGTGTATCTTTAGAATTGCTACATACATAAGTGTCTTGAATCTCTACTTTAGTGTGAGTTTGACATAGTGTCATACTCTCACTAAAGTGGGAGAAAAATGTAGTAACAAAAAAAGTATCCCTTTTTCCTTAGTTTGGGAATGAACAACTAATCATAAAATGAACCTAATTTTGCTTTAATTTAGGTTTGTAATGTGTTTTACACATTCACATTAATTTTAGAGCCCTTTTTAACTAAACGGACTTAATTGTGCCTTATTTTGGGTGTTGTAACATGTTTCTTTACACTTTCACACTAATCAAGGGCTTTATTATTTAATTGAGGTTAATTTTCCTTTATTTGCCCCTTTGATTCAAATTCAAGCCTAATTAATTACAAATTCCAAGGGATAAAACCTAACATTCATAAATGATATTACACAACACTTAATTTTAGAAGGTGTGTGTCCTAAGTTAGTGACCTAGTCCTCAATAGGTCCTAGGACCCTATTTTTACATGATCTATCACATTTCCTGAAGTGTGTCCTAGGTGAGTGACCTGGGACCCTATTTTCACATGATCTTTCACATTTCTTGAAGTATGTCCTAAGTGAGTGACCTAGAACCCATTCGCCACATGGCGAATGGGTCCTCACTTAGACCTAGGACCCATTCACCACATGGTGAATGGATCCTCACTTAGACCTAGGACCCCTCTTCAAAATATGTTTTTGGCGGTATTTTAATAATTTCAAATCCAAGATTTGATATCGACTTGTGTTATTTAAATTTTGGGAATTTATCTTAAGATATGTATAAATACAAGGTTATTTCACTTAGTTTCACCTGGAAGATTTCAAGTAGTCTAAGAATTTGTATACAAGCATCCTAATAGAAAATTTATGAGATCAAGAGCATTTCCAAGGCATTCAAGGGTATATTATCGTAGCAATCAAGATCCATTTCAACACATCAAAGGCATAATGCATCATGCATGTTGTTGAGCTAATGTGTTGATGTGGCATTAAAGATCTAATCAAGCATATTCAAGGCATTTTTTCACATCAAGTTCATGATCAAGATCTACATTCATTGAGGCCACTTCATGCTAGTTTGAAGATATACAATCGAAGGTTTCAATTAAGGTTTTAGGTTGAAGATCATTTGGAGAGAAAAATTGCAAAAGTTGTCAAAGTTTTCACCTTTCTTGCTAAATCATGGAAACTGAGCTACAAGATTTATTTCCAGCTTTTCAACAATGCCCGACTAGAACTTGGGAGTGTAGACATTGAAGAACATAACCCAGAAATTGATTTTCTAGAGCCCTAGCCAGAACCCATTCGGCATAAGGCGAATGAGTCCTTCGTGAGGCCAAAAAAGCACTTTTTGCAATAGGTACACAACATTTGACCCTCTTAAAACCTACCTTTTGATTGCTATATCAGCTAGATTTAATTTTTGTAACTCATTATGCATCATAGCACACATTATTGAATGAAATATAGAAGAATAGGAAGTTCATCATTTGGTTTCATTTTGGTGAACACCCTCACCCTATTTTTCAGTGTTTCAAGAAAGAATAGTAATTTTTAATCTATAAAATTTAATAATTAAATAAAAATAAAACTAACAAAAATTATTAAATAAGAAAGTACCACAATATTTGAGACATAAAAAAAAAGCATTAGAACAACTTTTACTTAAAAATTAGAAATTAAAAATAATTTCAAGTAAAAGGAATACGACTTTAAATTTTTAAATAAATAAATTGATTTAAAATGTTATTTACCATGATGGGAATAATAGGCATTTGATGTCTCTAAAGAAAATTTACTAAAAGATTTTATTTTTTAAATATGAAGAATGTTATAGTAAAATAAAATATAGATATTATTTTTCTATGTAAAAGGTGTAACCTAGAACAGTAGTAGGGGAGAAGCATATAATTTGATGATTATGATAGAAAATGAAAGAAAAATTATTTAAATTTGGTATTTAATTTTAAATATAAAGACATAAAAAATATTAAATATGTGTCAATATCTACCAATAAAACTATTAAAAATAATATAAGCATATAAAATTTACCACTTTTCAAAGTAAAACTTAAATTAAAAAGAACTATTGAAATGATGAATATTGAAAATTTTATAAGTAAATTAAAAGTCATGAAAGTATTTAAACAAGTAAATAGTTCTTCAAATAAAAATACAATGTAGATAAAAACTAAATAATTTTTACATAAAATTAAAATACTTAGTAAGTTAATATATGAAGTAAATAATTTGTTTTATTTTTATTTAAATTTTGAAAAAAAATTAAAATAGCTATTTTTGAGTAAAAATAAAATAATTGATAAGCCCTCCTCGTGAGGCAAGCACGGATTCAAAATAGGTGGGTTGGCTGGGAAGCAAAAATCTAATCATTATTTGGTCAACGCACTGTCTGAGCGATGGTCTTGTAATCTAATGAGTATCTGCACGTCATGCAAGACACACTTGTGAACTTGGGATCTTGAGGTGGGCTCACATTGGCCCAATTCTCCACCCAATCCCTTAATGTTGAATGGAAAAAATTTAAGTTTTCATGGGTGGAAATGGCTTGCTTGGGCTCCCATGTTAAAAATCTCATATCCCGGGAGTTACCCCCTAATGGTAACACTCACCTTAAAAAAAAAAAGTAATAATAACTAGCACTTGCACCCAAAGGAGGTGCAAGGAATATGCTGATAGAATTATATTGGTATCTAGAAATTTTTTCCATATTTTAGTAAGGAGTTCTTTGTTTTACATTGTGACAACCATTGCATTAACGACATCAATAGTAATTGAAACATCTTCCAATTTTTTTGAATCAAATTAGATACATATTTTTGTGGTTGTAAAATGGAAAATAAAGAAAAGCTTACAAGCATAGAAATACCAAAACCAAAAGGATGATGGCTACATTACAAGAGAATACAAAATCTGATGGACGGCCTAAATAAAGATAGCCCAATAAGATGATGTCAAAGATAAAGAATTTGATTTACAGTACAATAACAATCAACTTGGAAGGGATCCCTCCAGAAATACAATATGAAGAAATGTTTTGAATGGAAAATTTTAACAACAATAGGAGTGTAGAGTATATAACAACAACAATGCACTATACATTATAGATAATAGGCTCAATTCACAAATACGGAAGCTATAAAACTAGACGCATCAAGCTTTGGAATTAAATGCACAAATTGTTTGTTTTTAGAAAATATTGCCCTACTTATACAAAAACCTATAAATGACAATAGCAAATGTTTCAAGTTTCAGGAAGGAAGGTGATCTCTTTCAAAGAGGTGAATATCTGTATTGTGTAGTCACTTGCACATCTTGAATGTAAAACTAAATTTTGTGAATGTAAAACTAAATTCACAAGGTTATTAACTTATTTGTAAACTTTCAGTAATCCCTATCAAACTTTTAGGAGCTTTGCTTCTAGGGAACTTGGATCCAAAATGAAATAATTCATTTTTTTCAGGCACTAGGTATGGCGACTCTCCTGTACTATATGCACTATATGTGGGTGGAGAAGGTCTAGATAGTATGTCATAAACATTTCGCAGCTCTCATAAACGTGTAATTTTCTGATGGGTGGAACGTGGAAGGTCTGGGCAATTCCATAAATCTACAGCAAGTTCTCAAGCAATTTTGAGTGAGTAATTAAAATGAAATGAAGCAAGTAAACCAATAAATCAAGTCATCTTTCCTAATCGTATTATAATAGCATCAAATGAAGTATATAGATAGCAACACTCACCGATTGACAAAGCTTGTTGATGAGATGTTGATAGAGTGGGAAAATTACTAGATGCAAAAACAAATGAATACGAAGCATGAACTTGCTCATAATGGAAAATAGTGATTGTGTCATGTCAGTAATTTTTTTGTTGGGTAAATCATACAAAATTACTACAAAAATGAAAAATACATTAAAAGTCTTAGTATAGAAGGTTGCTTTAACAATTGTGTACCTAATGTCATTATAATGAGAAACAATGTAGTTGAGCTTCCTCCCTCTTTCTAATAATGGTATAAGGGTTGTTTTTCATTTGAGAATAGCAGTCGAAGGAGAATGGTGGTTCTATTTGAATATCATTTATTGATTTGACCCTAGACACAACTATAAAAGTCAACCCTTGTCTTTTGACTTTTTGAATATCAATTGTTGCCTTTTTTAGGGTTAGCCCTTGAGATTTATGTATGGTAATATACCATGCCATGGATAGTGGTATTTTCCTATGGTTTCCATGAGATATGGGTGTTACAGGTATACAATTTGGTTCATATGGGCTCCATGGTGGGCCATTGTAGTAATCAAAGTGCACTACCACTTATGAAGGTAAATCTGGTGAGCTAGAACTAGTTAGGTAAACAATTTCTAATAATTCTCCACGAGATCCATTCACAAGACCTCTTTGAATCCATAAGTTTGTTGTTAACATGACTCGTTGGCCTCTACATAGCAGGACCTAAAGATGAACCACCAAAACACATATGTTGGTTGCGAGCAAAACCTAAAGTCATGGGTTGAATTTTTAGAGAGTATAATTTTATAGGAGCAAGGGTTACGTTGATAGAAAATTATAAGTTAATATGTTAGAGAGTACAATTTTATATGTGCATAGGAAAAAATTGCAAAGGTTGTTAGACTTGTTCCAAACACTCAAACCATTACCAACGCTCAGTAAAACAATGTGAAAAACAACAATGGTTGATGCATCAACATTCTCAAAAATTTCCTTGCCTTCTAATACATAGGCAAATGTATTACAACCCATTTGGAACTTCTTGATGAAGAACTGCTTCAAGTTTGATTGTAAAATCCAAGAACAATGTTGGAGTTTGTGTGTATATAGGTTATTTAATTCCCAAGACTTCTCTAGCTATTACAATTTCCCTTACACGATCTTTCTCGAGCTTGGGTATGTCTTTGCCTTCCAATTCTTGATATGTAGGCTCAATCCTAATAATCAAACCCCACAACACTATAGATTTCATTGACTTTGAAGAAATTGATAACCCGTATTTAAAATGACCTAAAATTTATGAAGGAATGCTTATATTTTGTCCTTCTTTGAAATATTGACCCATAATTGTAACCCTTGTTGAACTCCTTTGCTTGCTGACATTTCACAATGAACTATACCTCTACCAACAGTCATCCACTGCATTGTCCAACAAAACTTTAGAAACTCCTATGACTAATGGTTTTTCCCAATTTTCATTTGAAACAAGCCATGCATAAAAGAGAGGGAAGAAATAATTCACTTGCAGATCACTAGCTTTGATGGTACCCCTATGTCCTGTTAAGTCTTGATGTGAAAACGCTCCCTGCACAAAAAAAACTATATATTTGAATTTAATACCAAAAAAAATTCACACAAATTTGGTGCTCAAACGAACAAGCACACTGAACAAGTATCATAATCATATTAAAAATTTCACAAGCCATCAACACTTCTATAGGGCATTTTTTATAATTTATGCAGTGCATGCCCTTCCACTAATAATTGACAACAAGTTAAAGCTATCAAATAATTACTCTTCATATCAATTAGAAGAAACTTGGGAAATTATCTTCTTTGAGTCATCTTTTATGAGCAAATTATTGATCAATTGAAAGTCATAGATGCAAAAAACACAATGTAACAAGCTGAATTCATGAAAAATAATTTGAAAATAGGGCCAAGGATTAAGAGTATGGTATAGAGATGGGTCAATTTATGGCAATGGATGCAATGTATTGTCTTCATGATTTTTCTTTTCAGGTAAGAGGTTTTATGTCATCACAACATGTTTGGTTTATAGGGTCTAGTACTATGTCTATGAGTCTTTTCTTTCATGATCTCTTTGTTTGAACGTGGTGAAGGAAAACACATATTTTAAAAGGTTGTTGTAAATGAACATATACTTTGGTTTTAATTATTACAATTAATTTGTTCAGTGTATATCTAGAGTAAATTAGTCATGTATGAACTAGAGAATCGGTGAAGTAATTTAGATGTGGGCGTATTGAATGGTGATGCTCTCATCATTACAGATATGTGCTTAAAATTCATGTGTAAATTGTGCATAAGATTATGGGGAGGGAAGTTTTGAGGAATTGGAATTTAAAAGAGGAGGAATTTTCCAATACCAAAAATACTGGAGGTAAGAGGATTTTTCTTCATTCTCAATCATTGATAATATTGTAGCTTTTGGTTTCTCTTTTTGGACTTATGTTCATGGAGCCATCTAGTATTTTTTTTATATAATCTGGTGTTGTTGCATAACATTATCTGTCATGATACATAAAAGTTTAAAACTTAATAATGACCAGACCATTCTTTTGTAGGCCTTCTGAATATAGATAATGTTTACTTCATTTATTATTAATAAAATTAGTACAGGCTTGTGCATTGATTTCTACAAATCTTGTGATGGTGGCACCATTGCTGGAGGCGGGGTTTGAAAATTTTGTGTTTTTAATTGATGTTTATCTAGGTTGTTTTTTAGTGTATATTTTCAAGTTGTAAACATATTATTAGATTTAAATGGTCTGATGCTTTGACTATAAATTTTTAAGTCTATTTTCATGGTCTATAAATGGATATTTAATATTTATTAAATTATTCTCTATTTATGATCTCTTAAAAACAAAAAAAATAAATTTATACAAATCTTTCTAAATTCCAATAGAGGTTGGTTTCATAAAAAAAAGCTATGAAAATATTACCTATGTGAAGATGGTCTGGAAAAAATTGGCAAGAGAAGAAACTACAAATAGAGAAAAATTTATAACTTGGCAAATAGTTCTTTTTAAAAGGATATGTTACAAGATCAAGCACATATGTGCCACAAATATAAGGATTGTAGTTTTGAGGATCATAATTCATGAGTAAGGGAGTAATCTTTCTCAAAATAATTAAATCAACAAATTAGCCCAAGCTCACAACCAATCAAGCATATATATTAGCATCTTAGGAAAACCCAAAGCTATTTTTTATGTGATTTCACGATATACTAACCAAGCACCAGATGCAAGATTCTAAATCATATGAGATGCATCCCAAGATCATGAAACTGGACCTTCAATGAATGCCCAAGAACAAATAGTCATATGTTATCTTAGGATGACAACAAATGTAAGATATCTAGGTCATAGAAAAATTGATATTTGTGAAAAAGATTCAATTAACTCCCACAAATCATGTAGATCACAGCTATAATTGCACATCTTAGAAAAGTGCCTTGTGATCATACATGTATTCATCTATATACATACCTACTTTCACACGCTTATGAAATCTAATGAGAAATCTTGAAGTGTTAGAGTACCCATAATCCTCTTTTATTTCAAAAGGTTGTTTTTAGGATCAATGATATACTTTTCATGACACTTACATGAGTTTTTAGGATTATATGGATTGATTTTTCTCTGGAAATTTGGCTTAAATAGGTAGTGCATGCCATGTAAAATTCCAAGTAAAAAAGGCATATAACTGCTTAAATTTAGCTGATAGGATATACACAGTGAATATGTGGAGAGGATTTGGAGAATGTAAAAAGTGGGTAATGGTGACTGACAAGAGACTCATGGATTGTATGTATTTTTTATGGGCAGTGGGTCGAATTGTTATGAAAATTGGTTATATTGGTAAATATGGAATTGAATACAATTAATGTACACACTGAATATGCACACAATAACAGGAGGAAGACGTAGAAAAAGTGGCTAATGTTCTTAAAAAGAGGGCTCAATGCAGGCCTGGAATTTGAAGGCGGAAAACCTT
The DNA here is from genome assembly GCA_007115665.2 of Sequoiadendron giganteum. Taxonomy (NCBI): domain Eukaryota; kingdom Viridiplantae; phylum Streptophyta; class Pinopsida; order Cupressales; family Cupressaceae; genus Sequoiadendron; species Sequoiadendron giganteum. The sequence goes on from CM021104.1 coordinate 487,149,552, forward strand.
TTTTCAAAAATTATATATATTTGTGTGTTTTTCCACTACTTTACAGTTGAAAACTTTGGCAAGATACCTATAAAAGGTTTAGTATCTAAAAAAAATTAGTAGACCATCATTTTTTAAGGTCTCTGTGTCACTTGAGAAAGGCCCAAATACTATTATTTTCATATCTCCAATGAAATGATAGAGCACCTCATTATCAACACCAATGAAATGACAATTGTTATAAAACAAATGAATACTGAAATAGAGCTTGGTAATCTACATAAATTCATATATTTTATAAGTTTTTTACTTGTATGTATTTTGAACTGAGGAAAACATGTATAGTATCCAAATTGAACATTTATCACTTGTAGGGAATGAAGTATAATCATCTACAACACATAAATCTAGTCTGTAATTGCCATAAACCATGCCTGAAATTTATAACAAAGTTATAGCAATTAACCCAGTGTGAAACGGTAGCTGAGGGCATCTACAGTTACACCAGATAAAACATGAACTGAATGTAGGAACATAAGTGTTCTACAAATTGCAAAACATCTGGCTCAATGAAGTTCCATGACTCCCTTGGTAATCATTATGTAAGGCCCATTTTAAAGCATTGAAATATGATGTTGTTTATAGGTTTTGAGTCCATAGTTTGGGAAATAGAAATGCCTTATAGAGTTCATTGATATCAGAGCAAGGACAAGTGTTTTAAGAGTATAAAATCCATCTTGTCCATATAGGTGTTCTTTTTATGCTAGTGCAATTTATTATTTTTCGACCATGGGTATATATCTATAATTTTAAAAAAATATGTCCAAAGAATTCGGATTACTTACCATCTCTAGGTGTTGAATTTGTATGGACTTCCATAGAATTCGTCATCAAGGTGAATGGATCTGAAGTATGTAAGCACACTGCATCCCTTGGGAATCAAGTGTCCTGAAAGAAAACATTAAAATTAGAATGATCCATTTTTGAAAAAGTGTTAGAATTTAGTTCTTGCTCTAAACTCTGTGGGTGTACTGGTTGTTTTATTCATTTACAATCATATGTATATACAATCATTGCACTTATGTAGCAATGCTTCTATTTTTTATTCTTAATTTATCAAGCCTAAGCTTGTGGAATTTATGAGATAATAAATTGAACTATGCTACTTGAAACCCTGCATTTGCTTCAAAAATACCTTCTGCTCACACATTTCAAAATAAATTTATCGTTATCCAGATGAAATGGATAAAAAAAGAAGATTTGTCTTGTTTCAATCTCATTTGAGAATGAAAATTTAACATAAGACTGAAGAAATGACAATCTAGAATTGAATTGATGGGAAATTATGCACTACTCCAAAATCATTGATTCAATGACTCCACAAAATTTATTGCTCCCAGCAATGGAAAATGATGAATCAAACAAACAAACATTAAGACATATATTATAAAGTGACAAAACCAATACCTCCATTTAACAAATAATAACATAATTGTTTTAGAATGTAATAAAACAGAAAAAAAATGATCCAGCTGCTTACAGATTCCAAAAAGTAAAAATCACTAAAATACTGGCAAGTGACTTACCTCAATATTCTGCACAAATTGTGTCTTGCTATCAATGTTGCAATAAAAAAAAATAGGCAAAGGTTACAAGAAAAAATTACAAAACCCTATCACAGTAGAAATTTTTTAACATGAAACAAACCAAAACCGATCTCCTACTAGTGTTGCTTCAATCTATTCAAAGTAAAAAAAAAGTGGATCTCAAATTTTTTTGAGGTTTAAGGGCTATTGAAAATATTGAAATTCAATTTTATTGAGAGATCTGATCGAAAATAAATTCAACTGCTCATAATTTATTTTCAAGTGTAATTCTTGCAATTTAAATACACACCTACTAATTTTATTACACCTAAGAAAGCATTTAAATTGGACAAATTATTTCATTGAGTTTACTAGGGAATGCATACCCCACAGGAAAGAGGCAGGACATTGAGGGAATTTACCAAATTAAAAAATTATTAAAAAATAGAGAAATAAAAATATTCGATTATAAGAAAGCTCAAACCCATAACAATGGAGAAACATTAAAGTTGAACAAAGGGGAATATTATAGGAACTCATTAATTTGCAGGTAACCCTAATTGAATTATTTAAAAACAGATTAAATGTCATATAAATAATTGAAAACACTCTTAAAAATAATGCAAAGTCAAAAAAATACAGCGACTTGTGAACTTCCAATGCCTGCAATATCGAAACAAACAAAAGAGAAAACACTGGCAAGTGACTTAACTCAATATTCTCTACAAATTGTTTCATGTTGTCCAAGATCTTGATGAAAAAAATTGTCCGATTACATGTGAAACGCCTATCGTCTACTTGCAATCTAGCCAGAAGTGAAATAGTTGTCATCTTCAAAATCTTTTAAGGACCAAAGGAGATTAAGATATTCCTACTTTCGGAATTAGGGCATCACAAAATCATGGTGTTTGCTACAAATTTCTCTACTCTAGTTATTCTGAGATATGTCATTGCCTTAGCACTTACAGGTTAGCTTTTAAAAGAAATCTAACATGAAGGTTGTTCATTTGCCTTGAGCTTGTCGAGCAACGAAGGGTTTTAGGGTGAAATTCTCCAAAAATACCCTCTATCATTTGTGTTTCCTCTGTGTCTTCCTGTAAGATCAAGGACCGTTTGCAGATTTCCTGTGTGTACATTGGCTTCTTTTACAAATGGATATTGTGAGGATGAGGAAGATTTTATGTGTCATTTGATTGAGCTCTATTCAGAAAGAAGTGAAAACTTGAAAGTTGTTTAATTGCCACCATACTTTTCATAGGAAGTGTTTGGATAAGTGGATCACTAACTATCAGAATTCGTGCCCTCTCTAAAGATCTTCTTTGTTGCCAAAAGAAAGGGATTTTTTCATGAATCAAACATTCCTCCACAGATATCAAAATAGGGATTTCCCAACATATAAATTGAAATTGAAAACAGAGGACAGCAACGGGGTGTTGATAACGACGTTCACTGCAGTGGTTCAAATTTCTAAATGTGGAACATGTAGATTCAACTGGTTGGAATTTTTTTCAGGTGTGAGACACACTGATTTATTTGCAGGCATGAGACAGCTCTAATGGGTTGTGCCCACAATAAAGAGCCTATCAGCTAATAATAATAATTGAAAAACTAATGTATTTTACAAAATAAAATAACATATAAAATACAAAATCCCATTTTATATTTTGTATTATTTTTATTTTTTTAATATTTTGTACACATTTTATAAATAATTATAAATTATAAATTATGTATTCAGAAAGTGAGCATATGCGGTAAACAATTTTTTTTGTTTTCATTTAATAAAATGGTGATTACAAAATTTGTGTATTTTATGAAATGAAATAACACATGACTATTAAAATAAATTATTTCATAAAATTTTGGCACTATTGATATAGTTTTATATTTAAATAAGTTACTAAAATTGTAAATAAACATCTAAAAATATATATGTCTAATTTATGTCATAAATTATCTTGAAGTCTTTTAGATAGGTATATTTAAGATATTTATAATAGTTTAAATATGTAGTGAATAAAATAAGTTTTGAATGAATAAAAAATAGTTCTATATATTTTTTTATCTTAAAAATATATACCCAAAAGATGTGGAGAGATATAGTCTTTGAGGTACTTATCCATCTTAAATAATTTTAATTAATAATTACAAGACATCTTTCTTATTTCTATGATTTTTAGGAGGCATTTTTTGAAACCAAATTTCTCCAATAAAATATAATTAATCTAATCTATAAATAAGTATTACTCGATAACTAATAAAATTATATTAGCTAATAAATATTAAATATAATATCAAAACAAGATTGATTAATGTCACTAAAAGTAAATCCTAAATTTATAACATATGATATAAGGTGTATATTTATACAAATTTGAAGATGATTCTCATTATATTAATTTTTTCCTTAAGAGAAAAAATCATTGTCACAAGTGTAACATACTTCAACCATCATAATTGGAATTACTTATTAAAAATAACAAGAAAGTAAATAGCCACATGCTAAAAATCGTAAGTAAAAAAAATTCTTTCATATTTCATTTGTTTTACATGATCAACATTAAAATGGAAACTACAATCAATACAAAGTGTATTTGAATTTGACATGCAACATTACAGTAAGAAAATTATGACAATATTTTCTTTCACGTTATATATATGAATTTCATTTAAGGAAACATGTTTACAATTACGTCAGTATGTTTTATAAAATCTTCCATGTCTAGATTCATGTATTTATCTCACAAGTCTTGATGAAGTGTTATGCAAGAGGGAGAGCATCACTCGAGTGATTTTCCTCCAACCACAAACCAATGGTCCCCCACACACCTTCTTGAACTTCTCTTTTGGTATTTGTCATTGATGTCAAAATTGTGATTCAGATTGGTATTTTGGTGATTGATTATCAATTCAGATGGTTTGGCACTCTTGTTCATATTCAGTTTTGGCTTCAGCTTCGTGATGATGGTTTTATCAAATTTTAATAGTACTGATATTTTGGCCCCATGTACAGATTACAAGGCATCTTGTTTACAGGGTTATGATTCAATGTTCAGGTTGATAATGGCATTCATAGGGTTATGTTTCCAGGTGTTTGTGATGTTCAGTTCAGTTAAGGTTCTGATCACATTTGTATGACATGTGGTAAAGTACTAGTTTGATAGGTTTGACATTTTTTAGCTATATTGTGCTATGGTGATCTCTAGGTTTTCATTTTGTATATTTGTCTATGATCATGCTTCCATTTCATATAGCTATATATATAGCTTTGGCTTACATGGGTTTACTATGGTTATCATTGTGACATTATTTGTGTTTCATTCATATGTCTATTTTTATTACATGGCAAAGGTAACTCAGCTCGGGCCTCTCTTTTGAAATTTTGACTTATCTAAAGTCATTGTGAATTATTTATGAAATCATCCAAAGGTCAACAAAGGTATGTTGAATATTTTAAAAAATCACTATGAAAGTGACATGGCTTTGGATACATGGTAAATATTTCTTTTTCGGGCTCCATTTGATGAGTTCTCATCGATAGTCATTTTTTTTGTTCACATGATTATTTGGTAGCGATAGTATTATTTTGTTGCTTGGTGACTTGGACTGTTGGTAATCGAGTTATCATAACTCACGTGGACTTCAACATAGCTTATTATGCTGCCAATGATTGTGGATTTCAAAGTGATTACATTTGTGTATCCGGATTCCAAATGATTATTGTTCTCTATTGAGTACTCGATGGTAAAGGGAATTAGGGAAAGAAAAACATTGTTATTTTTTTCATTGAACAGTCAAACCCTAGCTATTCCACCATGAAGTTAATCTCAATGATTATTGTCGCCATGACTGAGAATATTTGCTTGATTTGGAGGTATATTGAGCTAGAAAAACAGTTGGTGGTTTCTATGATGGACTCTTTTCGAGCTAAAAGTTGGAAGAGTTTAAGTGAGACCATTATGGAGCTTTTACACAAACAGATGGTAATATTTTGGCTACCATTATAGGTATTCTTTTGTCAATTTGAAAGACATTATGATGGTTTAAAACTTAACTATTGTTGTGGTTAAGATATTTTTGAAGATTTGTTTTTAGTTTTGAGTAACCTGAGTTTATACTCAAGAGTTCTATTGTCTTTAGTGGTTTTCATCAAAATTTCAGTGATTATTGTTAACACCCATTATGGGTATCATGGTTTAACAGCATGGTTTATCATTTTTACAAAACCCTGGTTATTGTGGATACGATTTTTGAAAAGATAATTGTTTTATGCTCTTTGTTTAAATGCATGAAAAAAGCCATGACTCATAGAGAAGAAAAGAGAAAATATTTAATAGAGTATTTCTGAGGTTTTATTGTTGTGATATCATTTTGTATTTAAGGAGAGAGTTTGGGTATGTGTAAGATCGTCATGGAAAAAATAGGCCCTTAAGTGGCAATAAAATTCAGAAAATCAGAGTTAAGCAACTTGATGTAAAAAATTGAATAAGTTATCTATATTATTTCAAAAATATGTAAGAATAGAATCTGTAGAAAATTGAATGTAGTTTCTAAAATACTAGGTTTATTTTTATTTTTTGAAATTTCAATGCAGTAGTACTTAAATTTTAGGGCAAAAATAAGAAGTAGGTGTCTATCTCACCACCCTAACCACAATAAAATGATAATATTTTTTTATAAGATTAAATTAGATATAAGTAGGGGACTCATGTCTAGATGTAATGCATATTTTTTTGTAATTTTTTCCAGGTAAATAATTAATTATGATTTTTTTTATTACAAATTTTCAAAAATATAAAAACTCATATATGTCTAACCACCTTAACTTGGTCAAAACTTCATGAAATTCAATTGTATTTATTTTAATCCTATAGTGTGCAAAGCATAGAATGTGATGCATATTTTGGATTCAAAAAATGTGATATTGTTTGAAAGTTATAGATGTTTTTCAATCAGCCTATCAAGCAGGACTTTAGTCGTAATTCAAATAGAAAATGAATAATAATTATTTATTAAATTCAAAGTAAAGCATAATTTATATTGGTGGAAAGTTGAGAATCTCTTTTTAAAACCCTTTTTGTTTCATCAATTTTGGGTAAAAAAAAAGTCGTCAGCCACATGTGTCATCATATCACTTAGATATAGCCACTTTTTGGCCCATCATGATCCTGCACATACCCGTTTTGAGAAGATTACAGTGAGAATATTTGTTGAAAGAGAGAAAAATAAAAATGAGGGTATATATTGTATCATATCTCTGATTTTATACAGAGATAATACTCAGAATTTTAGGTGTTTATACATTGTTTATTGTTATGCACAATACAAATTATAATGGGTTTCATTGAAAATAATTTTGTTGTACTCTATTAAGATTTTGTGATTGCAAAAGCATGTAGTTATAAAGTCCTGGTAGTTTACATTGCTATCTAAAAACTTTGTAAAGGAGATGGTGCTCCTATTGAATTTGGTGCTTCAGAATTTCACTGTTGAGTTGGTGCTCTGAAAAATATTGTAATCAGTTTTGGATCAAGCATGCAAGGCATTTTGCAGTTGGTTTTCTACCCCAAGAGGGTTTTCCAATCAACAATTTATGTGTCTCTCTTTTGTGTCATTTGTGTCTATCTTGCATACTTTCTTTCAGTCGTTCATGTTGAGTTAGTTCATGCAATGCTCTAATACTTTATCATTGTTCAAATTCATATAAATGCTCATGGTTCAGTTGTTAATGTGCAAAGTTTGAATGTTAATTTATGTCATCAAAAAATCTAGTTTCCTTGCAAAAGAAAGCATTAAAAATTTGTTCATTTAGCCTTATATGAACAACATACATCATTCTTTAACAACAATTATTAGGTATTCATTTTATAATTGACTGTGTTATTTGTCTAATATTTCAAAGTTCAGTTTTTATATTGCATTTATAAAGTTACAATTTGTTCAAGATCAAAAAGAGTTCTAATTTGCATTTCATGTCATAAGAGGTTTAAAAATATATTACTTTGATTCACCCCCCACCCCCCTCTCAAATTAATTCCACTTCCAACACACCTTCCATCTAGAAGTTTCCCTAACCTTCACAAAGAGTATAGACAAAAGAAACCAACAAAATTCATGTCATTTGAGTCCTAGTGTTGTGTCCTACATAATATTTAAATTGACCATACAAATTTAGACAATCTAACTGGATTATGAAATCTAAAACACTGTGAACCAACTAAATGCAAGCAAAGAATTTTGCATTAATTTGACCAAGTTTTAAATTTAATACACTTACATAGAAAATGCAGTCGTGTATTCACGCACCTCTAACTCAACTTGGAAACGACATTCAACCTATGATTTAACACACAGTTGAATCATTTAACTATTTATCTAATTTTTCATAAAGATTTAAGACCAACCATTTATTTCTTTCTATTGTTAGTAAATAATTAAATTTATTGAGATACACTTCTGATAATGAACTTCCTCTTTGCATGATCACAACTAACGGATCTTGGCTACTATCACATGTTCATTTGTCCTTACAAATAAATCAAGATTGTAATAATCTCTAAATTTCATAGCATGAGACTTCTAACTCTTTTACATATTATAGTACATTGAGTTAATGAAACCTTCCTACCACTAACTCATGATTCTGTGACTATCACTAAAGGGTCATGACAATTCATAATACAAACAAATAAGAGTTTTATCCTCTTTCAACAAAATAACTTTATTATATAAATTTCTAGGTTTTTAATGTTTTCTCTCTCAACTTCATTCAAAATATAAAAATATTAGACCAATGAAGGTACAACATGTTATCTATTTTATTTTATTTTGCAAAAATAAGCACATATATATACAGAATCTATGACATAATAAAAGCTCCAAGTAAAATTTGATTACTCGCTAGCATAATAAACAATCTAAGCATCAATCTTTTCATTCATATTTATAAATTTGTTCAAAATAATCAGTAAATGATCATATATATAGATCATATTTTCTTATATTTAATCATATTTTCTCTACTACCTTACACATAAAAGATAAGGGATTTAAATGATTTCATTTATAGGTAATAATACTTAGACTATACTTTTTCCTATGAACATACATATGCTTCGGTGCATAAACTCTTTTTATCTTACTAAAATCTAAATACATTCATCATTTTATTAACAGGAAATAGAAGAGAGTTCAAATATATTTTAATCATGCCTGAAATATGATTATGTTCCTCTGCAATCTCAATCACCTTTGCATAGCGTACAAACTTTTTTACTTTCTCCTTTTGTTGCCTCAATACTTACGCACTCCTCATAGCAGACTCCCTAAGACTTACGCTCCTCCCAAATACATACGCCTACTTCTAATTAGCCGATAGGATATATAGTTGGAATTTTCAGTCTGAAACCTGACAGACGCGGACAACCCACAACATTTTACCACAAAACAGGTATTGTTTTCAGTCAACTGCAAAACTTTACGGCATAAAAAGCAAAGCTTATCTATGCATTGAATGAATTAGCTAGCATTGAAAGATACAATTATAATACCAGGTAATCAAATCAAATCACCAAAAGATTGTTGAAATATTATCTTCATTATAAAAATCTGATATTGTAAATTTACTTTCTCATTTGTTATAAATAGATTGAAGCAAGAGTTGAATGGATATGTTGCAGTGCTCCCAAAGTAGCACAAACTAGGAGAATAATGAGTATATTGACATGGTTAGGTTGTATAGCTATTTGTTGCCTCCGAAAGAACAGAGTCAAGGTCTCTCTAGGCTGTCCAATTTATGCAAACCCAACAATCATCGAGCTCTACTCGACACCCCATATTTTTGCATTCTTTGGTAGTTCGTCAAACACCTAGTGAGCATTTTGTATGCATGACGGAAACCTCTGTATGAAAACCAAGTTTGATAACATACCCATGAATGAGCTTGCTCTGTTTCAAAAAGCTTACATCCACAAATGCAGAAAGTAAAGTGATGATGCTGAAGAAGGTGGGATTGGGCATGCGCCTGACAAGACTCAACATCTCATCCACGTCCCCATGCTTTCTATGTGTTGCAATCGTAGAATTCCATGCAATTACATCTATTTATCTTAAGGGAACTCTGTCAAACATTTGGCATGAATCTCAATAGAGCCACATTTGGCATACATGCCTACAAGAGCAGTAGCCACGAAAACATCCCACTGCAAACGATAGCTGAGGATGTGAGAATGGATGCACTTTCTCTCTTGCAAACCATGCCTCGAGAACAAACACAAAAAAAAAAAATCGTAGGAATAGATTGCATTCGCATTTCATGATAAACAACAATGGCTTTCTGCCCTTGCCTGCTCCTTGCATATTCTCTAATCACGGCATTCCTTGACCGAATATCCACATTCGGTTTGGATATTTTGTTAAACAATAGGTGTGAATTTTGGAAACCTCTGTAGAACTATGAATAGCAAAAAAGACATGGCGGTGAAATTCGGTGGTAACGATGTCAGGGTAGATGTGGGTTACTTTTTTCATGTCTCTACAGCTCTACAATACACAAAAACACACACAGGCATTCACATAAGCCTTGGCTGGAATATACCTACGCTATGAATTTGTCTAAGAGTAGTTATCCATTTTAACATTTTGTTGGAGTAAATTAATCATCAGTAATTTATTTTAGCACTTAATGCAAATTTAGAAAAAGGTCATCTAATTCTGATTGCAAGTGTGTTTTGCGTTAATTATGCATTTCAATTAATCATGTGCTTTGATCTTTGTTGTTGCACACAAGATAAAGTCATTTAACTGATTCATGCATTTTGTTATCTCACTCTTGTCTCAACCAGAACTCCACCATTTAGGGATCTCATGTTGCTCATTCATTTGAGTCTACATAAGGATATTCAATCCTTCATTGTATTCATTTAGTAATCAATAATCATTACTGTTTCAAATATTTTGGTGTGTAGTTTTTCATTTGTGTGTGACAGGTTTCTCTTCAAAATATCATATCATCCAGGGCTTGTGGGATCCCAATCATGGATTCTTTCAATTTTCATATTCATTTTCAAGAATCAAAGATGTAATAACATTTTCCCTTAGAGTTGTGCGGTGATTTATTAAGATTTAACTGAATAATTTTCATGCGATTTAAAAAAACTCACATTTGATAAAATTAGATGACACCTTGATTGACACCACAAGTACCTCAAGGTCAGTAACCAACTTCAACATCATCAATTGATACATAGCCTTTTTTATCAAATATGCAAAATGATGATCCTGAAAAGATTGGAATATGTGTATAGATCTAACTAGTTAGTATTGAACTCATAATTATATATTATGATCTGAAGTCTGCAGGTGATTACAGGAGATGATCGAGTCCTATTCTTTTAATCAATTGGGCATGGTGGTCTCATGGGCATACATCAAAATATTACAGTCTCAAAACTCAATGTCAAGAAAAAAATGCAGGTTGTAATGCTTTAGAAATGATTCGAACCAAACATCCTATGCCTAGAAGATATGCAGCGCCACAAGTGAATGTCATGCAGTTCACTTAGGGACGTGGCATTCCTAAGAATTCTTTTCAAATACCAGGAATTCGTTAGAAAGCTTCCCCATGACCTAGAACCCCCTTTCCTTTTTTTTCATCCTCCTGGTCGTGGTTCTTTTGCATACAAAATGTGGATGTATTGACGAGTCACACAGATTGTTTGGAAAAACGTGAAATCCCAGTCAAGGTATGTGGACAGTTTTAAAAATACACTTAGCATGTTAACTTACATATAATGCTCTATCGGCTAACCATTGCACCCCTCCTGGTGCAAGTGTTAGTAGTAACTCTCCCTTTCTAACAACAAACTCTGCTCGCCTATAACAATGAACTTTGTTTTTATTTTAACAACCAAAAACTACTTCTATAATACATACACCCTCACACATGTTGGGAATTGTCTATGGAGCTGTCAAAACAGTCATTTGATCGAATTTATTAATAAATTAAAAATTAAAAAAACAATACATTATTTATTTTTAATTAATTAATAAATACAGTCAAATGACTATTTTGAGGGTTGAATAGACATTGCCCAAATGTTTACCCTCCTATACTCATACTTTCCACACAATTGTAGTGTGTGATATAATAGTAAAACTTCCTCTTTAAATATGTGACTCCACTCTCTCACATCTTATGCCATAAAAAAGGCAGTTTAAACTCTTTTCATGTCAAAAATGGTGCCAAGAGGTTAATACTATTAGATTTTATTTCATTATCGTTAACATGCATTAAAGTAAACTTAACTGCCCCTTTCATCCATGACTTCCATAGTGCATGGCATTGTTAATAATAATGGTATTATATATCATATTATATATATTTATTAATTTATTTATATATATATATATATTTAATTTATTTAAATAATAATCAAATAAATCTTAGCATATAATAGTTAAACCAAAAAGACAATGATGACACAATAATATTACCTCTCAATCAATACTTGAGATCAGGTCAAAGATCTAATTTGCATTCAACATAACCTTACAACAAGATCACACAAGATTAACTAACTAAAATGTTAAACAGAAAAGAGTTGAAGTGTGAGGCCACGATAGGGGAGAGGGGCCAATAGTTGTGTGGGCTAACTTTGTCAGCATGTAGCGATTGGCAGGAATATCGTAGGATTTTTATTTATTTTTTAAATATGAACTGGCCTCTTATCTATCTATAACTAAGGTTTGGAGTTGCGACTCATCGTGCAACTCGCCACATCAGCACATCTATTGAGAAGTGTTTAAAATTTGACTTTTTAAAGTTTTGACCAAAACTTAATCATGGTACCTCTAATAGTTGAACGAAAAAATATCATTTGTTGCTTGTAGAATATCATATTTTTATTTAAAATGAAACTTATATGTAACCTAAATGGACCAAACACCTATTGGTAACCATAAATATTTGTTATCTCTAGCTTTTATATTCAACACAAATGGATCAATAGTTGAACACAAAAAAGTTATTTGTTGTTATAAAAACAACACAATTATTTTAAATACAACTTATATCATATAAAAATGGACGGATAGTTGAACACTAAAACTTTTTGAAAATCCTTCACATTTAATGGGAAAATACATGGTATTTATTGTGCTCACCTTTTATATTTGTGATAAGACAAACTATTAATATGAAATACTCCAATGCTTGTACACATAAGAACAATATTTTTTCACTATGATAACAATACTTGTTTAAATGAGTGTCTTATTTTATTAAATGAGCATTTTATTTTATAAATGACACACTTATATGGATAGTTATGATATTTTATTTGAGACAAAAAAATACTAATTCCACTTCTTCATGAGTGTATTTATGTTTTTTTTATCTAATTAACATTTATAGGTTCTCATGTGTTCAAGTATGGGTCCATTTTGATCAACATTTGATTATTTTTCTATTTACATGTGAACTATTTATTTACAATATATAATATAAATATGTGGTAAGAATGAGTTATAATCACAATTGACTGCACGATTATTCGACTCTGCACAACTACTGATCCCTCTCTCCTAACACTCCGATATCCCACTTTAGAGATATATGATTACCAAACACGGCTATTATAGTAAATAGACCCACCAAAGTGTATGCACTATAAATACAGATAAAGATATCCAAGAGCAGGTAAAACTAAATTAATTAATTAGATCTATCCATCACAATCCTCTGAAGCTCTCTGTATCTTTCCAGGCTAAAATTGTTCATTTTCATCAACTTCCTTTGTTTAATCTTTTACCGAGCTGCGAAGAAGCTCTCAAATGTGGGATTCCTTGACGTCCTGATGAAAAATGCATAGCCTAACATGAAGTATATGGAGGTAAGATAGAAACAAATGGGTTCCATTACATCCCATGACAACTCCCAAAACGTCAGCCTCAACAGAAGCACTGTTTGAAAGCTCAAGAATCCTAATCCACCCCACATTTCATAACGTACAAGCTTTTAAGATTCAATGTCTATCTCCCCCTTTTCCTCTCTCATGTTTCGCAACTCTTGTGTGCAAGATTCATCTTCCACCAATGCACGCATCACCCTTTCCACAGCTCTTGCTACCTGCACATAGATACAAGCAAAGAAATTAACCTAAACTTTGAAAACAAATATATACTATGGGCAAAAAGGAAAACAGAAGACTGTAACAGTAAAATATCTACTATGGATAAAAAAGAAAACAGAATATGGATTGAATTTCAAGCAAACAGGACTGATCCTGTTTGTGACCCACCTGATGGAAGGTTACGTTCTGTGCGATATCTAATTGATTGTGGACCAGGACTATACTGTTTAAGCTCAAAGCTAAATTACGTGTACGCCATACCCGAGAATTATGTGGGCAATTGGCTAGCGTGGCTAACAAATCCTCATCTTCCCTGTGTGTAGTGTTGCAGAGAAGATTGGTATGTTCGATATTAAATTATAGATGATTCAATCTCTTCATGAACTCTTACCTACCCAACTAATCTGTATTATCTCATTATCTTATCTCCAATTCTCATTGGGTTCCTCACAACACGTTAAATTGATATCAAATTAGTAAGCTCTAAATTATGGTCTCTTCTATTACCAGGAATTTTACTCTCTGCTCATGGTGACAAGTCGTATGGAGAAGGGATAAGAGTGTTGAAGACCAGTGGAAGCTAAAAATGTGGAGGTTTTATCATTTCTTAATAAGCCAATTCTGGAAACCAGGTGGGACGCGGTGCATCGTCAGTGTTAGTGTGGATAAGTGTGCGACGTAATTCGTTGAATTTGGTTTTAGTCGTCCGGTCAGAAGAGTTGTTTGAGAATTAGTCACAATAAAAAAGCCATGTTTTTCATGCCAAATAATGTTGACTACTAGCACGTTTTCTATTTCCTTGCTTGTTTTTCTATGGTGAGTTGAAAGTTAGTAGGTTTAATCTTGGGAAATTTTTTATGGTTAAGCGTGTTTGAGTTGGAGTAGTACTCGGATGGGTGACCTCTCGAGAAGGTCCAATGCTTCACCTATGTGAAGATCACCTAGATGCAATGAGTGCTAAGTGGATCATTCATTACCATGAGAGATGGGTTCTTGTGAACCACTACTCATGAAACATGGGTCAATGAGTGACTCAAAAAAATACAAGATTGAATTCTGATAGCAATATCATAATGAGATCCGATTGACAAATTGCCATGGTATGTTGTGTTTAATGTTGAAAAGAAATAATTTTCCTTTTTAAGAAATTTAAGAATCATAAATAAATAACAAATGTTTATTTAAATTAAATATATACTAAGTTAAATAAATAAAATAATGATAATTTATTAAATTTGTATGTTAAAAGGTTATAATAGTGTAGGAAAGCGGTTTGTTCAAGAGTAGAATAATTATTGAAGTTTGAATAAATGTTTTAGAATAAATGATTTTGTTTGCTCATTATATGTCATTTTTCATTTATGTATATGAATAAGAACATATTTACAAATTTGAGTGTGTCAAAAATTGATATATACAATTTCTTAGGGACAAGTAAAAGCAAATTGGAGAGTCTTGATTAAAGACTTGTGCAGAGCTCTCAATCAAGACTTGAGAGATTTAGAAAAAAGATCCCAAAATAAAAAAACTTCATCTGATCTACTCCTTTTTAGCTAAGGAGTTTGTTTGGTGAAAGGTTGGTTTGGTTTGAGAAATTGTAATTGCAATTAGACAACAATTTGACAAGGTTGCTATGAAAATTTTATAAGAATATAAAGTTACAAAAATGTACAATTTCAAACTTGCTAAACTAGAAATTTGCAAGGAAATGCTTACAAGTTGTTCATCTTGTTTTAGAAAGTTGAGATTGTAGGTTTTGACAAGATGTTGAAATGCACACATTTGTAGGTTTACACACTTTATAGGTAATAAGCATTATTTTAAAGTTTTGATAGTTTTTGACAATGTGATTGAATATTGTAAAAGTGTAAATGTTGAAAGCTACATGTTGTGCAGTTTTTGCACACACGCCCCACTGAAAGTTGGGACCCTCATTTCTCGCTTTTTGGTGTCTTGGCCCTTCTTTTAGGGTTTTTCTTGCCTGGGTAGCGTACTTAGATGTTCATCCTGCCAGTTGGAGTGGCCCATATGTGAATTTTATTGAAAACCTTAAGTTTTGGGCACAATTCGGGTTTTTCATTACTTTTGGGAAAATCCCCCATGGCCGGATTTTCTCGGTTTTTCTTTGGAGCCCGGAAGTGGTTACCTTTCTTCTTGAATCCGGGGAAATCTGTAGTGTCCGAATTTTTTTTAAGTCCGTGGCTCAGTCAGATTTCTGGATTTTGGTCTTGGTTGTCTTCTCGATCACATTAATGGTGATTGCACGACTTTTGGGGCGATGATATATTGAATTTTGGGAAGTGATTGGCTATTTGAGTTTGTTTATTTTCTTGTCATTTGAGTCTAGAGTACTCGAGCTTGAGGCGTGTTGCTAGATCGTGCATTTCAGAGTGATTTCGAGTGCTGCATTTGAATTTCATGAACATTGTTCATATTTTGCTCGCATTTGAAGGTTATTTGTTGGCATCTCTGGTTTCAGTTTTTTCTACTCTCATGGTATGTAGATATGCTCCTTTCCTCTATTGGTCTTCAATCACTTTGCTTTATGTGCTTTCGTGTCATTCATTGCTTTGTTCTTGCTTGCGTGTGTGCACCATGTCTGGGCATTTGGGGTTTTTGTGTCTTGCTACTTCATTTGGGTGTATGTTTTGAATTTTATTGGGTTGGTCTTTTTGTTGCTGGTTGGTAGGGATTGATTACATTTGTCCCAAACTCCCTATCTTTGTTTGTAAGTAGGTCGTCACTGGGCTTTCCCTGATCCCATGGCAGAGGTTTTAGGATTCTTAACCTAGGGCATAGCCAATCCCTCTTGAATTGTTGAGAGGTGAGTTTTAAGTTCATAATTGATTCGTTGGAGGTCTAGATTTAAACATTGTCGAGTGGCAGACTCATGGTCCGTGTCCATTTTGATCTATTTTGGGTGAAGACGAGGAAGCCATAGGCATTCGGGTTTTCGTTGCCTTCGCGGAATTCCGCCTCAGGTGCATTTCCCTGAGTTTCCCTGTCTTTCCTTTATTCTTCAAATTTTTCTATTTAAACTGGACTTTTGTCTCTCGCAGAAATCCGCTTCCTCCGGATTTTCCTAGATGTTTCGTGCCTTCTTCATTTTCCCGGATTGATTAAACTATTGCTATTTTGGGGGATTTATGTCTTTGGAGGATTTTTTTGAAGTATTGTGGAAATAAGGAATTTGATGATTATATGAGGAATTTGTTTGTTGATAATGCATTTGGATGATCAAATGAGCTTATGTTAAGTGGTTTAAGGTTATTTCTTGTTTACATTGATTGATTGAACTGAAATTAAGGAGTTTGTATACTTGTTTCGGTGGATTCCATCTGGTCCGGATTTCCCCGGGATTCTCTTCCAAACTAGATTCCATCTGGTCTGGATTTCCTCGGAATTCTCTTCTAGTCTGGATTTCGTCTGGTCCGGATTTCCCCAAGATTCTCTTCCAGTCTGGATTCCGCGAAGAGGGCTAAGTCCCGAACTTTGGGATATGGATTTCTTGCATTTGTGGTTTCTCTGGGATCTCATTTTGGTTGTCTTTACTTGTTTGCAGGCAGGATCAGGACAGGATGTTGTTGGGTGTGGCAAGGGAAAGGCAATTGATCCAAGTGCAGAAAGTTATGCTATCTCTGATGCAGAAAAGGTAAAAATGGATATAAGTAGCAAGGTTTCTAAGAGCAAGCTGAATTTTGCTTGGTCAGGGATCATCGATACCAATGTGGGTATGTGGAATTATGAAGAGTTCAAGGTTGAGATGGCAGCACCAAACCTCCCTTTGCTAGCTAAAAGAACTCTAGAGTCTGGATTGGCCCATGTAGTAGGTTTCCCCTCCACTCTGCAATGTTATGATTTGGTGCTTGAGTGTGTCAGGGACTGTGACAGAGGGACACAAAGGATAATTGGTCCCCAGGGAAGGATTCTGGCAGGCTTTAGTCTTTATGTCCATTGCTAATACTTTTTATATACCTCATAGGTCACATGTGGTGGCTTTTGATATGGACACAACAAAGAAATACTATGAGGAAAACGTAGTTAAGTCCCAGCAGGTGATCAATTCTTGGTTGGAGAAGCCTAAGTCTCATTTCTCCAAATTTCCAAAGCAGTTATTCAGACTCAAATTCAAAAGGGATTACCACAATTTCATCACTCTCCTCAGCCGGTTAGTAGGGTTGAAGAGTGCAGGTGTGTTTGAGAGTTGGATGTTTAATGTTATTGCACGGATGGAGCAAGGTATAGATTACCACTGGGAAGGTGCCATAAGTGCAGTGATCCATGAGCAATTGTGTGATGTCTTGCAAACCAAGACTTTCACCATGACCTCCTACCTGGTGTATGCATTGGCAAGATTTCACCCATATAAGGGGTTAAGCACTTTGGGTACATTTGGATAAGATGCAATATAGGAGGTGTATCCACAGTTACACTTGGCAGGAGGAAGCTATAGAAGAGAAAATGATGCTTTCACAATGTATATTACCAGGTTGTTGCAAGGTACAGAGCATGTGAGAATTTCTGATAGGGCCAAGGAATTGATAAGGAGGTATGGGGCATGGTTCATCTAGTTCCCTACCTTCTCCTACATTAGGATTGATGGTTGCCAAAGGGCTCCTTACAGACTTCCAAGGTATCCAACTTATCACATCATACTATTGGAGGTCACTAGGCAGATTTGTGACTTTGACATAATCATGAAAGGAGACAAGCACAAAACAGGGTTTGGGAATGATTTCCCCTTGAAGATAGGAACAAGTGAGGTATGTCCTTCCATCCAATTAGCTCATGCGTCTGAGGGGGAAATGAGTTCTTTTGGCCTCTTTTTTCATTCTAAGAGAGAAAGGTTTGATATCACTGGCAAGGCACAAAAGAAAGCCAGTAGGGAATACAGTCACCAGGACAATATTGAAGATTATTGAGCTAACCTTGGTGATGAATTTGATGTGAGGAAGAAGAAATTATCTAGGTTTTCGGTGGACTTGGTAAGGTTATACAACATAAAGGCCATCCCTGACCAGGTGGAAGAAGATGCAAATTTGATTTAGGGTCATATCTTTGAGTTTGATGGGTTGGAAGAAGAGAAAACGAAACTAGACCAAATCATGACTCTTGCAATCAAGTACACCAAAATGTGGATGAAGCATAAAATGATGGAGTTAGAAAGTGAGGGTGTCCAGTGCACTTATAATTTGATGGGGACTTGGAGTCTCATTCTGCTTCTGATGAATCACATGAGTAGGATCCTAAGGGTAAAGAAAAAGCATATTCTCCCTTCAAGATTCAAGTCAGAGATGTTCAAACTGAAAAGGCATCAGAAATAGGTAAACAAAGAAAACCTATTTCCAAAAAGAGGAGGCATGTTTCGAGGAGAGAGGGTGAAGAGGATAAAGAAGAAAAGGAAGAGGTAGACCTTACTCCTCCATTGACAAAGAGAAGAAAATTTGTGAGACTCTCACAAAAATAGGAGGAGACTCCTAAAACTGATAAAGAAGTTGAGCCACCTGTGGTTGAGGTAGAAGGTTTAGGGGAAAGAACACATGTGTACATGAGGGGGTCAAGGACTCCTTCCCCAAAGGAAGTTGTAACGAAGGAGGATGTTCCTATGACTCCTCCTATTACTGAATAGGAAAGCATTTCCCTTCCTCAAGATACTGACAGTGTACAAGAGGAACCAAGGAAGGATGAAATTTCTAAGGACTTGGGTGAGGAGGAATTTCAAGAAGGAGACCTCTACAGTGTAGAGGCGGAGGTTGATAGGGTGATCCGGTCTCCCTTGGTGGCTTATACAAATTCACCTGCAAAGGAGAAATTGAACAAATCTCCTCAATAGGAGGAGATACCATCCAAGATCCGTTCACCAACATAGGTTATTATGGAGGAGCAGTTGTTAAACAAGGAGGATCCAGTCAAGGAGATCCCTAGTATGCCAAGTGTTGAGAAGGATCCACCAAATGTCCAGCAAGAGAAGGATAAACAAGATACAGTGCCAACCAAGTCTACTATTCCAAGTTGGTTGGATAAATAATGTAAGAGTAAATTGGTGATAGTAGAGGATTCTCCTCCTAATTGGGATGACTTAATGGACAATATTGAAAAAGGAAAGACTGAGAAGAAGGCTAGGGTAGTGTCATAGATTGAGAGAGATGGGTCAGGCAACAGAGTGGCTCACATTGCTACCCTTGCTCCAAATAAAGATAGAGATAAAGTAACTGCAAAATATTATCATGTGCAGACTATTGAATTGGGGCATGCTTCTATGGAATAGGACATTGAGGAGTATGAGGGCTCCAGTGCTATAATTATGGGCATATTGAAGAGGGTTGTACAAACCAGGCATGAATTGGAAAGAGAGAATGAGAAACTGAAGAAGTATTTGCAGGAATTGATGAAACCCTTGCAGTCTATTAGCTCTTCCTCCTCTGTTGCGGGTTTCTCACCTCAAGAAACAATCTTTGAGCTTGAGAAGATGAAAGACGCTACACATGCCACAGTTGTCTGGTTGCAGGGGGTTCAAACCAAAGGAGATGGCTTCATCAAAGATATCTTATCGACTGTAGGAGATACCATGAGGTCAGTAGACTAGTTGAAGACTGTGCTTGCTCAAGACAAAGATGATACTAATCTCCTACTGCAGAAAACAAAAACAATCATGGAGTTCACCGAAGATAAACTGGTAAAGAGTGGGATTCTTCCTTTCCCAAGGGTTTCTGAGCCTTGGGAATGGTTTGAGATCTTGCAGATGAGGCAAAGGGCCTTGAAGAAGATTCACAAGCAAGGAAGGCAGATTGAGGACACTTTGATTGGTATTCATGAGAAGTGTATCTCCTTCTTTGAAATTTTTACAGCAAGGAAGAAGTTTGCTCCAAAGCATCTCAATCTGGAGCAACTTAGGAAATGGTGGAGAGATGTTTATTCTCCAATCAGTGAAGGTTCGGTTACTGAACATCAACTAGATGATGATGCAACCTACATTGTAGTTATTGACAGGTATTTAACTAATAAGGTTGATTGGGATGGTAGAGTAAGGCAGGCAAGAGATGACATTAAGTCTCTTGAAAGAAGAGTTAGGGTTTTGCCTCTACCACCTATTGCTGAGTTGGACAGAGTGTTACTGGTCGTCCATGGTGAGGAATATCGAGCCAAAGACAAGGATGGGAAGTAATTACATAGGGCTACATCAAAGTTTATGCTTCCAATTATCCACATACATTGGGTCAACATTTTTGTGACCCTAGCCTGACTTGGATGAAATTGGTGCAAATTGCACATTTTATATTGTATTTGAATATCTTTTGAGGCTGACCTCTTGTGTGGCACGTTTTTATTGTAAATTCTTATTTTGGGCCTACCTATCTTTGGGTATTCTCTATAAATTGGGCATGTTGCCTCATTTCAAGATATAGGTGATACATGGCAGGCGTAGAGAGATAGAATAGAGATTTCATATTTGAGCGAATTAGGGTTTATCTTCAAGCAAGTATTGTAACAGAAGGTTGGAATTGTTGCCATTTTGGATTACCTAATATAAGAAGGGATATTGTGATTTGGTATCTTTCTTGTGTGAAGTTTTATCTGGCATGGTTCTTGTTGTTCTATCTTTAAAATTGCTTAAGTTCATAATTAGATAGTTTGGTGATGCTTAGGTTTTCATATTTGGAATGTTTGCAACGATCTCAAGTCCATACTTTTTGCAGTTAGTTGACTGATAGCTTCTTTGCAAAGTTATCCTTGGCTTTAAATTGTGCTTAGTTCAATTATAAGTGTTTTTTCATATCCAATTGCAATAGGATTGTTTAGAATGAATGTTCATGATTTTAAAATCTTTAAATACCTCGGAAGATTGCACTATTTATGTGAGATTGCAGATTTATCTAGGTCAAACAGAAAGTAATTTATGAGAGATTGGTTCATTTTGAGCATATCATCTTTGGCATTATCAGTCTTAGGGTTAGAATTAGTATTAGAATTATCTCTGAAACCTTTATCTTTTGTTATTTATTTTATTATTTGGGTTCAATTGAGGATTTCAAGTATCAATTCATTGTTCAAATTTGATAAATTCAAAGTCCAGCATTTGCTCGTAGTAAGGTCCCTTTGTGATTACTAGCATTTTCACATTTATCACTGAGTTGTTTTATTGCATTGTCAATACCCGACATTAGAGACCTTGGGGTTATCTCTTTGCCCATAGAGATTTACCTTTCAAGAGAGATAGGATATCATATTTTGTTTGAGTTGTTGTCATGCAAAAAACACCATCAACACTACATAGTTGTAAGATTCTCATTGTTTACTTAATTTGTAGTGTTGATTTGTATGGATGCTACTAGAAATGTTGAATAATAATGGGTTTGGAAAGAAACGTTTATTTGTAAAATCTTGAGAAATTGATTGCACCATTTATAGGCAAGGCTTGGTAGGGATGCAAAATCAATAATTTTACTATTATAAGCATGCTAATTTATAAAAAATATGAGGAAAAAAATATTTTGTTTGATTTGAATTTGTGTTATTTTATTTTTATTATTATTATTTTAGACTGGAGGAATCGATCAGGTATCCATCCCCCTATAAATAGTAGTATGTCTGGTAAAAAAAAATCATGTGACCGTTGGCGTTGGTACGACACACCCTCCAATACCACAAGGATGGTGGGGAGACTAGACCTCATAACCTCTTTCCTACAACAAGATGCTTTAGCTAATCAGGCTAGGCCCACTGCCCAATTTGTATTATTTTCTTATGTCAATTAATCTGAATAGTTTTATTTTGTAAGTTTGTTCATGTTTGTTTTTTGTTTACAAATGTGTCAATTTAAACAATATGAAATAAAATACACAAACACATTATCGAAAAAATCTCAACATCAAGATCATTTTAAGTAACCTTTAAAATATGTTAATAGTAGCATAGTATGATGATTAAGTTGTGGTGTTGTTGTTCTTTCCATCAAGATTCAAACCCCGTTGAGGTGGTATTGTCGAATGTTTCTATTGGGAAGAGGTCCCACATTTGTGACCTCATTGATTCATAGCTTTAGGTCAAAATAATTTACCCCTACTTTCTAATATAAAACACATAGAAGATTGTGAGGGAAAAAAACTATTTAAAGCTAACATTTAATTTCAAATATTTAAAGACATCAAAATTATAAAATATGTGTTAATATATACAAATAAAACTATTAAAAAATAATATATAAGTTATAAGACTTAAAAGTTTTCAAAGTAAAAATAAAATAAAAGAATTATTGAAATAATGAATTGCGATTCAATTTTTAAATGTAAATTAAAAGTCACAAAAGCAAAACAAGTTCATTACCAAAAACTAGCTCTTCAATAAAAATGAACCAAACAATGTATATAAAATTAAATAAATTTTATATAAATTTTAAAATACTTATTGAGTTAGTATATGAAGTAAGAACAATGTTTTATTTTTAATTTTATATTTTTTGAAAATTATGAAAAAAAAAAATTGAGTTTTTACAAAATAAAATAACATATTAAACTAAAAATCCTATTATTTATTTTTTATTATTTTGGTTTTTTTTTAATCTTTATTAAATATAATTAAAATTAAAATAATTGAAAAATTAATGTATTTTATAAAATAAAATAATATATAAAATTATTAAAATAATTTGTTATAATCAAAGTTTGGTGTGTTGTTAATATAGTTATATAATTAAGTTATGAAGTAAATAAGGTAAGTTAAAATTGTAGATAAACTAATATAGATATCTAAAATATATTTATCTTATTTATGTCAAATTATCTTGACATATTTTAGATAGATGTATTTAAGATATTTACAATAGTTTAAATATGTAGTGAATGAAAAATAGTTCTATATTTTTTATCATAAAAATTGAAACATTGAAAAATAGGGGTGGTTTTATTAAGATGAGGGAAGAAGATGATAAACCCCTATGTGTTTTTTCTAGGGATGTTTCACTCAATTATGAGGGCTAAAATGCCTAAATTACAATTAGAAATCAATCCTAACTGTTATAGCAACAATAAGGGAAGTTTTGAAAGGTTAAAACAATGTGTACACCTTGATGAAAATTTGTTGTTTTTAGGTCACTAAGGACTCATTCGTCCCAAGTGGCGAATGGGTCCTTGTTAGGGTTTTTAAAGATTGAATTTTGGGTTATGTTCCTTGATGTCTGCACTTCCAACTCCTCAGTGCTCAACTCCCAAAAATCTAAAATAAATTTTGCAGGCTTGTTTTCATGTTCTTGCAATATGGATGAAACCTTTGCAACTTGACAACTTTGACAATTTTGTTTCAATCTTGTTCTCCACTTGATCTTCAACCTACAAACCTATAAAGCTACAAACCTACAAACACACATCAAAGGGGACAAAAACTTGTTGATTGCTAGAGGATAGGGGTTTTCTTTGGTCAAACCCCGTTTGGGTAATTAAACCTTATGGTGAAACAATGAAATAGGGACATGAAACATGAACATGAACAATGATAGTACCTTGGACGATGTCAATCAACAAACTAACATGAAGCGGTCATTTAGAATGTAGACCTTGATCTTGAATTAGATATGAAACAATGCTTGCAAATGGATCTTCAATACTACATCAAGTCACTAGCTCAACAACATGTTTGATGCACTATGCCTTTGACATGTGATGATATGACCTTGAATTGTTGCCATAAAATTTTGATAATTCTCCCTTTGAATGTCCTTAAAATGCTCTTGAAGTGCTCTATAATGCTCTTGTGAATGTACTCTTGATTCCTTGAAGGCCTTAGGATGAAACTATGTGAATTAACCTTATATTTAGACTAACTCTAATAATTAACCTTGAAATTCAAATAATCCAAGACGAAATCAAATCTAGGATTGAAAATCATTAAAATACCGCCACAAATAAATTCAAAAATTTGTTTCCTAAGTAAGGAGGACCCATTCGCCCAAGGTGGTGAATGGGTCCTAGCATAATTTTCTAGGACCAAGCTTTGGGAAGGTAAAATAATGTTAAAAACCCACCTCAAATATGCCAAAAAAAGGGGGGTCCTAGGTGAAGAGGACTCATTTTCCCAAAGTGGTGAATGGGTACTACATAGTTTTCTAGGACTCCAACTTTACCAATTTAAATTTTATGCAATATCATTAGTGGGTTTGAGGATAGATCCTTGAAAAATATAATTAATAAGGCTTAGATTTGAATTAAAGGGCCAATTAAGCTCAATTAATTAATGAAGCCCTAGATTAGTGCACAAAAGTGTAGTATAACACTTTACAACACCTTAAATAAGGCATGATTAGGTCCATTTTATTAAAAAAGGGCCCTAGACTCAATATGAATGTGTACATCACATTACAACACTGGATCAAGGCAACATTAGGTTCATTTATTGTTAATTATTCCCAAATGTAGGAAAAATGTATACTTCTTATGCTAATACAAAAATATCTATCCAAAAGGTATGGAGAGATACACCCTTGAGGTACTCATCCATCTTAAATATCAATTTTATTAGAAACACACACAATTATATCTCTAAGTGTCTTTTAGATTAGATGTATTTATATGATATTTATAGAATTTTTTACCTCATGATGGGCCTAGATACAGTAGCTAGTTTTCTTCCATTTAGTTTATGTCTTTTAACATTTCAAGTTGCTTATTTCACATACATTCCCGAACCTTATACATCTTTTATTATTTTATGCATCCTAAACCAGACTTTGATATGTGGAAATATAATTATGATATGATGATAATTACATGAATAAAAATTTGAATGTTTATGAAATTGAGTATGAATCTATGTTTAATTCATGGTCGTTAAATGATGTGTATCCTTTAGATAAAACTAGATTCTTGCAGACAGAAGAACTATAACCCACAATAACTGGATTGACAAACCTATAGCTAAAGGATTTTAGGAAGATTGCAAGGGAGAGTCTGGGATGCTGAAAACATGATAGTTACATCAAATGATGGAAGTGATCAATTGTGAGTCACTAGATCATCCAATAAGACAATGGGAGGAAGAAGAAGTGTGTATTGATAAGGAAGCCAATGCACGACAATTTTCACAAAGCACGAATCTTTGTCAAATAGTTAGGGCAGATTTTTAATTCTATCTCTCTTTTTTGTCCTCTTCAATTATGCTTTCAGTTGCAAAGACTGGTCCTCTCCCTATTCTTGAGGGAGAGTAGACATATGCATTTAATTTTTGTTTTCAGTTCTTATGTGAATAAAACTCCTCTCGAGCCTGTATATTTGGATCGATGGTTGAGGAGCATATCTAGTTAGAGGATATATAGTTGATAGTTCTAGTTTTTGTTTTAATAGATAATACTTCATTGTTAGTATTTAGTTGCAATGAATATGCACTCATGAGTAAGATATCTGTAGATATTTTTTTCATCTTGTAAGAGTTCAGTTTCTATGCAATAAATACGTTTTAGATTACTATTATGATTGATTGATTCAAGTAGTGTACATTTGATTCCCCTGTGGGCACAACAACTCAAGAAAGGGTCACTCAAGCTATTGTTCACCCACCTTGATTTCCATCATTAGATTAGATGCTTATGTTGTTGCATTCATTTCAAGTAAACTCTTAATTACATGCACATGAATGATATCTTGTATCATGAGCTATGCTTTGTAATGTTTCCTTGAGTTGTTCTCTAGACAATTTACGTAGTTAGGAGTAAGATTCAGTTGTATTACTGAATTGTAGAGTTCAGATTTAGTAGTTAATAGTTACAGTATTAATCCAAAGGTACCTGTAGCATAAGTAGCAGATTAAGTTATTTCCCCTATTTTGCAAGTTAACGTTTTAATTTTTTCTATCCAAGTTATTGTTTTCTTGTACATGTGTCAACCACCTATACTCACTGATATAGGTCATGTAGAGTCCATGAGTGAATATACAGCGCTAGCATCATCGAAAGCTTACAAAGCCTTGGATATAACTAAATGAAGCCTAAATTGCAAGAGTTTGGTGAGCTATTCAGCTAGAAATCCCTCCTCTAAATTGTGTGTCTAACACCAAGTTGATTGAGCATTAGAAATTCATTACATTTTTGGTGATGTTGTTGGATATTGTTCTACATGTTCAAGATTATCCTGTTTAATTTCAATATTTCATAGTTTAAGCTTTTTTTTCTAGAATTAGGTTAATTAGGTTTTAATCATCAACACAAAAACACTTTACTAACAATGTGTAGGAGTCATTGATTCAAATATTCACAAGCTCTATTGTATATAGAGGTGTAAAGATGCTTTGGGAAGATTTCTCCCCTCAATACATGAAGCTTTAGAGGATATTGGTGTTTAAAGTGAATAGAGTGAGGGTATTTTTGAAGAAGAAGAATCCCTAATACCAATATCCATGTTAGATACAGAGGAGACTTCCCACACACATATCATCACCATGGGTAATGTTACAGTTCAAGACCCACTAGAGCATGTAACCTTTGAGTTCCCCATTACCAACTAGGAGAGAGAAACTACTCTAAAGAACATACCTCCTTCAACATTACTTGTCTTCTCTGGGCTCTATCATGAACGGTCTAGATACCTTTCTTTTTGAGTTTGGGGTGTTATGTAGAAGTTATGATTATATCACAGATGCACATAGGCTCAAACTATTTCCAACAACATTGAAGGATGTTGCTCTGAGATAGTTCATGGTTTTAGAAAGAGATGTTGTTCCAAATAGGAATTCCATGAAGACAAAGTTCCTAGAAAAGTACCAAGATTACTATAGAGGCATAGACATAAATAGGGATGACATCTTCAGGATGTCACAAAAGGAAGATGAATCTTTGGAAGACTACATGGAAAGGTTTCATTTTTTCCTTAATAAATCCCACCATAATAGGCTCTCTAATGAGTCCTTAAATTAATATTCTTGATGGAGATTAATGAGGATTGCATGGATGCACTTAACCTCATTGGCGTTGGAGATATCTCTCAGGCACCATTTGAAGAAATTTGCAAAGCATGTAGGAACTTTTCAACGTCTTTCACCAAGAAGGTTAGATGAGACAAGACATCTTCTATCAACAAACCATCTAATGGAGTCTCTAGATTTGAATTGAGTAACCTCCTATAAAATATGAAGGAGGATAGTATCAGCCATTTGGCTACTCAATTAGACACCCTCCATATCAAAAAGAAGCAAGAGGAGGAAAAAGTAACTCTTACAGAATATTGTCCATATTGTAGACAAAGAAGGACTAACTACAAGTACAAGAAGGTGGCAAGTATCTCTAAAGATAAGAAAGGGGCATTTGCCTTTCATGCATTGAAAGGTAAAGATGCACAATTATTCTACATAGCTCAAAGGAAACCATGGTAGCCAAGACAAGGTATCCCCTCAAGATCCTTTGAATTAAAACATGTCATTTCATAGTAACAATGTAAATTTTCCTAGTTGGAACCCTCAGTCTTGGGCCACTATGCAAAACCAAAAATGGCCAAAACCTCAAACCAATTGGAATCAACGACATCAAAACATGTGGCCATCACAAAATTACCAAGGATCTAACTATAATTATCAATTGTCACCCCAAAAAAACCAATGGCAACCTTAGTGACAAAGATGTTAGAAATGGAAAAACCAAAACATGAATTATTAACAGCCTCAACAACCCTTGCAGCCACAACATCAAGCCATTATGAATCTAGCACAACAACCACCTAGAGCACCTCAACTACCAACACAACTTGCACCTAACCCCAATAACAATAATGTTCAACAGGCATATGCTAACGAAGATATTCAATACCCTACTTATGGGGTAGAGGTGAGTGATGTCCACCTCAGATCAAGGAAAATGTTAGTTAGGCCTTCATCTCCTCATATCATTGAATTGGTTGATGGGGACCCCCTAGTAGAGACCTTAGATAATCAACATAAGGATCCTGAGTCAAATTGGTTTAGCCCAACTAATCTAAGTCCAGAGCCTTCATTCCTTGAAAAATTATCAGTTCAAAGGCATCAAACACAAGCTGAAATTGACCTATTGGGACAGCTTAAGGATGTTTGCATCAAGATACCCCTTATCCAGGCCATTAAGGAGGTTCCTATATATACTAAAATAATGAGAGAACTATGCCTTAAAAATCCAGGTAGGAGCAAATTGTACATGTCTTAGGATAACTTGTAGACATTATGTTGGGAAACATAACTATCCCCAAGTATGCAAACCTTGGGGAGCCTTGTAGTGGATGTCAAGATAAATGGAACTCTTATCAAGAACACCTTGATTGACTTAGGAGTAGCTATTAATGTGATGACCAAGGAGACCATGAAGTTGTTACAATTAATAGAACTCATACCTACACCTACTGTTCTACAACTATCAAATAGGTCCACAGTTAAACTTGAGGGTATCCTTGAAGACTTTGTAATAACACTAGATTCATGGGAGTACCCTATAGACTTCATGGTATTGCAGACTAAAGCTAATCTTGCAGGCTACCCCTCATTTTAGGAAGACCTTGGTTGGCAACAACAGATGCCTTCATAGGTTGCAGGTTTGGGAATATGATTATCTCTAATGGAAATGTGACTAATAAATTGGTCCTTCATCCACCAATCCAGCCACATGCAAACATAGAACAAACCATTTGGCCTACCCTAGGTGATCCCACAATACTGGTTTACAATTTTTGGCCAAACTGGACATTGAAATATTTTTTTCTAACTAAATCTTCACTTTTGGGCACCTATAGCGACTAAACCATGAGGAATTTGAAGATGATGCAAACTAGTGATTTGTGACATTTTTTTTGTAGATTCTAAAAATTATTTTTTAAAAATCTTTGGAATCAAATTGCACTTCTTTTTACATCTCCTTCAAAAACTAGTTTTTTTCAACAAACAACATTTTTAAGGAGTGACGCTCACCGTATACAACATAATTTTTTTTCCATGAAGTATAAAATTCTAATTCTTTTGAAGTTAGATTTGTAACTCGGATATCTAGTGCTTCCAATTGGTCTCATAGTTTTTTATTGAATATTTTTTCCTTGATCAAGTTTCAAAGTCAAACCAATTAAAATTCAGACATAGGCGGACCATATACAACGTAACTTTTTTTGTATGTATGGAAATTCAAAAAAAAAATATTGGATCAAGGACTTCAATATCTGGTTCACTCATATTTTTCAATTTTATTTTGATAATCTATTATTTTTCCGCATGTGCAGAATAGAGAACTTGATTTTTGGTGAAAAACCTATGTTTAATAAAACTAAAAAAAAAAATACATAATAAAACCAAAAGATATTAAAATTGTATTCATTGGATAGCTCATTCTGAGGACTACCATGATCCAATTGGGTTTGTGAAGTCTCCTCCATTTTCATCCTCAACCCGAGCTTCGAAGGGAAAAATTTTGGAGTTTTTTTGGGCTAGAGGATGAGAAGGTGGAAGAAGGGGGGTTCGGGCGAACTAGGGGGGCTTCAAGTGAACCCCCTTTCAAAAAGGGGTTTCCTTTCTGTTTTTTGCAGGAATGGTGGGCCCAGGGCATTTAGTGGGTTCGCTCAAACCTAGGTTCTAGTGAACCCTCTTTTGGTTCGCTCAAACCAATGAGTTCGTTTGAACCCCAAAAACCAAAAGTTTTGGCATAGGGTTGATTTTTACAAATTTTCCTTCCTCACTCAAATTGTAAACCACTTTTGTGGGTTTACCCCCTATATGAGGAAGATCAATAGTATTTGTAAACCTTGATGGTTATTGAATGCAATCCCTTGCTAGAAAACCAAGATGAAGATGATTTGATAGTAAACATCATGCAAAATAATTATGGTAGGGACCCATAGCATCAAGACTATCTAACATGTCTGTAAGATCCTTTGCAAAATATGCTCCATGCCAGCTCATCTGAGTTAATTTCCCAAGCATTCCACACTTTGTTACCACACCAATGTATTCCAAACATAGCAGGACTTGACATCTCATTAGTTCAAACAACATCCAAGAATTTAGAGATAATCTCGAGTAAAATATTGAATGTTAGTTCATTCAGTTAACTAATATACAATAGACCTCACTGATGAATGTGTTGCAAGCACATGCAACAACCTTTGCGTGGAATTATCATGACATGAAGGGGCTACACCCTGACTTGTACATGCATAGGATTTACATCAATGATGGTTTTAAACCAGTTAGACAACCCTAAAGGAGGATAAGCCTTGTAGTCGGAGATATAGTTAAATCAGATTTGCAAAAATTGCTTGATGCGAGCTTTATCTATCCTATATCTGATAGTTAATGGTTGTCACCTCTAGTAATTGTCCCAAAGAAAGGAGATAAATGGAGAGTATGTGTAGACTACCAAGAATTGAATGTTGCAACTAGAAAGGACCACTTTCCACTCCCCTTCATTAACCAAGTACTTGATTCATTAGTAGGCAAGAAGTACTTCTCCTTTTAGGGAGCTTTCATCCTTTCTTATTTTTTTTCTCTTTTTCCTTTTCTCTTCTTTTTTTTTCATCTTTCTCAACACTCTCTTCCATAACTTCATTTTGAAAGAGGGGGTTTACTATGTATTCAATTTATTATCATTTTTCATTTTACACATCATTCATAACACTTATTCCCTTAGGTTCTATTATGTTCTCAATAAATTAGTAGACATTAAGGACTTCTAGATTCTTATACATTTTTTTATTTTCAAAGTTTTTATTTTAATTTTTTAAGAATAAAATTTTGTGCATTCTTTTTTTAATAGGGACACTTTGAGGTCCATTTTTATATTTCAACATTTCCTCCATATTTTTTCTAGATTATATTATTTTTCATGACATGAATTTTCATTAGTAGACATAGTATCTAGCTTTCTTCTTTATTTTCCTCATTGGACATCACCATATCCTTATTAACAGACTCTTGAATGATCATTTCTTCATTATTTTTCAGGCACATTAAGCATCCCCATATCTGAGTTTGTCATTTCTTCGTTTTTAAGGCACGTTGTCCATCTTATTAGTAAAGATAAGATATAAATTATTTCCAAGTTTGATAATTAGAGAGTATCATTTTTTCATGTGACCATCCCTCAAAGATAGAAAGAATGGAGACCTCTTAGGGATTCAATTTCACATAAATACAAATTTCTTTTGCAAATTGAAACTCAAAAGAAAAAGGTATTTGTGTCCCCGAGTTGATAGAAATTCATATTATTGTGTTCATACGAGAAAAAGTACTCCTTATTTTGTCTACATGTAAAATGTTCACCATATGATTCAAAAGCTATAGTAGAAAAGACCACATTTTTGGTGGCACAATTGTTACATTTATCCATTTGGGTATAGAGAAAGACAATACCTCCTCTAGAGATGCCTCAAGGAACCAAGTTCTAAACAAGGATTTACCAATATTCCAAAATTGTTTGCTAAGAACCATCTTTTGCATATAATGAATCTTTAGAAATATAATAAATAATCCTTCGTAAATCATTTTACAAAATGAGATGTAGACTCCAAGCTTTTCCCCCTATATATTTATTCACTAGTCATAAAAAAAGGGAAGATTTTTTGTATTGAAACGAGAAAGAAACATGACCACATTCTTTAGTCTATTTTCTTCTTTCTCAATCTAGCTTCAAGCATGTCTTCATGAGGAAAAACATGGAGAGTTCCATTCAAAAGAGGGCCCTTATTATTTTCTCTGGCTTCAAATGGGTTCTTCTCCTTTGTGTCCTCCATCTCTATCATTTCCTTAGACCCCCACCCTTTACTTAGCAACCTTCAAAGCCTTTACTACATCCTCTACATTCAAATTTTCTCTGTATGTTTTTCTCGAAACTTTTGTACCCTCCTCTCTTTTCTTGCTTTCCAAAACCATTGATTAACACCCCGACTCACAAGATGAATCCCTAAAAATTAACTCATGCTTAAGCTTGCAATAAATAATAAATGCAAGCTATCTAAAAACTAGTAGACTAATTCAAAAAAATTAACAATAAAACCCAAAGAATCCCTATCAGATTTAACCAAACTATTAACCACAACAACATAAAATATGAAAATAACAAGAAATACAAACAAAATTCACAAAACGATTGACTCTTCAAGAAGAAAATTAACGAATGTAACCATTTACGATCAAAAATACTCATCAAAATTGTTTCCATAAGTAGAAGCTTCAACCAAACCATTAATTAAAGGTGACTATTCATCTCTCTCATCAACCTAAAAGCTCTTCTCTCTTTTCCTCATATAATTCCTTTCAAATTCATTTATTAAGATATAAAAATATTAAAAAATATATATATATATAAATACACACCATAACCACAAACTTCTAATGATGTGTTTGGGAAGCAATCCCTTCAAATTTAAGGAAAAGCTTGGTCATATGGATAAGATCGAGCAAAGGCAAGTGAGTGGTAATAGCATGTCTTCCAATCCCCATAATTGCTGGTCTATTGCCGTTGGGGTGTGGGCCTCTTTTTCCTCATTTAATAACCAGCACAGACTATTCACCGCGTCTCACCGACTTTCCAGTTGAAGAATCCGTTTGAGCCTCCACGTAGACATTTGGTAGAATCTATGGCTTTATTCTAGCTCCAAAACCAGTAAAGTGGGTCCCACTCCTACCAAGAAAAGCTGGCCCTCGCTCCTCAGTCCTCACACGTTCAAGGGATAAAGGATAAACACAACACGTGTACTTAAGCAGGACACCCTGGAACTGCGTGTGGAGAAGTTTAGGGAGGGAATCAAATGGGAAGAAAGAGTCTTTTTATGCTTTCTTCAGAAATAAGGGTTCCTTCTTTGGCAAGGCCAAGACGGAAGCATTAAAGGAAGGTACCTAGAAATGTTATTAGCTGGCACTGGCTTAAACGTTTCAATTTTAGCTCTAATTAATGTCAATCACATGGAAGACGATGACACAATCCTAGTTAGATGATTTCCCAAAATAATAGCGTTTGGGTAGAGTTTACACGTCATCCGGTCTGGAGCTTACAATGCCGGAGGCCGTCGAATTGGAGCCGTAAAATAGTAAATTTTACAGATATAATTGTTGGTCAGTTCGGTCTGAAACAATCTCCCAGCTGGACGGTCATTTTAGCTGAGATTCGGGTGTCACTGAGATAAAAACCTTTTTCTTTTGTCTGTTGAATCGGCCCAAAATCAAGAAAGTAGAGTTATCGGTAGGATTTGAGAGATAATGTCAATGGCTAGTCTGTGTAGAGGTTTTAGACAGGCCTTGAGAAGCCGAGGATCGATTCTCCATGATTGGGATTGCCCCATGGGAGTCCGGAGCTTCGCGCAGAGGCGAACTCCATGTTTGGAGTTCGCTGATCCCAAGCCACGATATGAATGCCCATCGGTCTTGGAGAGCTACCTTTTGGGGAAAAAGAACAGTGATCACATAATCCATGATCAGCTGCGCTTAGCAAATGCCCATCCTCTTCCTCAGAAGGAAAAATTGTCCACACAGGACGTTGCAGCAATTTTGAGATTCGTGAATTTGAATGCTGTGAAAAGAAAGCTGCGAGAGATTCCAGAAGCCTGCATTTCGTACCAGCAGTTGCTCCAGCTCTGCTTAGATTGCACAAAGAGCTTGTCTGAAGGTGAGGGAAAAGATATCATAAAAAGTTTGGAGCAATCGGGAGACATCCTCACGATAGGCCAGACTGTATATCCTCATCCTCAACAGGTACCCATTTCATTTCATTTCAATTTACTGTCATAATGCTCTGTTTTTTTATATGTTTTTTGGGCGCTTTGGCTGAGTTTTTGCCCTGTTTTTTCTGTGCAGATGGCAAAAGCTGTAGAAAGTGTTCTGCCTCGGCTGGTAGATGAATCTTGCATGAAGGACCTGCGGGAAATGGAGAAGCAAAAGGCAGAAATTGAGAAGAAATGCCAGAGCATGGTGCGCAGAGAACTTTGGTGTGGATTGGGATTTTTTACAGCGCAGACGATGGTTTTATTCAGGCTGACGTTTTGGGAATTGTCTTGGGATATAATGGAACCCATTTGTTTCTACCTCACATCTTTTTATTTCATATTGGGATATGCATTCTTTCTCAGGACGGCCAGGGAACCATCGTTCGAGAATTTCTATGCAGCTCGGATCGATATTAATCGAAGGAAGGTGATGAAAAATGAAAATTTTGATTTGCAGAGATATAGAGAGCTTCAGAAGATTTGCAGGCCCACAGCGAGTTCCAGAATCCGTAACCTGCGAGGAAAAGTGTCTGTTTAAGACACGACGCCATTTTTTCCGATGTTTGTTACAGAAGTAAAGTGCATTGTTGCTTTTTTTTTCGTTTCTTTTCTGAGGAGGATTGCTAATTTGCATATCCTCCTCCGGCACCGTTTTGGGCATATTTTGAGGTGGCCATCTGAGAGGCACATATTTCCCTTTTTGTATGTTTTTTGATACGATTTTCCGCATAACATACTAAAATAATATGCACAGTTTGACGCCATGACAGGATAAGCTTTGGCTTTAAATTTGCTTCTATCCCGAACCTCGGAATGTTAGGTGAGAGTTAGCGTCGAGATGGGTTGTATAGAAATTTAATCATTTTATTTGTATAGGAATTTACAATGGTGGTAAAGGGTGAAATTATATTTGTGAGTATAGAGTATGAGAGGTATTTTACAATGATAATAAAAGATTAAAATTATGTTTGTGAGTATAGGATATGGGAGGTTTTACAATGGTAATAAAGGGTGATGTGTAATGGTTTGAATGTCTTTAAAAAAAAATATTTTTATTTTTATTTTGAATTATTTAAATGTCGTGATATTAATTTTTAATAAAAAAAAAGTTAAGTAAATAAAATAATTTTTTGACATTTTTAAGATAGAGGTATTTAAGATATCTATATTAGTTTTATTTTATTTTTAAAAAATTTATTAAAATAATTTGTTTTTAGAATGGTGAAGTTTGTATATTTATTTATTTTTATGTTTATTTAATAATTAATAGAATTTTGTGAAAAGTTAGGATTCTAGTCTTTGTAAGGGATATTTTGTGATACATTTTATTCAATTATTGTATTCAACAAGTATAGTGATTTTATGACGTTATATTAGTGATATTGTTAATAATACCTGTAATAATTTGTATATACAAGATTCCAAATTTTAGATCATTCTAAGTTTAATCTATTTAAAAATAATATAATATAAAATTTAATGATAAATTGATTTCTATCATATTCTTGAAAAAATATTTTTTTTATTTTAAATGATATTCATCTACTAACTAACACATGATATTGTGTTTTATTTGACAACCTTGTTATGTTTAATGCTTAATGACTATCATAAAGTTGTTTATTGTTATTACTTAGCTTGTCAAATTGTATTTGATTTCTTGCTTGGTGTGTTGGTAAGATTCCCTGGGATCTCTGCATTGATTGTAATATCATAGCTTACAATATACGAATAATAATGTCATAAACAATTGTGAAAAGTGTGCGCGTAAGAGATAGAGAGATTATATATAAATAGACTATAGTTATATTACTCACCTTGATGTTTGAATGCGAACCTACCTTAGTCTCTTCTGATTAAAATGATCTTCCCTAATTACGTATATTTGTACACACGTATAAAGTATTATTTGATTAGTAAGTTTATACTGTATTGAATCTATGTTTAAACTTTAGAAT
The DNA here is from genome assembly GCA_007115665.2 of Sequoiadendron giganteum. Taxonomy (NCBI): domain Eukaryota; kingdom Viridiplantae; phylum Streptophyta; class Pinopsida; order Cupressales; family Cupressaceae; genus Sequoiadendron; species Sequoiadendron giganteum. The sequence continues at coordinate 487,185,887 of CM021104.1, forward strand.
GGCTTTAGGCGATAGAGGTAAATTTAAAACTAAGCCTAAGTCTATGTGAGCTTTTGCTTGGCTTATCAAAGAAGCGCTAAGTAATAGTGGTCATTTTCACTACCGAAGGAATGGCTTAAATTTTCATATGATACCCACTGTGGGCCTGCAAATCTTCTGGAACTCTCAACGCTGCAGTACAAACACTCACCAACTCAAACTTATTAATTGGTTGTTGCATTGAAAATATTCTATCGAATTTCTACTTAATATTTGCAATGAGTTATTGTGGAGCCTTCTCGAGTTTTAAAGGGTTTTCTTCGCATTATCAGTCAGTTTACTATTCATTTTTGTAATCGAGAAGCCTCTCCATATCATTTTCAACGACCATGGGATCTCTAACTAATCTAAATCTCTTATCATGTTAGAGTTTTTGTACTAAGATAAGCTGATTATTTAGAATGTGTAATGACATCATTTCGGAGGTTTTAAGCATGATTTTTTGGGGATTAGGAGAATATTTTCATTTGGTTATTTCATGGGGTTTTTATGCATCTTTTATAAGTTGAGGGGACAAAAATTATTGTGGAAATAATGTTGTGGGTGATCTTTTAATCGTGACTCATTTCGTGGTTAAAACGAGACATTGAAATCAATATTTTTAATCATTTTTTCATCTTTTGTAACTCATAACAACTAAAGTGTTAATAATTTGAAGATGATGTGAATTAATAATCTTTAAGATATCTTATGTAAATTATATATATATAACTTTAAAAAATGATTTGTGATTTTTTTTACATAAATTTAAATAACTTGTTCTTTTAATATAACTTTAACAACATTTTTTGAAGTGATATTTTTTTATCAATACCTAGGAAAAATTTTAATCTGATCTGAGCAAGGAGGTGGGAATTTCTAGCCTGACTAAAACCAAGGAAGGCCACAAACAGACGACCTCCTCCCCGGCATGAATGCAAATGAATAGTCCAAGTCCATGAGCATAGTAGCCCAACAGGGGCACAAGGCTCACGAGCACACCAACCCAACAAGGGATTAGAACACATCAACATTGGGATACATGTCTATCACATGACATGAATGTCATTAGCAACCTCAATGCTATGGTACAAGCTTTCGAGCATATTGGATCAACGGAAGCACAATGGCCCAGTGGAGGTTTGAACCTCAATAATGCCACACATTAACCATCACACTATGAGATGAACCCCTTTAAAAGTGGCATTTATTCCATATTGCATAACTTAGAAAAGAATACTAGTATAAAAAATTTAAAAATAGCTATCTAAAAAACGCAAAGAGATCAATTTTAAGCTTTTTTATTTACTTAAAAGATTTTGACATGTAAACGGTTGTCAATATTCAACTTAAAGTTAAGAGTTTTTGTTAACACGCACACACGAATGCACACCAGTCTTTGTTGTCATTGTAGAATGCCTCTAACATTACTAAATTTCTAAACATAAATTGATAACACCAATCTCTAGTGCATACATATTTTTTCATAATTTATGTTGAATATTTTTAAAGTAAAATTAATTATAAATTAGACATAGGTTCATTATATATCATATAAAAAAATTATATATATTCAAATTATTATTTTTTTGTTGAAACAAGGACAACAATACCTAGAGTGGGGATAATTTTAAAAAATAAAATTAACTATGTTTCAATTTTCCATGTTTGTGAAATAGAGATCTTGATGTTTGGTGAAAAACTTATGTTCACTAGAAAATAGATATTAAATTTAATAATGAAATCAAATGTATTCAAAATTATAATTTTATAAATATTACTAGATAAGAGCTATGATCTTGTAACAACCTCCTATTATGTTGATTGTATTTGTTGGTCCAACCAAAGGTTTGAAATTAAAAAAATGAGAAAAATATTAGCACTAAAGTAGAAAATCCCACGTAAGGTCCTTCGTTTAAAGGAGCTTTAAATGATGGTATCCAAGAAACTTTGTTTAAAGGTTCCTTACATGACTTAAAAATTATTAAAATATTAAAATATGATGAAAATCCTTCAAATGAAGGTGTTTGCTAAAAAAAATTCTCTCTAACCATGCAAAAAAAATTATGTCTAATGGGTGGTGACACACTATTGTGGGTCTATCCATGTCAAAAATTTGCATAGAACTTTTCAATATTTAATTTCACTAAATTAATGGTAACTGTTTCTCTTAATGTCTTTATTATATATGAATGGTAATAGTGATGTGATTTAGATATGATTGCACTAGAAATTTAATCAAGTAAAGTTATTGTGGAATGAGATATATAGTTTAGTTTTATTCTATTTATTTCTTAGTTGTGTTTATCATTGGTTGGTTAAGTCATTTTAGATAGGAATTTTTATTATGTTCTATGTTTTTTTCTACAAGACACACATGGATTATGCCATAGTTATGGTCTCATGAATTTCCAACTCCTTATTGGTGACTTGATATTAATCACATGGTATATAGTGATGTGCAATTTTGAGAAAATATGTTATTTTGATTATTGATAACCTTTATTATCTTTCATGTGTGGACCAACAATGATTATTTATCTTTGGTTGTAACTAGTTCAACTAAAAACATTTGATATTTTATTCACATTACTCTCGAGGTTAAATTTGATTTATTATTGAATTTTCTAGCATTCATCTCCTCTATTGTTAGAATTGAATTTTTCTTTCTTTTAGCATTCTCAAATTTTATGGTGGCTAAACTATAATTGTTTCAATTTACAAACATTGGTCCTTGTGTTATAATATTCTTCTCTCCATGTTAACGAAGATAAAACTCTATTTGGGTGTACATGAAGAGGTAGACATGAGAATTTTTTGAGAATGAAATTAAATTTGGATCAATATGGGATGGTCATTATCTCTTTATCTTCCTAGTGATATATATTATTTTGGTGACACCCTCTTGGAGGCTAACCACCTTATATAAACAAGAGGAAATTCAATTATGGAAATATTTAAAGGGTGCCCCCAAGAACATGGACATAAGACCATCATACCATGTGGTTCTTGTTTCTTTCGAAATGATTCTTGGTGTATTTGGTTCTATGATATGGCCATAGCATCCTTATGGTCCTATATGTGAGAAATGTGTCATTTATGGGGATGAATTAAATAATGTGTTACTATAATTTTTTTGCATTGAATGTAGCTACCCTTGAGTTATATAATTTGAGTAATCTATGCATGCAATGTATCTACATATGAGTGATTTATCCTACATAAACATGCATTAGAATGGGTGAATTCTTATGCACAAGTAGAAATAAATTATCATTATATAAATATTTTTTTAATATTGGTCAATCATTGGGTAAATTGTGAAAGGATAATGATTAGTATCATCCATATTGTTGGGGCTCAAATCTATAATGTTATTTTTTACTTGAGTCTCATCCCTTCTATGCATCATAACCCTTTTAATCCCATAATTTATAAATGATTCGATATATTTTAAGTGGGTTTTCCATGAGTCAAATTTTGCATGTGTTACCCTATGTCACCCCCTATGTACTAAGTTGCTAACAATTGTAATAATTTTGAAAAAAAATAGGTTTGGGGTGTTTTCTAGTAAAATCCAAAGTCTGTGCAAGTTCTCAAATTCTAAGACTTTAAGACTTTGAGGGTTTTCCATCCCATTATCCCACTCCACCTATCCCTACCTTTCCCCTCTATTCTTATCGCCCTATTAGACTTTCCCTCCTTGACATACCTTTTCCCTTGAAAGCCTAACCTCCCAATTGGTTGTCATTAAAAATTATCTAATTCTCTTAGACCAACATTTCAAACCATCCCTTATCTAATTACCTCATATGAACCTTCCTTGATTCCCAACTACTAACTCAAAGTTTTCTTAAGTTCTTTATTGGACTCAAATTTGTGGGATTCCTTCTACCTAAGTATCATTTCCATGTAATTATTGACATCCTAACCTCCCACCCTCCAACAATTTTCCTAAGTATATTTATTATACTTTTACACTTCCCTTTCCTATCATGCATTCTCTAAAAACTTTGACCCCCTAATCTTGAACCTTTTATCAAGAAATCCTTCAAATTCAAACTTTTCTCCTCTCCTCTTCTTAGGAAGCTATCATAGAGTACACTTGACTCTTGGTCCCTAACATTTTTAAGCTTATTACCTTATAAGCATTCATTTTTTTTAAACTTCATGCATTACACATAACTTAATGGTATGATTTTTTCATCACCCTTAATCCCCAACATCCTAACCAAAGGCATGAAGTATGAGTCCTATTATACCCTTGGCAATCTAAAACTCTCATATCTCTCATTATTCGACCCCACCTACCCCATGCCTGATCATAAGGTCATTTATGACCAAGTTTGATGTTATGACTACTAGAAAAAGGTTTTTCCCACCTAGAAGATATTGCTCATTATTTGGGCATGGATTTACATGTATGTTGTAGTGATAAATATAGAAATGACAAAACATGTCTTGGGTGCCCTATTTTCTCAAAATAATGATCATAGGTTCAATAAGAATGTCATTTACTATCTTAGTAGGAGGGTATGTGCAAGATCATGATGGGCCAAAAAGTGGCAATGGGAATAAAATTACGTTTTGGATCGACTCAAAAACGTGGAAATGTCGAATTGACTTTTCTAGGTTCGAGTGTCAGTACATTTAGCTGAACCAAAGCCCAAACCTAGTTTCTACAAATCGGATATCTAATTTGTGGAAACATTATAAATAAAACAGCCGACTATTAAAATTTCATTTCTCACAGTTTGCACACGAGCGCACAAGGAAAAGTGAAAATCCGATATCCGCTTCTATCAGATATTCGATTTTAAAGGTAAGTATTTGATTTTTTAAATGTTGTAATCGATTTTTCAAGTAGATTCTCTTATTTTTAAGTAGATTTTATGATTTTTTTTTCAAAAGTAGAGTTTTCTATTGATTTTTATTAAAAACTAGATTTTACAATGAATTTTTATTAAAAATTAATGTTTCTAAATGGATTTTGATTACAAACTAGTGTTGTTGATGTATTTTTATCAAAAATTAGAGTTTATTATGGATTTTTGTGAAAAAGTAGGTTTTTTTTGGATTTTTATTAAAAACTAGGGTTTTTTTACAATAATTTCATTTATATTGTGTAATTTCAATTAGATTAATTAGTTTTAACTTTAATTAGGTATTATGGCTGAGAATGAAAACGTACAAATTCCAAACGCTCCACCACCTCCGCATCCACCAATTGAAGACTTATTGGTGAAAACTTGGGGCAATTGAGGAGCATTTGTGAAGTTTATAAGACAATCCCTCGATTGAGAGATATGACAAACACATTGAAGGAAATAATTAAAAATATAGAAACCCTATCCACCCAACATAATGCCTTTCATTCATGGCAAGAAGACATGAGGGAATATTATGGATGTGGATTGTCTTACGATGATGTGAAAGATCTCCAAATAACCAAAGCCCAAATAGCCTCTTTATTCATTGACCCCTGCACCGGTTTGCCAGTGAATGTTAATAAAACAAAACTTTCTATAAAATGGTGCATGCATAGGGACATTGTAGCTAACTTTTGGGATCATTGGTGTATGGTTTTTGATAAACCATCGAACAATAATTCTGATATACCATTTTACTTTATTAAAAAATTATATGTTGAGTTTGTGTTAGGGCATCATGTCAATTACTTTGACATTAAACCCTTCCAGGGCGTCAATGGAGGTATGCCCCAGGATAGACCAGGGGCAGTTAGAGTAGTCTCGTGCCCAAATGTTCCCCTTCCTCCCCTTCCTCCGCCACCTCCAATATATCATCCAGAGATTATCCAGGAGGTAGCCACATAGACTATTTAGGCTATTCACTCTTTGAGTGGTCATTTGGTTTCGCATGCTTCTATAGTAGCTCAGCCACATTCTGGTGATGTTGGTGAAGGTTCGAGTGTTGTTGCATCATCCTCCTCAGGTCCACATATTTGTGTGCCACATACTTGCACTATGTGTCGCCAGATATGCTTGGGTCCTCTTGTACAGCCCGTTAAGCATCCCTTGGACACTTTTCATTATGACCTCCATGATGTGGACATTACGGATCAGTCGCAGGGGAGTTGAGTGCACCCTATAGAATCCTCTCCTACTAGAGAGGGGTATGTTGGAATTGTGACACAAGTAAGATTTAAGTTGTAAATTCATAACTTGCATTTTTTTTTAAATGAATATTAATAAGAGATAGTATCAAGTACTAATATTTATTTACATGGTCTATTTAACAGTTGATGTCTGAGGAGGAGCTCACACAGGTGACTGATAGCACCCTTAGGGCCATTTCATTTGGCTTGGACACACACACACAGTATATATTTTTGCACTCACTCGTTTACATTTTTTATTATATACTTGTTTTCCATTTGAATTGTCATTAATGAAATTATAGAATAACTTATATGTTTATCTTATTTTCCTCTTGTAGGAAATACCTAGTGCGAGTGAGGTGTAGCCTCGTCCAGACTATAGAGGCGCAAAGTTAGATAAGGGGAAGGTAATTGAACTCAAATTGGATTGAATTAAGATTTTTAAGATCTTATAATTATTATACATACATCGACATAGATTGGTAGTTTCATATGTACTTGTCATTTTTATGTACAGGCAATTATGAGCTATACATAGTTGTTGACAAGTGACACACCGCCTAAAGGAGTAGGTATTGAAACACCTCAAGGAGTAGGTGTTGAAACACCTCAAGGAGATAAAGAAAAAGATCAAACTAAAGAGGTATGTGTTTATTTTATTTTGTGTTTGGTAAATATGTTCCTATTACCAATAATTGTATGCTAACTTGGATCAATTTTATGTTTTTGTTCACATATATAGATTGGCATTTCAAAAGTTGGTTTGGTATATTCTAGGACTTCTGGCCCTTTGAAGAGATGTATATTTCAAGTAATCAAGATTTCAATTTTAGAGTTCAATTAAAATTCAATGTATATTGATTTTGATGTTAATTATTCGATTTTAAATTATATAGTATAACTAATCTCAATTGTGGTTTGAATTTTTTCTTGTGCAACTACCTTCAGAGCCAACGAGTGCTTCAAAGAGGCTCCATTTTGATAATCCACCATTAGTTTAGGATGAGATAGACATTTTGTAATGTTAATTATTGAATACATATTGAGATGGCATATGCCACATTTTGTAAAACTTTGTTTGAGTTGGCGTTGATGCCATTTTTGTATATGGACATACACTTGATTATTGGATAATTTTATATATAGAAGTTGACAATCAAAATTTAATTTGTTCCTCATGTGCATGATTAAACTCTTTGAAAATTTTATCTTGAGCAATGGTTAAATATCAATATACAATAGCATAAAAAATAATGGTTATATTATGTAGTTTATATTTATATCGATGATTACATTGCATTACACATCTTTCAAACTCAAATCATTACTTCACATTGCATAACTAACAACTAGATGTTCATAGATAAAAAAAATTCAATTACAATATAGTTTTTACAAAGTCAACCTAAGCAATTATGCAATTACTTCACATTGCATAACTAAAAACTATGAGCAGTTGTCAATTGCATCAATTTGTCATTGAATTCTATGAGACCACATTTCTTTGAAGCTTTTTTTCAAATAGTCCACTGCCTTGTCTATGCTACCACATTTTTCATACATGATAGCGATCACATTAAGTTGTAATAAATTAAATGATAGCCTATGGCTATTTAATTTATACTCATTTCATTTAAATGGATGAGGCCGACCTTCCTTGATATTATTTTGTAATTTATTATTTTCAAGAGAGGCTGACCTCCTTGAAGAGTCACCTTATTTTGTATAAATACAAGGTGATGTTTGTTCATTTCCTCAATCAAGTTCATTCAGCATAATTCACATTCCAAGCAGAAGTTCGCACTTGAGCAGCAGTGCTTCATCTTGCAGCAACAGGCCGATTTCAAGGAGAAGCATATTCAATTGTATCTTTGCATCTAGGAGAGGTGCTATTATTCATTGTATCAAATTTAGCCATGCGCTGGGCCTGAGTTGTAAGCACATTTCTTGCTGTGTTTATCGTCTTATGTGTTGCATTTTTTGAGTGCTTTCAGTTTTATTATCTAATCATTAAAACACTAACATGGTATCAAAGCGGCTTTGAAAAAGAACTTGATCAGATTTGTTATTGCAGTGATACCCCTATTCCCCTTTTTTTTTTGTCTATCTCTATCCTAGTCAAGATGGTGAATGGTCTTAAAATTGAGCATAGACTCAAAGGAGCATCAAACTTCACTTCATGGAGATTCTGAATTATGCTCACTTTGGAGGAAAACGAATTGGTTGAGTGTGGAGAGCAGAGTTTTTGAACCTACTGATGAGGAAGAGAAATTTCAATGGAGGAAGAAAGATATCAAGGCAAAGAAGATTTTAGTTGATTCTGTGAAGGACCATATTGTTCCTATCATCTCTAAGTTGAAGACAACGAGAGAAATGCTTAAGACTTTGGAGGAGATGTATGAGATCAACAACACAAGTTGTGCTCTAGCCTTGAAGCAACAACTTCATCATGTTCAGATGGTGGAAAAAGAATTTTTCATCACCTACTTCATGAAGATTTCTGAATTGATAGATCAACTCTCTACCATTGGTTATATTGTTGATGACAAAGATTTGACCATGTTGGCTCTCAATGGTCTTCCTTCATCTTGGGATTCTTACATTCAAGGAATCAGCATGAGATCGAAACTTCCCAAGTTTGATCGGTTGAGGGCTGATTGTATTCAAGAGGAGTCAAGGTTGGTTGCAAGAGGTATTGGACGAAGCCTTACGAATGAAGACATTCATGTTCTTTCCGCTCAATCCTCGAAGAAGGAAGGAAAAGGAGGAAAGAAAAGATGCTTCAAGAGGAATGGAGATAAAGGGTCAGATGGTGCTCCTACATTCAAGAAGAAGTGGGACCTCTCTCATGTCCAATGCCTTAGATGTGACAATTTTGGTCACTATGCGAAGGTTTTCCCTACCAAGACTAATCAGCATGCTTCATTTGCGAATGTGATTGAGATCTCTCCGCAAAATAATTCTATTGAATTTATACTCTAGTCATGGGCTTATGTTCAAGCCATGAAGGTCGTGTACTGATCTGAGCGCAAGAGCAGCGTTTCGTACTTCCACCCTTAAAAATATTTAAGAGATAAGTATTCTTTGTTTTGATTGTAATTACCCTTCTAGGCTAAAATTCAGCTTGTTGAGTTGTGCAAATCTGACATTATTTACTTGGATTATGTGTGACCAGTAAATAGTGATCATTGGGATAAGATTCTTTAGAATTAAGAATTATTCATTGCAAGTTGTATCATGCTAATGTGTGAAGATTGCTTTCAAGAAGAGCTTGATGCATCCTATAGGTTGAAGAATGGAGACACTGCTTGCAACTATGAGTCTGGGTGAATGGCTAAAGACATCTCTTCGAAGAGGAAGAATCAACCTTAAGAGGGAGTTTTTTTACTCATTGGGAATAAGTAACGGTTGCAGTGTTGCAAGGGCCAGATGCTAAATTCTTGAAGTACCTCTTCAGCAACTGAGATCAGATTTTCTCAAAGTCAGTCAACTTGGATTTAACCAGAGATAACTTTAAGAAACCCCCCCCCCCCTCAGCAAAGGAGTAAAATCATGGCGAATCTTTCCTTTAATTTGAAAAAATTATTAATTTTCCCTAGCGAATCTTATGCACATTATTCAAAAATTTGTAAAATCCCGACGAATCTTAATGAATAATTGGTAAAAAAAATAATCACACTGGCGAATCCTAATGAATAATCAGTAAAAATATTAATTACAATGGTGAATCTCTCCTATAAAAATTTGCATAGTTGGTCGGCGTAGTTCTCCCATATTTTTCTTTTTTTTTAATATTGAAGTAGGGGCCCGAGGGCGGCAGCCACTAGCGGGGTCAAGGGGCAGCGCCCCTTGCGGGGGTCAAGGGGGAAAATCCCCCTTGTGGGGGTCGAGTGGGCAACGCATTGAAACTACATTGGAGCACACACGGATGAAGTTTTTTTAAAAAAATCTCAATTGAAAATTAAGACTAAATGAAACTTGAAATTTTACCATCGATTAGCTTTTAAATTAGATAGCTGCGAGTTCATTTTGTGAGTGAATATCGGCGTGAGTGAACATCATCGGTGGGACACTTAGGGATGTCTTGCCGATACAACGATTTTATATGCACTTAGTGAATTTCGTGACTTAGTGAATTTCGTGAATTTATTTGCACGTGCCTTTTAAAAAGGTTGTTGAGTCCCGAAATTTGTTTTGGGCCACATGATCAAATCTAATCGTGTGGCCCAAAACAAATTTCGGGCCTCAACAACCTTTTTAAAAGGCACGTGCAAATAAAGTCACGGAATTCACTTGCAGCCATTTGATTAAAAAGATGATTGATGGCAATAAATAATAAACCTATTCAAGGCTAAAATATCCCTAAAATGAAATGGTAAACTATTATTAGTGGTAATATTTCCCAAAAATTAATTGTAAGAATATAAAAATATTGGCGAATATAAGTAATATTTGTATTTACAGTATAAACTACTGGCGAATCCATTCCAATGACACGTTGTTTAAAAAATAATGCATTGGCAAATTAATCAAGACAATTTATTTTTTTGTAAAAACCTGGCGATTCGGTATCCTTTCTAGCTTGTATTATTCACCATTTTTGGAGGTCCCAATTTCAAATATTCGCTAATTGGTGAAGATTTTCCACTAAATTTTTCTCTGGAATTAACATTGGTAGCTCCGCAAACCTATTCAGAATAGAGTGATCTGAAGAGGACATCCCTAAATCTCTACAGAGGTGTAAAGTTGCAAAATGGTGCAACTTTCATTCTCGAACTCGTACGACCAAACGGATTGTTCCAACACAATCGTATGGGTAGGTTTATGCTAGGTATGGTCCTCTTTTGCACCCAAATATGTCAAATCACTCTGAGCTGCATTGGACCGTCGATTTCCCTTAAGAGTCCAAAGTGCTAAAAGTTAGCAATTTTTAACGGACTATTTCTCAAAAATTGCAATTCTTACAGACTCTTTGTCTGAGAATATGGCATCGTGTTGGGACCATCTACAATAACCTCTCTCAGTTTCTGCTATCTTGAAGGCGTTTTCCCGTGGTGATGAGTTTTCAGTTGAGGGAAAAGTTGTCAAATGCAAGCAGTGTAAAGTTGCAAAGTGGTGCAACTTTCATTCTCGAACTCATATGACCAAATGGATTATTCCAACACGTCTGTATGGATATTTTTATGCTAGGTATGGTCCTTTTTTTCACCCAAATACGCTGGATCACTTCGAGCTGCATTGGACCAGCAATTTCCCTTAAGAGTCCAAAGTGTTAAAAGGCAGCAATCTTTGACGAACTATTTCTCAAAAACCGTGATGCTTATAGACTCTTCGTTTGAGTATATGGGATCGTGTTGGGACCATCTACAATAACCTCTCTTGATTTTTTCTATCTCGAAGTCGTTTTCCCGTGGTGATGAGTTTTCAATTGAGAGAAAAGTTGCCAGATGCAAGAAGTGTAAAGTTGCAAAGTGGTGCAAATTTCATTCTCGAACTCGTATGACCAAACAAACTATTCCAACACATCTGGATGGGTACATTTACGCTAGGTATGGTCCTCTTTTGCACCCAAATACATCGAATCACTTTGAGCTGCATTGGATCAGCGATTTCCCTTAAGAGTCCAAAGTGCTAAAAGATAGCAATCTTTGATAGACTATTTCTTGGAAACCGTGATGCTTATAGACTCTTCGTCTGATGATATGGCATTGTGTTGGGACCATCTACAATAACCTCTATCCGTTTTTTCTATCTTGATGGCATTTTCCCGTGGTGATGAGTTTTCAGTTGAGGGAAAAGTTGCCAGATGCAAGTAGTGTAAAGTTGCAAAGTGGTGCAACTTTCATTCTCGAACTCGTACGACCAAATGAACTGTTCCAACACATCTGGATGTGTATGTATACACTAGGTATGGTCCTCTTTTGCACCCAAATATGCCGAATCACTCCGAGCTGCATTGAACTAACGATTTCCCTTAAGAGTCCAAAGTGCTAAAAGGCAGCAATCTTTGACAGAGTATTTCTCATAAAGCATGATTCTTACAAAATCTTCGTCTGAGGATATGGGATCATTTTGGGACCATCTACAATAACCTCTCTTGGTTTTTGCTATCTCGAAGGCATTTTCCCGTTGTGATGAGTTTTCAGTTGAGGGAAAAGTTGCCAAATGCAAGTAGTGTAAAGTTGCAAAGTGGTGCAACTTTCATTCTCGAACTCGTACGACCAAACGGATTGTTCCAACATGTCTAGATGGGTATGTTTATGCTAGATATGGTCTCTTTCGCACCCAAATACACCGAATCACTCTGAGCTACATTGGACCAACGATTTCCCTTAAGAGTCCAAAGTGCTAATGTCAATGAAATGTGGAGGCAGAGAGATTTAAGATTGGATCAAGATTCTGCAAGTCCTAACTCTTGCATTAGAAAACTCTTACCCAATCAGCTCGAATCAATTACATGGGAAATGAAATTCACATGAAATTTTTACATTTTTGTTTTTTGAAAAAGTGGCAAGCCACTGTAATTTATTATATATAAATAGGAGATATTACAAAACCTGGTTCAAATGAGCATACCGACAAGAAAGAACCAGGAAGAAAACCTCTAGTTGTAGCTCGATTAAGTACAAAAATATTTTTACATTTTAAACATACCCTTTATACAATGTTAGACATTTGACCAGTATTTCAAAAAACCTCACTGGATATAGATTATGCCTATACACAATTATGACCTTTTTACATAGTTTCACATTTCAAAATTCAATTTTTACAAAATTTGTCTATTTCAGGCATTCAGGGCACAGTCTTTCACAAGAGTAGTATGTTGGCGTTTTGGAGTGACAAGCACCTATACAAACCATCAAGGTAGTCGTTAAACTACATACAATAGAAAATATGCTTAGAATAACCGATCTATATTATTGTAATTTGTCACATACCTCTCCGAAAGGATCAAAGCTACCTATTGTTGCAGCAGGTCCATGATCAATCATGCCAAGAATATCACAAAATTTGTCAAATGATAAATCTATATTGTCACAACAAAAAAAATGCTTAGACTAACAAATCTATATTAATCTAAACAACCTAAACGATGATGAATTGGTAATACAAACTATAAAAGATGCTTTGAATAACAAATCTATACTATTGTAATTTGTCGCATACCTCCTTGAAAGGATCAAAGCTGGCTATTATTGCAGCAGGTCCATGATCAATCATGCCAGGAATATCGTAAAATTTGTCAAATGATAAATCTATATTGTCACAACAAAAATGATGCTTTAAGCATTGTACCTTCCATTCTTGAATATGCTATTCAAGTGTGTCTGAAGGGTCATCTCTTTGCTTAAGAGTATCCAATATTGCTTCATGATCAGCATTACTAAGTGTCCATAGTTGTTTTGTCTTTGGTTTGGCATGATGCTTCAAAAACTTAATATTTGTTGCTATAACAAGGTGTGAATACATGAGAATGGTTTTGTGTTTCTCGTAGTCTTCAAATGCAGGTATGCCATTCTTTCTAATCATGTATGTTCGCAACCATGTTCCTGCAACCACAACTGAACCTATAGGATACACGAACCCATCATCATCTTTCATTGATTATGTTAGCTTGTGCTTTACCTGCACACATCGAGCCAACCAATATTCTGATCTCTCTTCATTCCCTTGCGGTGCAACAACTGCAAAAACATGTCCTAGATGTAGTAGATCTGAAAGCCGGTCATAATCAAGTGAACTTTCAATTTTGTAATTTGTCATGGATATAGTTTGAGATAAAGGAGTTGGATACTATGGAACCCATGTATCCACCCACTCACTTGACTCGCATTGATCCCACTTGCACTAAATACAACTTTGAAAAAAACAAGCCAACTGTCATGTCCAAATGGTCCATGTCCTTGCACCTGAGCTTCAAAACGAATGCATCTTTGAAGAATCTTTGATTGTATCACAATCCAATCTGACTCCCAATGTACCCTCCTCAACCAACCAAAAGAATTTGTGCCCTATTGAATCAAGTGTCCCTCCCTATGACAATATTGAACTACACCAATCAACAATAGAACGTGCATCACTGAATTTTTCCCCTGAAATCTGTAATTACTCCTTGACTAGAGCTCTCTTTACACATGCACCTGCTCCATCATGATCCCCTTTCCCATGCCCAAATTCAAAAAAACTCCAAATATTAGGTACACCCCTCTCTACATGCATTCTACTCAATCAATAAAATATACGAGCATTCTTGAATTGACCTGTGCAGTTATCTGACCAAATGAGATGTCAGCCCAGCGTTATATCATGCTCCTACAAGAACTCAAAAAAATTCTCGAAACAATGTTGGGCATACTCGGACGAGTGAGATCTATCATCACTCATATAAAAATGATACTCTCTGATTATCTTTCGATCCTCCTTTGTACTATTAGGTGCATGTCTAAACATTATGTGGACAAAAATAGCAATTTGAATGGAATTGTAATACTGAGATTGTACCTCATTTTGTGTTTGCAATGTGTAGTTTTCAGCAAAATCAACCACTGATATAATAGTGCCAATCAGAAAAGAGTCCTTTCATATCCTGAATTGTTGATCCAACCACTAAGACCTATGACTATGCCTTGCATATTTGTAGAAAAGATTGTCCTTAAAATCTGAAATAAAATCAGCAACACTACATTCTTTTGTAACCAACTCGCATCTAGAACCTTCACCTCCACTCTGCAAAGTATATTTGACTATCTCATATCTATTTTTCTCAACAAGATTCTTTCCAAATTCATGTTCGTAACCCTCATGAAAACATTGAACAAACTTTGACAAGCCCCCACATTGTGAGCACTTCACATTTAAACAATCATTTCTATAGAAAAAGGAACCATCATCCCTAGAACATAAAAATAGATCTAGCAAGTCCCTTGATGATCTGGGAAGATGCATTAAACCACACTCTTGCAAAATTTCATTAGTATGCAAAGTAGAATGGATATAGCATAATAGTTCATGGTACATTGAAAACTCCACATGGTATTTGCAACAACAAGCATTACGAATCTTAAGAGGCACACAATAAAATGGCTTCAAACCTTCAAAAGTTCTTTGTGAGAATTCCATATTTGGATCTATTTGAATAAAAAATTTGAACAACATTGTTTTCCTTGACTCCAAGAAATGTTTAGGATGCGGTGTACGGTCTCGACTGCCAATTCTTAACTTCAAAACATCCTTTGCATTGGGTGATACTCTAGAGTTATCATGCCAAAATTGTTGAATTGCCTGCTTTACATTATCGGTTAGCTTCTTATCAACATGTGGAAGTCTCCTGGAAAAAGCCCATGTATCATTTTGAAGAGGATCATCTATTTTTTCTCTTCTTGCAAGTGCTCTATCCAAAGTTTTACGATTTAAGTCAAAATAAATACAAGTTTGTCTCATAAAGCGAGCCTTTTTCCATTGATGGCTTGCTAGGGCAGTTGTAATGACTCTCCGAGAAGCTCTCTTATCTTTTTCCTTGTTATTTTTTCCAATAGAATTGAGAGCATTAAAAAGATTTTTGACAATAATAGAATTTTTTTCGATCCTCTTGTTCACACGAATCTTCAATTTAGCTAGCAAAGGTCTCATCTTTTGCATCTTTAGCAATTGTACAAAAATTTGGCATTTCTCGGTTAATGTCTTATCACTAAAATATTGGTTGAAAAGTATTCTAGCCCACAACCGAAAATTTTGTGTTGACCTCTTGCCTTCAAAATTGTTTATAATGTTATCATCAATTTCAACTAACCATTTAGGGGTCCTTGAAGGTCTTGAATTTGTAATGTGTCTTTCTTCCACGCAAGGTTCTTCATTTCTCGTGTAATATGGTGAAACATAATTTACACTTGCTTCAATATTATGTTCAACATCTTCATTTCCAACATTTTCACCTTGAACATTTTCAATATCAATTTGAATAATTTCATTCCCAATTTCAATATCATGTTCAACATCTTCAATTCCAACACTTTTATTATCAATTTCAATATTTTCATTCCCAATTTCAATATCATGTTCAACATCTTCAATTCCAACATTTTCACCTTGAAAATTTTCAATATCATGTTCTAAATTTTCACCTTGAACATATTCAATTTCCTCTTCACTTGAAAGACCATAGGGCTCAGGTTCACCAATATTTAACATACCTTGTATTTTCTTCCTATGACCTTCTCTATCTCTTTGTCTATATCCTTCAATTTGTTCTTTTGTCAACTTTCTCTTACATGTTTGCTTCTGATGACTGTTGCTCCCCATTATACCAAATAAAAGATGCTAAAAAATTATTATGTATGACAAATTTGAGTACAACATGCTCCAAAAAGTTTATCTTTGTCTCTTCTTGTCTGAAACCGTGCGTTTGTTGCCTGCAAAGTGTTGCAAACAAAATGTAGGGTCTGTTGGAATGCACCAAAATAGCCTACATGGGGTTTTTCTATGATCCACAAATCCGATATTTGATATCATCGGATATCTAATTTGTAAAACATGTTCTGCAACGGTAATATTTTAGCTCTACACATCGGATATCCGATTTGTACACACATAGACCTAAGGGTTAATGGTAGAGAGTGGGAGAGTGGGAGGGATAGAGTGAGAGGGAGAGTGGGAGGGTGAGAAGGAGAGGGAGAGAGGGACAGATAAAGGGAGGGAGAGTGGGAGGGAGCGAGGGAGGGATAAGGAGAGAGAGGAGG
>CM021104.1:487202861-487273109 GCA_007115665.2 Sequoiadendron giganteum
TCAAATACAATTGAGGAATTTCAAAAAATAAAAGACCTTAGCTTTTCAAAATGATCATGGATTTTGTAGGTTCCACCAATTAGAAAGAGCTTTATTTTCAACATAGTTGTACTTCACCTCATAATCTATAATCTCTTCACTAAAGAAAGCAATGAGCTACTCCATATTTTCCTTATTTAGCTAGGTTAGAATAGTTGATAAAATTGCTTCACCTCCAATTGCATAAAAAATGAAATCCTTGTCATAATTAGGATTGAAAAGGGTAGAAGCCTAAGCAATTTCTTGCTTGATAGCCTAAAAAATATCCTTACCTTCCTTGGTCCATTTTAAGATCATGTTTTCTTGAGCATGGAAGTAAGAGGTTTTAATTTAAACTAGCAAGATTTGGAATGAACCTTCTCACAAAGTTAATTGTGCCTAAGAAACTCAGTAATCCCTTCTTGTGCCTAGGGAGTGGGATAACCAAGATATACTTTACCCTTGCAGGATAAATGACCAAGCCATCCTTTGAAATAATGTGTCTAAGAAGTGTGCCCTGGTTAGTGGAAAAGATATGTATTTATTTGGATTTAGGGGAATACCATATTCCTTGCATTTTTTAAAAACTTGCTCAAGATGTCTGAAATGGTCTCTTACATGTTTTGAAAACACTGTGATATCATCCAAGTAGACCAAAAAGACTATTTAAACACACCTTGAAATGCCATATCCACGGCCCTTTGAAAAGTGGCACCTGCATTGGTTATACCAAAATGAATTTTACAATAAGCATAAGTGCCCCACTTTGAAGTAAATGTTATCTTATGTTGTTTAGATTCTTGGACTAGAATTTGATTATAGCCTAAGTAACCATCCAAGAAAGAAAACCTTTATGACCCACTAACTCTTTGCAAAATCTGCTCCATGGAGGGGAGGGGATCATAATGATCCTTTAGGTAGGCTCTATTTAGGTCTCTAAACTCTATACAAAGTCTAATTCTCCATTCATTTTTACGACATGGAGAAGATTTTCCACCCATGAAGAATGCTTGATGGGAAATGTGATTTTATCCTCTTGGTCAATTTGGTTCTCTTTTCTCATCAAAGGCTCAATCTATGGATTTATAGGCTTGGTATCTAGATCTAATTCAATGGTATGTTGGTAAAGGCTTGGTTCAAATACCTTTAGGTCTTCATAAGTCCAAGAAACTACATCATTGCATCTATTATAAAGATCTATGAAAACTTCATGTTTAGTAGTAGATCATACCTTTCCCAAGTTCAAGGACTTTCCCTCTACAATCTCAATTGGCTTGAAGTCGCCCTTCTTTGCAACTAAGTTCATCCTTTTTTTGTTTTAACCGATCATCAGGGTTGAAGATACCCTCCAAGGTGATGAGACCATTTGGTAGCTTGTTTCTGTACTCAACTGTACAAACTGATCACCATACTGATTCTATAGTTTGGATTCGTTTCT
Organism: Sequoiadendron giganteum; assembly: GCA_007115665.2. Taxonomy (NCBI): domain Eukaryota; kingdom Viridiplantae; phylum Streptophyta; class Pinopsida; order Cupressales; family Cupressaceae; genus Sequoiadendron; species Sequoiadendron giganteum. Next base: position 487,204,318 of record CM021104.1, read on the forward strand.
TTTAGAAAATTCTACCTATTCTTACAAAAAAATCACTATCTATTTGTCATTTTCAAATACTTTCCAATGATCTTGATTATTTGGGACATCAAGCCTAACAAAAAGCCTAATATGTTGCTCATTTTTGCTTGTAATATGTGTTGGTATGTCAAATTGTGCACCAAACACTATAAATTTATCAACATGCTTATTTTAATTTATCAAAGTTATTTGAATGTCAAAACCCTCAAATCATTCTATCAAATCCCAAACCCTATGTTTATAGGATTTGAGTAGATTTTTCTTGGTTTATCTTTGAGTTTTTACATTATGGAAAACCAATTCATTGTCACCAAATACCTGTAACAACATGATGTTCCTTTTTTTGTGCAAGCTAGAGACCTTGGATGAGTTCTTTATACTTAGCCACATTTTTAGTGCAACTAAACTAAAGTCTGAAAGAGAAATAATATTTCTCATTACTTGGAGATAACAACACTACACCAAAACTAGCACCATTTTTTTTTCTTGAACCATCAAAAAAATCTACCACAATCCCCCTATATCCTTTTGAGCTTTTATGAGATTGAGGATAGGATAATTTTCTTCATGAATGCAATAGGTTTCAAGACTAGTCTCCTCCACTTCAGCTATGCTAAATTTGGGTCAAATTAAAAAGTATCTCCATTCATCCAAAAAATAGCTAGGTACCTCCTCTATAGGAGTGGCAAGCTCATGAATAGAATACTCCTCCTTTTGATTATGCAATGTGCAATTCATGTTTATAGGACTAGAAGTGTAACACTCTATATGATCCTTTATTATGGGCTCAAATTTGATGGTTGCTTTAGTACCATACCTGGTTCTAAATAACATGTGAGACCAATAAGAATAGGTATCCACCTATCTTAGCAGTGAAATATTTAGACAAACAAATGGAAAATTGAGTAGGGAGGTCTACGATCGAGATATCTTGCAACACATCATAGTTCTAGGGCATGCGTGTAAGGTCAATTTTAAATTCATAATTGCTCCCATTGGTTTGATAGGAGTGTCATCTAACTATAAGACTCCTTTTGACGTAGGTTCATATTGATACCAAAGAGACAAAAAATAACCTTATGCATAACATAACTACTAGCCCCACAATCTATCATATAGTTTATACACTATATGAAATTTTTAATAATTAGAGAAAGGTAGAAGGGAGGTGGCTTACTGATTTTGCTATAGTTCCCTTCTTCTTTGGGTTGCACCAAGCTACTTGATGGAGTAGTTTTCTATTTTTCTTCTACACTGCCCATCTATTTATGTTCCTTTAAAGCCTATTATGGAAAATTCCTTTATGATGGAATGGATGGAGCCTCCCACATAGTAATATTCAGATTGGCTTTCTTCATTTGATCCACTATGTTGAAAGGAAGCTAACTAGTTTTAGAAGAAATCCTAGAAAAAAAAGGTTTATTCTCATTCCGTGATGGAATGGATAGAGCCTCCCACATAGTAACATTCATATTAGCTTTCTTCATTTAATCCACTATGTTGAAAGAAAGCTGACTAGTTTTAGAAGAAATCATTAGAAAAAAAAAAGGTTTATTCGTGTTGTGTGGGTGATCTTAGGTTGCTCTCTTTCTTTTTTTAATATACATGTTTTAGTATTTTTTTAATTTCTAATCAACCTCATTTTCTATTTTAACTTGTATTATTTAAAATAAAAAGCATATTAAAACTAATCAAAAAATCAATATATATATATATATTTCGATTCATGACTCTGAGCTCTACAAAAGGTATTTTTATTTTTTTTGAAAAAAACATTTTGACTAAAGGAATATCATGTTCAAGTGGAATGTTTCAGAATTTTTTATAAAAAGATGAGGTGGCTGCCAACAAGGATGCCACATAAATAGTTTCAACTTAAAATGTTTTGACTAAAACCTTTTTGCCCAAAACCCTTTCACTTGAAAACATACATGTAAATTGAGTCAGATTTTAAATCAACCAAGGAAAAAAAATAAAATCAAGCAAAAGGGTTTCACCCAAAATCTTATCTACCACATATAGGCCACATAGTTTTGGGTGAAACTATTTTGCTTGAAACTATTTAGGGTGAGATTATTTTTCTCAGAACTATTTATTTGGCCAAAAGTGTGACATAGGTTTGTACTTTTACCCATGTATCCTTGCAATGTATTATAGAATAATTTATTTTTTGAGTAAAAACATGACATGCTAGCTAAGATTATCTCCACTAGTCACTTATACCATCCTTCATTCCTATCACATATATTCTCAACAAGAGTACATATTTATAAGAGATGAAAATCACTTTAATTAATGGTAAGGAATATGATAACATGGGAGTTTCCCTTGCATTTAAGCCCAAGTTATTATTGATTATCATACTTGAAATCACATACTATATTATCTACACAAGATTTCAAGATTGATTTGAATAACACCAATACTAGTTTTGATTATTTCAAGATAGTGAACACCATAATAATTATAATATTCAAGACTACCAAGTCTAATAAGAATCAAACACCTATAATTTTGTCATATCTTGCAACTCCAAGGAAACCCAAACTACTAGCAAAAATTTAGTTGAGCACCTATATATAATTTTTTGTTTCTTGAAGTATATAAATTATTAAAGTATATGTTATTTATTATCTCTCATAACCCAAAAAATTATATGAAGTAATTTTTTTCTTTCTACATTATTCTAAATTGTAAGATTATTGATTAGACATAGACATGGGCCTTTTATATCATATACTAGGGGAGAGTCTATAAATTGCTAATAGTTTTTATAGGTTTGAGTTAAAGAATTGTATCCTATTAGTATGCTTAGGAATGCAAAATTTTAAAAAATAGTTTTAATTATACTAGATGCAAAGATAGCATTATATGTAAATCTTTATTGATTATCTCTTGAGAGCATAAAAAATATTTGGATTATTGAACTATTTTATGATTTATCTTTCTTGTGAATTATAATGTTTATCAATAATATACCTCCTCAATTTTGTTTTAGATGTTTGGCGGTAGAAAGTAGTGATACCAAATTAAGTCCAATATGGTAATGAATAACAATAGTAAATTAACATTTCATCCCTCATATATTAGTTGGAGATGCTTGTAGAGGACCATGAGTAAAGGATAAAACACAATTCATCATCTAGTATCCAAGGATAGTAATACATATGGTATTGTTCTATATTTGTACATTTACAAATTATGAGCAATCAAAACATAAATAAAATCATTGAAATTCATTGAGTACCTACCAAGTATAAAAATAAATAAAATAAAATAATAAAATCACTCAAAAATTGGTATCTCTTGAGATATTTGTGAGAATCATTTACATAACACTTCACAAAGATAATTCTATTTGAAAAAGAAGAACATCATGCATAGAAAATTAAAAAATATAAAAAATTGCATTTGAAGTTGTAATTGAAGGTAGAGAGTGTCATATTATAGGACAAATTTTATTCTTGGAATTAATCACGTCTGGAATTTTTTTAATGACCTACTTTACTATCAAGATATGCATTTTGAGGTTACAAAATAGTAACTGTATTTTTCTTATGACTTAGCTCAACAAAGTCCTACAATCTAGATTGTTTTTTCATTGGGATGAATATTGTTGAAAAAAAGTACAAGATCATCCAACCAATACATAAAATATATACAAAAATATATGAATATATGTCTGATAGTACAACAAAAACAAAAGAAAAGAATTATAAAAAAACATTTCATTCTCCAAATCAATATTCTAATAAATAGTCATTATCATATGAACTTGACATAATATCAAAAAATTCAATGGCTTTTTATTTATATGTTTGTAACGTTTTCGGGGCTAGGCCCAAGTGACTCCGCTTCTGGTTTTCTGGATTCAGTCCATATGACTCTCGAGTATGTCTTCTTACCACCCATTCTTTTTTTGTGAATATGTAACTTTATTTTTATTTTTAACATAAATAACTGTCCATTCATAAAAAAAAATTACACAAAATCAAACCCTTTGCCAATAAGCAATTCACATGGATTTGAGATGAAAATTAAACCCAAAAAACAATTGGAGATATTTTTCCATTGGAATCATGAATACAGCATTGGAAGCCAAGCTGCCCTGAATAGAGGGCTTAACATATTCCCTTTCCATGATTGTTCTCCTTTACTGTGATTGTCATTCGCACAGTTGTCAAAACTATCTGTAATAGCAGTTCTTTATCACCAACATAAACCAAACCAAGCAGTCAGCAAATCACATCATCTCAAAAAATTGCTTATCAGAAACGAACAAATAGAAGTAGATAATAAAAACATACAGAAAATGCCAAATAGAGAAGAAGAAGAGCACAAACAGCCGGTACAGTGATTGTTACTTAAAACAATAAAAAACCCAAACAGAAAACAAAATCCACCGGCTCTTTATGGATTTCTGCCGGTAGGAAAAGCCATATGAGATCCTGCTAAGCTGTAAAATAGCAGAAAAAAACAATGGATCTTCAAAAGAGCTTGAAAAGAGAGATGAAACGTGATATTGGATCGGCTCGACCCAATCAACTGAAAAAAGCACTCTTGAATGGGTTGAACCGACGCAATACCACTTTCTACCTTCCTCTCCATTCATCGTTACCAATTCACACACAGATGCAGTTCTCAATACACATTAATTTGTATGGTTTGTTTATATAGAGGAAGAAATCCATACTAGAAGGTTCCGCACTACTTATAAGGAGACAGAAGGCACATTTGACGGCACCCGATTGCCTGGAAAATCAAACTACAACCATCAATGGCCAGCTTTAATCGTCGATTTTCTATAAAGAGTAGTGGTCACCGAATTTAGACGTATCACTGTCTCTTTTTGTTTAAGATAATTTTTAGGAATCTAGGTTATCCCGTCACTGTCATCGACCCTACACAGAGTCGGTAATGAGTTTTCACAAATAAAGATTTCAAAATCTTCCCGTGTAAGTAGGTTTTTTAAAAAAAAATTCCCTTCACAAGATAAGACTTCAAAGTATTCGTCAATAGAATAAAAAGCAGTAGCTGTTGTAGGCATTAATTTAAAACGAAAAAGGTAAGCGATCATAAATTTGATTGTGTTTGCCCATGTTAAAACAAAATAATAATGATTATGTGATTACAAAGCACTATTAGAATATAAAAAAAGAATAGAAAAAACTTTAATACGATGATAATCTAAGTGTATGATTACAACATATTCAATATTCTAATTTTCTCAAATATAACATTACATAGTAGTATAAAGCCATAAAGAGTTATGAGATGCTAATGTGAACTTCATGATACATTGACATGATCCCAATGTGAAATTTCAATGGTGATCAAAACCACACAACGTATGGACCACACGTATAAACTAGAAGATAGTTTATATGGATGTCAATCACACACATACTAAGAATGCACAAGTTGGCCACAATTAAGAACACAACACACAATGGTTTCTCATTTAAAATTTCAAATAAACAAGGAAGATGAGGCTAGTCTATGAAAATAAGTGGTGTTCCATTAATTATCCATAACCAAGCTAGAGCTAGTTAGATCCTTGATCTTGATATTATGTTCCCATATAATGATGCTTGTGAATGAAATATATCCTTTATCAATTGTCTTTTTTGATAATTTCATACTTATGTTTAATTGCATATCAAGATGAAATACATCTTATTTCAAATATAGCATCTAGTTAGTCTCAAGTTTATTTATTTTTATACAAAATTACCCATTCAAGGCGTTATTTATTATATAAATAGGTATTCAGTAATGTCCCAAGGAATACACCTAGAACATTAGTTAACAATTTATTTTTTAAATAAAAACTATGAAGATACAATAACATGTCACACAACACAACAAAGGGCATATAAATGTCATGTGAAACACAATGAAATAAGGAAACCAAAAACATGAAATCTGTCACCATTATTACTAGAAATATGGAACCGAGGGAATATTTACTAATCATAGGATGAATGTGCCACAATGAACTTACACGATGGAAAAATGACACTCAAATGATGATGGGGTACTAATCCATGATTGTGTTCTCTTCCAATAAAATAAAATGGAAGGATGAGGGAGTCATCAAACTCAGATCCACACCAAGGAAATCTTAAACAAACTAAAAAAAAACCATAAAAATCCACACATAAACTATAAAGAAGAGGAGTTAATAGCCCTCAATTAGATGACTCAACTACTAGTTTCTAGAACAAGGAATACGGTGAGATTAAAAACCAACTCCAATCCACTCAAAAAAACATAAAAATAACTAAAAATAAGGGAAAAACTTCCTAAGAGGTTTCCTTAATAGAAGGTACACACCCTCCACCAACTATAATGATGAAAATTCACTTCCAAATAATGACATGCTTCCTAAAAAATGGGTGACAAAAATCTTAAGTTATGAAGCTTTTAAGAAAACATGGGAAGACTCACTAAGTGAAAGGGAAAAAATTTTGTATATAATTTTTCTCAAAAAATGGATGGAAGACCTCCCTATTGATGGACATGGGAAACTAATGTGCCAGAGGATAGTAACACCTGTTGAAATTATGAAACACACAAAAAGAAAAATCAAATAGAAAATAAAAAACACCTTCCACAAATGAGAGATGCAAGAAATGATTTATTATTTACTCATAAAGAAAAACTTACATAATGAAATAATATAATGAAGGATAATGTTTATAAGAGAAAACCCTAGAAGAGAAAAGGGATTAGATCATGAAAAATGTCATCATCTTATGTTATGCAACATAATGATACAATGATAGCCCAATCTAATTAAAAATTCACTCCTAAGTTTAGCCTAAGTGCATAAAGTGAAATTAGCCTAATAATTAATTAAATATTAATTAATTATTATCTAATTACTGATTACTCAAACACCCCCCATTAAGTGTAACTTAGGGAGTAGCTAAAAAATATAAAAGTGAATTCATAAAAATAAAAGAATGCATGAATGGGTCCTAGCAACATTGCTTGATGAGGTACCCATGTACAATCAAATAAATCTATTATAATTGGAGAAAAGGATAAAACCTCACGAGGAAAAAATTCCTCTCCAAAAAAGAGATGAAATAAATCATGTATAAAAAAAAAGGGAAGGCCTCATGAATACCCCTGAAGGACAACTTCCTTCACTCCAAGCATCAATTTCAACTAGAGGTAACGAAGCAATGCTAATTTTTTTGTGAAGATGTTTGTAACTTGCTCCTCTATAGGCATGTACTCCAAGGTGAGAAAACTATCCTAAATCAACTACCAAATAAAGTGCATGTGGACCTCTACACATGCTTAGTACACTAATGCTCCACTGGATTGTAAGAAATGTGAATGACACTCTTATTATCACACCAAAGAATAGTGAGACTATTAGGAAAAAATTTAAACTCATTTAATGATTGATGAAGACACAAAACCTCCTAGCTAACCATAACTATTACACGATGCTAAATCTATGTAGATGATAAGGCAATAAAATATTTCTTCTTGTAAGAACATGTAATGGGGCCAAGATAAAAAATAATGATATAATTGGACTTCCTATCGTTATCATCACCAACCCAATCTAAGTAAGTGAAGCCAACTATCCAAGAATCTTTTGGGTGTTGGAAAGAAGTTGAATTCACTTTTTGGTCAAAAAGTGGAAGTGTTTTCCTTTATTTTTTAGAATTTCTCACATTTGACCTTAAAATTTAAAGAGCTTATAGATAAAATCTTAAAAAAAGTCATTGATCATAAAATATAGTACTTCAAGTCTAGTTTTCAAATATGTAATTTATTTTAATACCGAGATGATACAAATTGATTTTCAATAGGTATTTCTAAAGACAACCATTTAAAAGTCAATTTTTTTTACTATACCATGCACGTGTACGTCATCCATATTTTGACCTAAATAATCATATTTTTCTAAATTATTTTGGGAAAATATTTTTAACTCACTTAAGCATGCTTTCCATTATTTTTTGTAATTTTTTATTGAATTATTTTTTTGTTAATTTTTTACTGACCTTTTTTTGGTGTTTTAAAAAATCGTTGTGTACGTCACGTATAAGATGACCTAAACTTTTGATTTTTTATTTTTTTAAAAATTGAAAAGAATTGTTTGAAGTAAAATTTCATACAATTTATTTTTCAAAAAATTATTTTAACAGAAAATTATTAAAATGCTTAAAAACCTAGATAGTTCAAGTTTATGGACCTGTTTCATCATAAATTAATTGAAAAATAGAAAAAATAATCCAAGTGTAAGAAAACATACATTTTTTTCATCTACACTATCTCATCTATAATGGGTTCTAATTTTGTCAATTTGTTTTACAAAAATGGTCTTCAAACATATGCCCAAAGTCACTATTTTCTTGTGACAATGTCAGGACCTTCAACTTGCAGGTCAAACTAGGTCCAAGGCCTAGGTTCGGGCTCTCAAAAAAAATTCTTGAACCCATTAACAAAACAAAATCCCAACCTAAAATTCAAATTTTACAAAATGGGATCTCGTTTTGTTTATAAACAGTATCTTGTTTTGTTTATAAACAGGATCTCGTTTACCAAACGAGATCTTGTTTCCTATTTTGTCAATTGAAAACGGATCAGGATCCCATTTAGTAAATGTGATCCAATTTATAGAGCAGGATCTCATTTATTAAACAAGATCTTGAGTTAATTTTACTGTTTTTTTATTTTTTTTGTCAAACAAGTACACTTCGGGTCTACAACTTGTTTTGTACGATCAACAACAACATATTCACTATTTTCTATCAAATTTTGTCTTGTAGAGGCTCTTCAACTTGGGATTGTTTTCAATTTTGAAAGGAGGCATCATTGGAACACTGTTTGAGTGGAATTTTGTTCAATTTCTACAAGTTTGGAGGATTAACAAAGAAGGAAAACTTTAAACTTTTTGTCATTCATTTGTACATACTTCAAAAGTTTTTAATCATGGGATAACAAAGTCATACTAAGAGGACAAATAGGAAGGTATTGACCCCTGAAGAAATTGAAGCAACGAGAGAGGAGGTAAAAAGACAAATAGATAGAAGAATGAGGATTTGATCAATGAATAATGTTGAAGCATCCATTTCCACAACTATTGAAGATAAAAACATTGAGGAAACCATAGACGTAGATGATGCAAATTTGCAAGAGGTGAATGTGGAAACTAATATGATTAAACAAACTACTCTTGGTTTGTCTTCAAATCCCCCTTTCAATGCTATGGAGAATGTTTCAATAGGCACAAATCTAAGCATTTCTTCAAATCCACCTCTGAATGAAATGGAAATGGTGTTTATGAGAGATTTAAAAGAAGTTGGATATAACAATGTTGACATCGATAATATTTATATAGTTCAAGATTTGAGTCAAATTGTTGTTGAAAATGAAAATGAAAATCCCTTTATTGAAATGAAAATTGTTTTTTTGAAAATAAAAAATGATTTCTTTTTTGTTATTGAAAATGAAAATGAAAATCCTTTTATAATTGAAAATGAAAATGAAAAACCATTTTGTTGATGAAAATGAAAATGAAAATCTAGGATATGGTGCTGAAAATGACTTTTTTTTTTTTTTTAATAAATTGAAAGAGATGTTTTGGATAATCTTCCTGGTAAGATTTATTGGAGACAAATAAGAATGCATGCCAATAGATTATAGGGTAAGTGCACCAAGATGGTTCCCACAAAGGGGACTTAAGTGGACATATTTTTTCTGAGATCAAGAATTACTGACCTTGGACGTGAAATTGAGGATAGTTACACTCAAATTTTTTAGATGGAACAAAAACAAGGATCAAAGTTCTATGAGTCTACTTTCTAAAATACTAATTTACTTTTAAAATGGTTGAGATTAAGGGGTTCAAAAGAGGGACGCACACAAATTGGTGTTGTTTTTGTCAGAAAAACATAACATAGCAACTGTTGTACGACCCTCTTATGGAGTCTAGTTTCTAAAAATTTAATTTATTTGAAAATTTGATGAGCGGTTAATTTATAACGAAAAAAATACCAAAAATTGCTTTCTGGAAAAAAAAAAGACATACAAAACAAATAAATTATGCATGAAAGGCTTAACATTTTCAGAAAGTGAAAAAAATTATATAATTGGATAGCTAAGAGAGAACCCAACATTACCCATTTGTTCAATTTTTTAGATATTGGAACCACACACTGTTAGATTGTGAAGATACTGTAACTTCATAGAACCAGTGACAACATGAAATAAAATGTACACATTGCAAAGGAGAAGCAAAGAAGAAACAAACAAGAAAGAATGCTCAAGAATGTGAATCAATGTATTCACCTGAAAAATGTTAAATGAATTATTGATACAAAAGATAGTTTTCAACTACATATAGATGAAAACCCTAAAAAATAAAACCCTAGGCTTGCACAATAATAATTAATAATATAATTAATTATTATGTACCTAATGTTAGCTTAAATTGAAAAGAGGTAAAAGGGAACTTTATGTAATTAAACAAATATTGTTTAATTAATAAAGTAAATACTCAATTACTCTAACACCCCCCCTTAAGATAGACATAGGGAGAAGCTAAAACCTAGAAAAAGAAAAAGCAATGGGTCCTGGCAACAAGGCCAGATTAGGGACCCAAGTACAAAGAAATCTCTATGAAACAGAGAAAAAGAGAAAACCCAGTGGGAAAAACTCCTCTCCAAAAAGAGATAGAAGAACATGCTGAAAGAAACATGAAGGAAGGAAGGCCTCATAAAGACCCCCCAAGGACAAATTCCTTCACCCCAAACATAGAGTGCAACTGAAGATAGCGCGGAGATGCAAAAGGTTTCGTGAAGATGTCTGCAACCTGCTCGACAGTGGGAATATACTCCAAGATGAGAGAACCATCTTGAATCAACTGTTTGATGAAATGCATATGAAGCTCAATGTGCTTCATCTGCGGATGCTCCACTGGGTTGTGAGAAATATGTATAGCACTCTGATTGTCACACCAAAGAATAGTGGGACTATCAAGAGGAAAACTAAACTCATTCATCAACTGACGAAGCCATAAAATCTCCTAACTAGCGAGCACAACAGCTCAGTACTCAGCCACTATAGATGATAATGCATGAGCAGTCTGCTTCTTGCATGACCATGTGATAGGACCGGAGCCAAGATAGAAAACAAAGCTAGAAGTAGACTTTTGATCATTGACATCACCAGCCCAATCTGAGTCAGTGTAGCCAACAATGTGAGGATCCCCTGATGTGTAGGGAATGCCATATGAAGTGGTGCCTTCAATGTACCTCAAAATATACTTGGCAGCTTGCCAATGACTCTCATGAGGATCATGGGAGAATCTAGAGACAAGGCCAAATGCAAAGGAAAGATCAGGAAGAGTGTGAGTCAGGTACAACAAACTACCAACCAACTGCCTGTAAAGTGTAGAATCTACTGAAGGAGTGGGGAAAGTAGTAGTCAAAACAACCCCTGACTGAAATGGTGTGGGGGTAGGCTTGCAATCAAGCATGCCAAAGCGCTGAAGCATATCAAGAGAATACTTCTGCTGGTAAATGGAGATTCCCTCTGAAGACTGAATCACCTGAAGACAAAGAAAATAGTGCAAAAGGCCAAGATCTGTCATCTCAAACTGCTCCATCAAAGCTAGCTAAGAATGCTGAATCATAAAGGATGAGCTACCTATGATGAGAAGATCATCAACATATAGCACAAGAATCAGGATCTCACCCTCAAGATGCTGAATATAGACCATGAGATCAGAATGACAGCGAGTGAAACCAGTGGAGAGCAAAAAAGAGTCCATCTTCTCATACCAAGCCCAAGGGGCCTGTTTGAGACCATATAATGAACGCTGAATTCAGAAAACCAAAGAAGCATCATGCACAAATCCCTGAGGCTACTCCATATAGATCTCCTCCTGTAGGTCACCATGCAAGAAAGCACACTTCACATCCATCTTAAAAATGGGCCATCCCCTAGAAGCGGCAAGTGATAGTACAAAACGAATAGAATTCGTCTTGGCGATAGGGGAAAATGTCTCAGAGTAATCAATACCCTCAACCTGTGAGAAACCCTTCACAACAAGACGTGCTTTGTACTTATCAATAGAACCATCAGTAGCATACTTGGTGCGATACAACCATCGGCACCGAACCATCTTTCTGACCTTAGGAAGAGGACAAAAATCCCATGTACTATTCCTCGTCAAAGAAGAATACTCCTCATCCATAGCACAATCCCACTTAGGGTGACCTGTAGCCTCTAAAAACCTCTGAGGATCCTCTGAAAGAGCATGACTCAAAAGACTAGAACCTACAATATGAGAACGAGTGCGAAGAGTGTTTGAAGGATCACTGGCCATAGATCCTGCTGCCTCAATAGTAAAGTGAGCCCATTTGGGACTTTGAGGTGGAGCAAGTGGAGGTGGAGATGAGGGATCATCAATATCCTCATCAGAATCATCCTCAAAATAATCCTAAAGAGCTGCAGTGGGTGGAGTAGGTAGTGAAGTAGACACTGGAGATAAGGTAGCAACTAGAGGAAGGTGCTCATCAAACTGAACATCCCGTCGAAATAGGACCTCTTTGGAATCAGGATCAAACAACTTGTACACCTTAACATCCTCACAGTAGCTGACAAAAATGAGGGGTCGACTCTTCCACTCCATAGCTCTCCTCTGAGCATCAGGAATAAAAGCCCATACCTCACTACTAAATACTCGAAATGATGAAATATCAGGCTTTTCATGAGACCAAGCCTCCTCAGGAGTCATATGTTGAATCGCCTTGTGAGGCATTCGATTCTGAATATAGTTGGCACAATTGACTGCTTCAGCCCAAAAAGACGAATCCATGGACCTGGACTAAATCATACAATTAGCCATCTCCTGTAAAGTCTTGTTCTTTCTCTCAGCGATACCATTCTGCTGAGGGGTGTAGGGAAGAGAAAACTGATGCTGCAAACCATACTCAGTGCAAAAATCTCTGAAATCCTGATTCAAATACTCCCCCCCATTGTCTATACATATCCACCAAATAGAAAGGCCAGACTACTTCTCTACAAATTTCTTGAAGACTCGAAAGGAATCAAAGACATCAAACTTGTACTTAAGAAAGTACACGCATGTGCGTCTGGAGAAGTCATCAATGAATGTGAGTACATACTTGGCCCCTGAAAAAGAAGGAGTGGGAAATGACATGAGGTCACTATGAATCAACTCCAAGGGTGCCAAAGCACGAGTGGCACTTCCCTTCAGAAAGGGATCCTTGTGATGCTTGCCAAGCACACAACCATGACAAACACCATCAGTGCAGGAAATTTGTGGAAGACCAAGAACTAGTGCCTGTGTACTCATTTGCTAAAGATATCTGTAATTGACATGGCCCAAACACTCATGCCAAAGCTTACTCACTGAATCTGCATGTGCTATAAAAGATGAACCTGTACCCTCAGAAACTCAAATCCATCAAATCTGTAAAGACGAGATGTAGTATCAACACTCCTAGTAGCCACAACCAAATCAAAGTCATGGAGGTCCCGAATAACCACATCATGTGGTGAGAACTCAATTGTCTTACCAGAGCCAGTGTGGCAAATCTAATAAATAGATAAGAGACTCGTCGAGATGTCAGGAACAACTAAAACGTCCTGTAGAGTGCCCCCATCCAAAGAGACAAAACTTGAACCCAAGACGAAAAGTTGTGAAGAGTCACCCACTGCAATCTGTGAAGTACCACAAGAGGAAAGAGAAGTGACCAACTGCTGAGTGTGAGTCATATGGTGAGAAGCACCAAAGTCTAAAATCCAAGTGGACCCATTGGTCGATGCTCTAGCAGTGAGAGCATGACCTTTCCCTATGGAAGAAGAAGAAGACTGAGGTGAGGAGATGTCTTGCTACTACATGGCTTCCTCTAAAGCCTCTAATCATTTCCAACACCTGGAAACTGGATGTCCTTGCTTCCCACAAAAGCTACAAGTGTCTCCTGATTTCTCCTTAGTCTTGGAGGAAGACTCACCAGACTTCGAAGATTTCCCATGTTTTGGATGAAATGGTGGTTTAGAATCAGACTTAGGAGGAGGTTTGGAGGAATGCTCACTACCTGCAAAATCTTTCTTGTGCCACGGTTTCTGCTTTAGTTTCCCTTTAGGTGACTAAGCAACCAATGATTTGTGCTGAGATTCTGAGAGCATATCCATCTGAGAAAGGTGTGACTTCTCATGAGACAAACGCTCACAAAACACATCAAAGGTAGGCATGGTAAAACGAGTACCCAAGCCATCCATGGTGGAATAGAAGGAAGAAGCAAATATCTGAAATGGACCATGAAGCTTCGAAAGAATCAAATAAATGCACTCTATGTCTGACTTATTCTTGCCACAACCCTGTAAAATAGTGCAGATAGTTTTGAACTTGTTCAAAAAGTCCTCAATAGTGGGAAATGATTCAGGTAATAGTGAAGTCAACTCTGCCTCAATCTGTAATGCTCAGAACTCATTAATGGCCCCAAAAAGTGTCTCAAATTTCAGCCACATGGCTCGAGGAGTGAGCAAAGCATCAAGGTGAAATAAAAGACTGTCTGAAACATGCATGCATAGCAAACCCATAGCTTCGTACATCTTGTTCCTGTGCTGCATAATCTCAAAAGGACACTGCAACTGAGGCTGAACCTCATCTAAACAAGACCACAACCCTCGTGACCTGAGTAGCCTCATCATGCGATACTTCCAAGTGTGATAGTTACGTGATGTGAGAAGCTCAACTGAAGATTCTACCATGAAACCTTGCACATGTACCTGCTTGTGTTTTTTATTATTATGTGATCTTTCAGAATAGACAAAAGATGTAGAAGAGTTTGTTTTTTTTGAGTTTTGGTGTTCTAGTTTTCTGATATAAATGACAGAAAGCAAGAGAAAAAACACCCCCCACAAAAGATAAACCGAAACCCTAGTACAAACTGAGAAGAAGGAAGTAATGCATAAGAAAAAAATAATTCAAAAAAAATTCTCGTGTACCTGGTGAAAATTATGATAAAATAAATCACATATCTGAATAGAGCATGTTGAGAGCTTTCCAACGCCTAATCGAGTTTGAAAAATGGAGTCTGTTTGCACCTTCTATGACCCCAGAAGTGAAGAAATAAGACCTCACTTTGATTGGAAAAATAATATCCAGATTGGTAAAATTTGGAAAAAATTCCTACACCATCAGATCGGTGTCGAAATTAACTTTCCAACGCCTATTTTTGTTTTAAAATGGAGAAAAAATGACCATTTTACTCCCGATTTAGTGCAAGCTACTGAAAAAGGTAAAAAAGGCCTCCAGGAGCCCTCAAGGGCTAAAAACAATAAGCCCCTGGTCGCATTCAAGACCGCAAGACTGGTGCCTGGGGGCTGGGCCAAAACCCTTGGTCACCCATGAGACCACCAGCTAGAGTTGGGAGCTGGCAGGGCTGAGCGCCTGGCGCTGGTCACGAATAGGACCGGTTGCGGGGGTTTTAAGCCCGCGGGGGCTGGAGAGAGCCGATAGGAGGTTGACAGGGAGCTCGGTGGAGCCAGGTGGTGGAGCACGGAGCTCGGCGGGGAGCGCAAAGGTCGGAGCCAGGCAGTGCGAGCGGAGTGGAGACCGGGAGGTGGCCAGGCGGCGCGGTGGCCAGGCAATGGCCGATGGGTGGTGCGACCGGTGGCCGATAGACTTTGCACGGGCCGCACAAAAATGAAATAAAAAACCTTATGTTTTTTTAATTTTTTTGCTATTTTTTTTTGCTGTGGAGGGTCGTACGGCCAAAACCCTAAAATTTTTTTTGCATCCCTAGTTGACTGTAACCAAAATCGATGAATTGACAGTCGATTTAGAGGTTTTTGGGCACTGCAAATCCAATGGAACTGTCTGTTTGGGCCCAAAGTGAACCCAAAAATAGGAGTATGCTGAATCCACAAGAAGAAACCTTAGAACTCTAGACCTGCTTCCAATGCAAAAAATTCAAAACAAGAACAAGTAGCTGCAGATCTAAAGCTCTGATACCATGTTGGAGTTGAGAAGATACAACTTCATAGGAGCCCAGTGACCTCTGCAAGCAAATAATACCTGTTACAAGGAGAAGCAAAGAGAAGCAAACAAAGAGAATGCTCAAGAATGTGGAGCAATGTATTCACCCAAAATGTAAAATGAATAATGATACAAAAGATAGTTTTCAACCATATATAGATGAAAACCCTAAAAAGGAAAACCCTAGGCTTGCACAATAATAATTAATAAAGTAATTAATTATTATACACCTAATGTTAGCTTAAGTGAAAAAGAGGTAAAAGGGAACTTTAAGTAATTAAACAAATATTGTTTAATTAATCAAGTAAATATCCAGTTACTCTAACAAAATCTTTCTTAGGTGGCTTGACAACTAGATTGGGAGATGTTGATTCATCTCGTATGAGGAGGCCATTTTTGTTTTAAGTGATAAAGTGGGTTGTCAACATGTTGATGTATGTTTAATGATCGCATTGCTCCTTGTGTCGATGGATTTGAAAGGCACACTCTCGGACATGATTACAGTAGCCGTGCCCAATAATGAACATGTGTTTCCTACATAAATTTTCATTTAATGTTTGTTGTTTTGTAGGTACAAAGTGCTATGATGTTCAGTAGTGCGACATAGAAAGTTGAGCTCGGGGAGAAAGTTTCGCATGAGCTAACGCAAGTTAATCCTGCAATGTATTTTAATCTTGCCTTCTCATTATAGAAAAATATTCCTCATTAATTACAACAAACATATGCACATGGTTTTTATTGGCTATAAAGGGAGGTCGTTGATAAGTGAAATTTATCTAAAGGCTTGCTTAATTTGTCATTCTACGAATTTGTTTGTGCATGGAGTTTAGCAGAATGGCTTTCAAACCCTGGAATTATAGAGTGAATATGATGATTCAACCATGGGAGCTTTCATTCAAAGAATACCTCTCCCATGATTGTTTGAAGTTGGTTTTTAACCTAACTTACCATAGGGTTGAGGAAGTTGTTCGCTCAGTTTTGGGCATGGAGGTGACAAGCCCATGAACAAGAAGGATTATTTTCCCCTCTCAGGTGCTTTTTGTTTTCCTTTCAAACATTATGGACTTCTTGCAGTCTTATCAAGAGTTAGTGTTTATAGCAGAGGAATTTGTCAAGCCCCAATTTCTTCAAAACAATGCTCTATTAATTGCAACTCAGAGTTACAATGTCTTTTTTGGGGATGGGTACATAGGTGGTTTATTTCCAATGGATTTAATTAGACATCGTCAAGGATTTGAGGAGATTTATGAATCTATTAGGTTGGCCCTGCAATACAAAAGTGATAGTAGGTTGTTGAATGCATTAAGGAAGAATTTTCAAAGGGTTTGTGTGAACATGGATATGGCCATAAAAGAAAAATACTATGCAATCTCTTTCCTCAATGATCATACTCCTCATTCTCTCATAAACTCTATTGGGTTCAAATTTTGAGGGAAATCCTCTGGTTTCAGCACGGGTCGAGTGGAAGTTGAGATTGCCCGTATAAATGCAAAAAATGAAACTAGTTGAGGAATGGGTTTGATAGGTCACCCACGACTGGCTTGGGGGAAACTAATAGCAAGTACACCAGTTGAAGGCCATGGCTCCTATGTGTGTGGGTTGCATGTTCTTTGTGCTCTAGTTGCAGAAGATGATCCTGTTGCTCGTGCTTTGGAGAATGAAGAGGCTCAAGATGAAAATATTGTGCAGGTGGGTTGAATGGAAGAATAGCCAGAATGTGAAAATGCAGATTTTTTGGTTTTTTTCTTTGTACCTGGGCTAATGAAATGATGAGTTATGGGTATATAGAATGGGTCCAATTTTTTGATCTTGTGTGAAAAGTATTACCTAGGGAAAATTATACAAATTTTGCATCACCCTGAGCATTGTAGTGATCTAGTTTTATGTAATGGCTAGGGAAAATAATGGATTATCAAAATCCAATTCTATAATATTATGTATAAACTTACTTTACTATAAATATAAATATATAGGCTTTTTTCCTTTGCTCAAAAAAAAAAACTTTCGCATACGACCTCAGATTGAGGTGGTTCCATTTTTGGACATTGTAAAACTTTGGAAATCAACTCCAGCATTGTAAACACACTGATTTATAAAGTGCCAAATCATTTTTTTGTTGGGGGGGATTCTTGATTGAATGAAAAAGGGGGGGTCTCTCCTTGTGTGTGTGTGTTTTTGATCTGTTCACTTGTGCTCTTCTTTTCCTTCACACATGGACCATTCTAAGGTTCCTTTTCTAAAACCTTATAATCATGCAACATGGAATCAACATGCATGTAATGCCTTAATACAAATTTGGTATACTCCATATGTTGAAAGGAAGGTAGTTGAACCTATAGATGATAAGGAAAAGATAAAATAGATGCTTAAACATACAAAAGCTCTTAGATGTCTTCGTAGCTTTGTTTCCCTTGATCTTATATTTTAGATTGAAGCATGTATAGATTCACATGATGCTTGGGAAAATTTAAAATCTTTGTATGGTACAACAGATCAAAGGCTATTAGATTGATAATGAACTGATGAACCTTGATCCAAAGAATTTTGGAAACATCGTAGATTATATTACTAAGTTCAATGATCTGAGAAAACAATGTAAATCTTGTGGTATTGATAAAAATGGCATTCAATTAATCTATAATGTACTAAATAAACTTGGTCCTAAATTTGTAGGTTTTGTTTCTAGCTTTCATACTCATAGACTTACTATAGGATTTTCATATACTATGCCTTCATTTTCATCTTTTTCTGAGATTTTAATACATGAACAAAATAAGCTTATTTCTATGGGTCTCATAAAGCCATCACAGATTCAGGCTTTGTTGGTTTTTCAACCTAAGGGACAGAAAGAGTCAGGACAATCTGATAACAAACAAAAGAAATCTAAGAAATATCCACACACAGATCAAGCACAACACAAATCCTCTTCAAGGGAGGATTCATCTAAGAAGGAGAAGTCTACTTGTTCATATTGCAAGAGGACTAGACATGAAGAACATTATTGTTATAAGAATGAAATTGATGAACCGAAACATCTTCTTAAGAAGAATAACATTGATCTACCTTCTAGAGTGTCTGAGTCCACTTCTTCTTCTTCACATTCTAAACAAATAAGATCTAGCAAGGATAAAGGTCATGCAGGATTTTCTTCTGAGTTGAAGAAAAATAAAGGTAAAGCTCTTTGTGCTTCTATAGGTCTTGGATCAGGGAGATGGCTCTTGGAGCTTCTCATCATATGGCTTCTACATAGTCTATGTTCTCTTCTTTTAGCCTTGTGTTATGCCATAGATTATAATGGGAAACAACACTTACATGAGTGTAATTGGGAAGGGTTCTATTGATATTGGGGATGGAACCTTCAATAATGTTTTGTGTGTACCTCACTTGATAAATAATCTTTTTTCCATCTGTATACACCTAAAATTGGTCTGGAGCATCCGATTAATTAAATACACATTATTTGATTAATTATTCTATTTCCTCTACTATTTAAATAAATAGAAATATTTATTTAATATACTTCACATTCAAATTCATCTTAATTAAATAAACAAAATTAAATACTTTGTTCGATTTAATTATCAAATCCCTATTTCAATCTATCACATCATTCTCAAATTAATTAAATAAGGTCAAACACTTTATGGATTAATTACCATATTCCTCTAATTAATTTAATAAATGACTATCCTATAGTTTGTTTTACTAAATTATTTATCTCCCTTTCCTAATTTAAATAAATCAAAATATTTGAATTAAGCATAAAGGAATATTCCAATCTACATTCTCTCAAAAATGAATTAGATTTCCTATGTCTAATCTATGTCTAAATTTGTCACAATTAATGCTTTGAAACTTCATGGGAAGTTTTGGAGACAAATTGGAGATAAATTTGGAATTTGATCTCTCAATCCTCTTCCATCAATCCTTCCTCTTCTCTTGCCTGGTGTTTTCATGGGTAGAGACAATCTCCATCTTTCTCTCAATCTCCTCCATCTCTCACCATTCAATCCTCCAGATTGAATCCAAGCCTCTCAAAGCTTTCCCTGTGCATTTCTACAGCCAAGAAATCTATAAATACAAGCCTCATTGAACCAAGAAAAAGATCTAGATAATCAAGATTTTGCACCCTTACTCTGCAGGAATCCAGGCATCAAGTATCAAGCATCAACTATCAAGCAATTCAACAATCAAGCTTCACAACAATGGCTACCTCTTGGAGCTGCATTTATCTGTTTCACATCAATATCATGCTAGTTTAATTGATTTATCATTTAGCATTATATTATCATCATCTCGTTCTTCAGATAGTCATTTTAACAGTCTTATATGCTTACACAATCTGAGAGCAATTTAGATTTAATAAATCTTTGGAGATACAGAGCAATAGGACACTTTCAATTGATTACTTTGTTGAATTGAATCAATTTGTTTAATCATTGATATAATGTCGTATTATGAAGTGTATTTATGTTATTTACCTCATTCCACACTTACAATTTGGCACCCACCGTGGGGCATTAACCTCATTTTTATCAAAATTACAATTTTTTTTGGAAAGTGTTACGCAGGTTTACAGCGTGATTTATTTTAGCACTTTCGTTAAAAGTTTCAGCGCTTTCAATTCCTGTTCCAGTGCTTTCAGAGTTTCGGTGCTTCCGGTTACTGTTCTAACGCATCGGGTGTTATAGCGCTTCTATGACAAACTTCGGCACTTCGGTGATTTAGCGCTTCCAAGACAAACTTCAACGCTTCGGTACACTGTTTCAACCTTTTCAGGTTTTAGCACCTCAGGTAACTGTTCTAACGCTTTGGTGCCATATTCCAGCGCTTTTGTAAAAACAGTCTGGATCCGACGCTTCCGCAGCCAGATTATATTTATTTTTCATAGTTGAGATAAAATTGATCAATCTAGGGTAGTCACTTCAAAGATTTCTAAAAATTGATCAATCTAGGATAGCCACTTCAAAGTTTTTAAAAATTGATCAATCCTAGGATAGTCACTTTCTTGTTTTTCTTAAAGCAAATCTATCAATCCTAGGATAGCCATCACATTCTTACAATAGAAGTTAAAAAGAGCATCATGATTTTAGTGAAGCAACACCTTCACTTAGATTAAAGAATCTTTCTTTTTGGGCTTAAAACAAGACAAATCTATATGTTGTGCCTGTAGTGATTAGGCGTATGCTCTCCCCTTAATTGGGTGACCAAAGTGCGAGATTCACTTTTCTTTTATGTCATTTATGCTTTATTAAATCCTTTAGCAGGCCTGCCATAGTGGGAAAAAGTACTCACCCTATGGGAACGACCTAAGTGGGAACAACCAAAGCCAGGTTACCCAACCCACTATAATAAAATGCAATTTTTTGATGAAAGTCCAAATTAACGGTAGTAGGCAAGATAACCATCCCCAAAATATTTGTTCTAAAGATTGGGAGGTCTCCTGAGGGAGTTTATCTATTTGCCACACCGAATGGAACCCTATCTATGAACCATAGAGTAGTTTCCCACCGAGTCAGTATCCATACATTTTCATACTCATGGTGCAAGGGGAGGGAAGAATCTTCCCCCAAGAAACTCACCATATAATTACCAAGGATTGTTTGCTCAAGGGATTCAGTATCTACGTCCGTCACTTTGAGTACATGCCTGGCAACGACAAAAACATGGGCGCCCTCTAGGGGGTGACACTGCTATGTGAGTCAACGTAATTGCAAGATGTGGGTTGTGAGTATAATGATGACCCACTTGTCCTTAAGTGTGAGTCTGTTTGATTTGTGTACAATTGTTAAAACAACCCGTCAAAATCAATAAAGATCATTCGTGATTTTTGAACATACACAATCTTTTCAGTTTTAAAACACTTATTCAAAATTGCTTGCCGTGTTTTCATAAATTCATTTAAATCAGATTTAAAGATCATCCTGAAAATGTCAAGTCAAAACAATCAGAAAAATCTATGCTTAGAAAGTGGAAGTCCACCACGTTTCTCAAAAGGAAAATCAAAGTCTCAAAACCTAAGAAACCTGAAGGTTATAAATTGAGAAGACAACGTTTTCTATATCAAAATCGGAAACTCTTGTTACAACATAGAACATTCATCCACCACTATCACGATTTTGCTAGGGGTCACACATTAGATTTTGCAGTAGAACCACTCTTTTCACGAGCTTCTTCCAAAGAAGAGCTCTCACTCAGTTTCACAATCATAGTCAATGCATTCATCATGCTTTTATTCCAGTCTCTGATACAATATGCCACAAGGCCAGATCAACTTTTACGGTAGAGAGTCTTTAAAGTCCTATTTTTAGAAGCTCGGGAAAAACTTGTTTCAGCGCTTCTGGTCACTGTTTTAGCACTTACAGTCTTTGTTTCAGCACTTCTGGTAAAGTAGCGCTTTCATAAATTTCTGCGGCGCTTTTAAGCACTATTTCAGCACTTCTGTCAAGTAGCACTTCTATCAATTTTTGCAGTGCTTTTATGCACTGTTTCAGCGCTTTGGGTAAAATAGTGTTTCTGGTCTCTGTTTCAGCGCTTCTGGTCTATGCTCTAGCGCTTCTGTGAAATAGCGCTTTTGTACTCTATTTTAGCGCTTCTAAAATAAAGAGTTCAAAAATCTTACCAGTCGGTCTGTCTGTCTTTTATCCACAATCTTCACCAGAACACAAGTTTCTATTCATCAAAATCACTGTCAAAGGACCAAAATCAGAAAGGTTTATTCAAATTTCCAAACTTATCAACTGAAACAAGATCTTGCAAATTACAAGTGTCAAAATCAATTACACAATCAATTACTACACTGAAGTTTCATTATCAGGATAATACATCCTTCATCACGAAACAAAGTATAGTAATTAACTTTTTAAGTATTGTCTCAAGCAATAAGATCAATCATCTTATTCAAATTTATTTAAAAAGGTTCAAATTGACATTATCTCGCACATAAGATCAACATTTCAGAAGAAAGGGAAAAAATTTGTATGCCAATCTTCACTAGGTCCCACAAACAGAGACTCTTAGAATAAGAGCTTGAATCATCTAAAAACATGGTAGAGGAAAATCCTTGGAACACTCTAAACCG
Source organism: Sequoiadendron giganteum (assembly GCA_007115665.2). NCBI lineage: Eukaryota > Viridiplantae > Streptophyta > Pinopsida > Cupressales > Cupressaceae > Sequoiadendron > Sequoiadendron giganteum. The sequence goes on from CM021104.1 coordinate 487,227,465, forward strand.
CAATGACAAAAATGAAATAACTCAAGAGGAAATCCAAGCAGCTCAACAAGATCCCAAGTTTCACATGTTTATGGAAAAAAATTTGGAACAAGACATGGAAAAATATCTTTTAATGTTGGCCGAATCAGGGGCAAAACTTCCAAAAGATTTTGATATAAACCGTTTGAAAGATGCAACTGAAACAAAGATATCGTTACCAACACATACAATAGATCCAGTTGTTGCTTTAACTTCACAAATGCAATTATTACAGCAACAGATACATGACATGACGAAAGGGACAACCAAAAGATATGCGCTACAAGACATTTGTCCTTATCCTTTTGATGCAACAGTTGGTTTGCTACCTTTTCCAAGACATTGTGAATTCCCAAAGTACGATAAGTACAATGGACGAACAAATCCAATAGATCATATACGAGAATTTAAAACGATGAGTCTTGAGTTCGCTCAAGAAGAGACTTATTTGATGAGGTTATTCCCAAGAAGTTTGGGAGGTACATGTATGGAATGGTTCTCAAAACTGCAACTTGGTATCAAAACATTTGAGGAACTTGTTAACAAGTTTATCTCTCAATATTCATTCAACATCCAAAATGATGTTACTATCAAGGATCTCTACAACTTAAAGCAAAACAAAGGAGAAATATTCTTGTCTTTTCTCCAAAGATGGCGACGACTGTTCATTAGGTATCGTTGATCTATTCCAGAGGAAGAAAAGATGGAATTATTCATTGAGAACTTGACAGAAGAAATGAGCTATAGGCTAGAATTACACTGTCCACCCACTTTTGAAAAAGTCATAGAAAATGGTCTTAAGATTGAGGAAGCGTTAGTGAAATGGGGAGTTATCAAACATTACAATGACAAATCAAATAACTACTCCAATCAACACTCAAGCAATGATAAACCAAAAATTTAGCAAAAGAATCGCAACACGAATGAAACAACAAGTGATTCAAAAAATGTCAAACCAGCTTTCAACTTGACTGCATCTTCTTCAAACAATCAAAACCATGACCAAAATGTCCAGTCAAATACCATGTAGAACAACGAATGCACAAAAACACTACCATATCAAAAACCATCAAATTGATGAAAGTTCACACCTTTAGGGCAATCAATGGAATCAACGATGAAAGAACTAGTTACCAGAGGCCTTCTCACTGCACAGGAAGCTAGGTTCTAGGATCCAAAAGTCAAACCATCATGGTGGAATGACGCTGATTATTGCAACTATCATAATAACAAGGGTCATAAAACAAATGACTGTATGGAATTGAAACATGCAGTACAAGATTTGGTGGACAACAACAAAGTGTATGTGGAAGGACCTCAAAATAATAACGATCATTCGGCCTTCAAAGATCCTTTGCCAAATTATGACAAAGGTGCATCATCATCAAATAGCAAAGGGAATAATGCCAATCATGTCTATAACATAATAATCTTGTGTCTATCTGAAGTCAAATATGATCATGCAGTTAGTGATAACATTGATGAAAATGAAACCAACAACATTACCTCTTTGGATTTACTCCCAAGTGTGTAAAACTCTGATAATCAGATAAATGTCTTAAAAATTAGAGAAAATCAAGAATATCAACCAGCAAACATCATGACTCGGGGGCAATCAAAAGTAATATTAAGGGGAATGGGATCCACACATGCGGTTCCACCTCCATCACATTATGATATTATCAATCAAATGCAAAACACCCCTCGAGAGAATCAAGAACGTCAAACATCAAACGTCATGACTAGGGGGCAAGCCAAGGTAGTATTAAAAGGAGTGGGATCTCAATGTGCGGTTACGCCTCAATCTCATTATAATATTGTTGATCAATTACAAAACATCCCCGCCCAAATCTCAATACTGGAACTCCTTAGGTTGTCACCATCACATAAAGAAGTTCTCGAGCAAGCATTAGTTGCCACAACCGTACCAAACAATTTGGATGTTTGTCAATTCCAAGCTATGGTGGGACATCTGACTACCCCTCATTGTCTGTCATTCTCTCAATAGGATGATGTCTCATTAAACCACCCACATAACACAACATTGCATATCGAAGTCTGTATCCATAATCATTGTGTTAAGAGAGTTCTAATAGATGGGGGAGCTGGTTTGAACATTTGCACCCTCAAATTAGTTTGTGCACTAGGATATTCCGAAGACGCTATTGATGCTCAACGAAAAATGACCATCAAAGCCTATGATGAGGAGGAAAGATCGTCCCAAGGTTTGATTGTATTACCCATTCAAGTGGGACCTGTGATGAAGCATATAGCATGTCAAGTATTAGAAAGAGAATTGACATACAATATACTCTTAGGACGACCCTGGATTCATGAAATGTAGGCCGTACCTTCTACATACCATCAATGCCTGAAGTTTCCAGTAAACGGACAAGAGGTGACTATAGCTGCTGATTATAATCACCCACAACATTGTGACACATTAAGAATATCTCAAGACACCTTTGTCCCTCACAACATGGAAGCTTCAAGTTCATCATCATCCAAGAATGAACAAAGTCCAAGCATCTCTACCAAGTGGGTGCAAAAGAAAGGTAAAGAAAAGGAAACCAGTCATGATGAAACAAACAATCCAGATACACAAACTTCTCTATTAGACAAATTTCAAAAGCAAGTTTAGTTGACAGATAAAGGAATGGGACAGTACTCAATGGAGCAATCGCTTAACTTATCATAGTTAATGCCATCTCCTAGGAAATATGGTCAACCATCACTAATCAAACCTCCAACATCTATACATACCATAGTTCTTCAAGAAATATTTGTAAAATTTGGAACCATAGCAGAAGAAATGGACAACAAAGCAATCCTGGATAGGCTATACAAGGATGAAGAAACATCAACATCAGAGACCGATACCAAAAATATTAGCATCAACACAGACAAGTATGGAAAAGGAAAGGCTATTCTTGAAAAGATGGGTTATGAAGGACAAGGACCATTGGGGTTAAGAAAGGAGGGAATCTCACAACCTATCACACCTCTCACTCTCCATACAAAAGAAAAACCAAGACTAGGATACTGTGAAGAAGAGAAGCAAGAGCTAAAAAGGATAGCTATGGAAAATATCCTTCACTTTAGAGATGGATCTGAAACAAACTCAAATGAATATGAGTGGGCATTACCTTGTGATCTACTTGACATTGATATTTCAGTCGATGTGATTCAAAGATATGCACCTACACGTGAGGAGGGCCAAGGCTCTGGGTCTAGACCATTTGTCGAGGGATCACTAAATATCGATGACTCTAGTGAGGACGAACAAAATTTGAGTGAACTAGATGATTTTGAAGAGGGTACCATCATGGATCTTGATATCCCAAATGACAATTATGATGATATTTCTGTCCTCACCCTTACCTCCATTGACCTAAATCAATCCGATGATACCATGCCATTAATCCATTCAGAACTTATTGATTGGGAACCCATCGAACCATTGACTGTACCAAAATTTGAAAATGATGATGCTATTGTGCATTTCCTTTGTCATACCGAACCTGATACAAATGCTATCCATGATACTCATAACAATACGACTCAGCAGGAGGGTGTCAAATCTTCCAGTTGCAAAAATGAAAACAAGCAAAATAGATCTAATGGTGAAAACCATTCTATGGCAGCATTAGATCTGGAAAAAGTAAAAATAAAGAATGCATCCAATGGTGAAAACCTTTCTAAGGCACTAAAGGATGGAAGATTTGACACTCTCCCAGAACACTATTATGAGCAATCATTAGTTCTGGTCGAACCTACACAATCAGTGGACATTGGCACAGAAGAGAGGGCAAAAGTTCTACATCTAGCATAATCAATGACTGATCAAGAAAGACCAGAATTTATCAAATTCTTTAAAGCAAGAAGCATCAACTTCACTTGGTCATACTCTGATATGCCAGGCTTAGATCCAAATCTTCTTATGCACCGTTTGTCTTTGCCAACAGGAATCAAGCCTGTTAAGCAAAAATTAAGAAAAATGCATCCTCACATCGCATTAATGGTAAAGGTAGAATTAAAGAAATTATTGGATGCTCAATTCATAAGGTCTATAGATTATGCTGAGTGGATATCGAACATAGTACCTATTTCAAAGCCAGACAACAGCATCAGAATCTACACAGATTTCAAGGATCTCAATAAAACATGTCCGAAGGATGATTTTCCACTACCAAACATAGAAATCATTGTGGAGTTGATGGAAGGACATGCCATGATATCAATCATGGACAGCTTCTCTGGATACAATCAAATTAGAATAGCTCCAGAAGATCAGGAGAAGATGGCTTTCACATGTCCATGGGGAACTTTCTGCTAGAACGTCATGCCATTTGGTTTAAAGAATGCAGGAGCAACTTATCAAAGGGCAATGACTACGATCTTCCATGATATGATGCACACTTTCATGGAGGATTATGTGGATGACATCTTGGAAAAATCTACTACAAGGGAAGAACATCTGCATATTCTTGATAAAATCTTCACATGGCTAGAGAAATTTAATGTCAGATTAAACCCTAAGAAGTGTGTCTTCGGGGTTACATCAGCAAAGCTACTAGGATACATTGTGTTAGCAAAGGGCATTGAGGTGGATCCAACAAAATTCAAAGCAATTATGGAGATGCCACCTCCTAGAAACATCATCCAGCTCAGATCACTACAAGGATGGCTTCAATCAATCAGAAGATTCATCTCCCAGCTAGTAGATAGAAGTCATCCTTTCAATCATCTATTGCATAAACACATAGTTTTCATATGGGATGAGAAGTGTGAAGTGGCATTCAATCAGATCAAACAATATCTAATGTCACCACCTGTTCTCATGCCACCAACAGAAGGAAGACCCCTCATTTTGTACATTGCCACAACAGATATATCTTTGGGGGCACTATTAGCACAAGAGGATCATGAAGGAAAAGAGCATGCCATCTACTACATCAGTAGAACTTTAAATGGCTATGAAATAGACTATATATTCATAGAAAAGTCTTGCTTGGTAGTGGTGTTTGCTACTCAAAAGTTGAGACACTACACGATGGCTCATATAGTCAAGTTAATTGCAAAGATTGATCCTTTGAAGTATCTACTAAGTAAAGCTGCCTTAACAGGTAGACTGGAAAAATGGGTTATGCTCCTCAGTGAATTCGACATTCAATATGTCGAGAGAAAGGCAATCAAGGGACAAGCAATTGCTGAATAGCTAGCTGAAGCTCCTCTACCGGATAATCACCCAATGACAATGGAATTTCTAGATGCAGACATCATGACAGCAATGCCCCAACAATGGATACTATACTTTGATGGATCATATACACAACAAGGATCAGGAGCAGGGATTTTGTTCATCTCTCCCCAAGGACACACAATTCCAAAATCATACAGACTCATGTTTCAATGTACCAATAATGTGGCAGAATATGAAGCATTGATTATTGGGGTCAAGATTGCAATTCAATGGAAAATCACAGATTTACAAGTCTATGGGGACTCTCAATCTGGTTATTTATCAAGTCAATGATGAATATCAAACCAAAGATGACAAATTGATGCCTTACAAGCAACAAATAGATAATCTAAAACAATCCTTTGCTAGTATCAAGTTTGATCAGATTCCAAGGGTGGAGAACAAAGCTGCAGATGCTATGGCTATGATCACTTCATTACTACAATTGCCTGAGAAGCGTGTTTGTTATGAGTTTATGGTAGAACAAGTATCATGTCCTTCCCATTATCAATCAGAATTCGCTACCATATGTCATCTAGAAACCACTGAAACCTCCATATACGAAAAAACCTATGCTTATCTGAAAGATGATATCCTACCTCCTGACCTTTCCAGGAATCAAAAACGCAACTTTATCCATCAATCCACCGACACACTTTAATCACAGATGTCCTTTATTGTCGAGGTCTTGATGGTACACTACTCCGATGTCTAGAATGCAATGAATCTGAAATGGCCCTACGAGAAGTTCACGAGGGTATTTGTGGTACTCACTCGAGTGGAATAACCCTAGCCAAGAAACTCCTTCATTTGGGTTATTATTGGCCTTGCATGGAAAAAGAATCATATCATTTTGTTAAGAAATGCCAAAAATGTCAGGTTCACAGCAATCTGATTCATGCACCGGCACAAGAACTGCATCCTTTTACATCAACATGGCCTTTCTATCAATGGGGCCTGGATATAGTAGGCAAAATACATCCATCTTCATCTAATGGACATAAGTTCATTATCACGGCTACAAAATACTTCATGAAGTGGATAGAGGTAGTACCTCTTACTACCATCACTAGGAAACAAATCTCGTCATTTATCTTGAACTACATCATCTGTCGATATGGTATCCCTCAATCTATAATCATAGACAATGGATGACCTTTCAAGAATCAAGATTTCCAAGAGTTATGTGAAAAGTTCCACATCTAACATTATTTTTCAACACCGTACTATCCTCAAGGGAATGGCAAAACAAAGGCCTCTAACAAAACCATACTCAAAATTCTCAAAAAGATGGTTAACGATGTTGGACATGATTGGCATGTTCAACTCAATCCAACACTATGGGCCTACAAAACAAGCATCAGAACACCAATGGGAGCTACACCATTTGCTTTGGTATATGGATCAGAAGCCATATTGCTCATTGAAGTTGAAATTCCATCCCTTCGTGTATCACTTAGAGGTATCATTTTAGATGAAGATTATAGGGTATCTAGATTGCAGGAATTGGAATTGCTAGACGAGTGTCATCAACAAGCTGTAAATCATCTAACAACTTATCAACAAAGGATGTTAAGGAGTTACAATCACAGGGTGAAACCAAGAGTCTTTCAAGTTGGTGACTTGGTACTAAAGGAAAACCCTAGAAATCAGCAGGACAGGGAGAAGAAAGGAAAATTTGAGCCTAATTGGCTTGGTCTGTTTGTTGTCATATCAGTGTATGGATCAGGAGCATATCAGCTATCAACGTCAGAAGGGGATCTGTTTGATGAACCTATCAATAGTATTCATCTCAGAAAATTCTATGCTTAAAACTCCTAGTGCATAGGGCAAAAATCTAAAATTGTTTCCTTAGTGAAAACTAGGCAAACAGGCATCTTGGCAAATGCAAAAAAAAATAAAAAAAGAAAGAGAAACAGAAAAATGAGAAAAATACAAAAACACAAAAGGGTGTAATCAAAGCATTTGATGAAAACCTAGAAATAGGCATCATATGTGATTCTAAGATCAGCTTTCCCATCTATTATGAACATATTAGGATCATTCATTTGGCAAGTCAGTACCATTCCATATCATGTTAGTCATCTTGCTATCATTACATCCATTATCAAAATCATGTCACCTGATCAACATATCACTCCATAGCTTGGGGGCAACATCCAGATATCATTAGGGGCAATTAAGATGTATCAATTTCACTAGTCTGAGAACATGACAGTATGGAAAAAAACCAAAACAAATATCAAAGCGCAATGTCAATCATCATCAGAAAAGCATCAAACATCCATATCATATCAAAATTAAAAAACATGTCAAAAAGGTAAGTCTGAAAAAACAACTTTCAAAAACATAGGTCTGTGTCAGTCAAACTACATGGTCTCTGTGTGTGTAACGTAGGCAAGGATAATCTTTGATCAGCCCCCGAGACCCCTAGGATTAGTAAATAGGTTAGGTCTTTTGTCAAAAGTCTCAGAAAATCCAAAACAAAAACATGTCAAAAAGTCAGGATGGATGATCTTAAATTTGAAAAATGATTGAAACACACTAAGTGAAAATGGATGAATTATATTTTGATTATCATTTCTTTGGAGTAACTCAATAATGTATAAAAACTAGAGATACAAGGAAAAAGAATGATGTTTTATTATCTGTTGTCTGTATGATAATCATATAAATGTGTGAATTGTCGAGGGATGTGCTATGAAAATGTATCACCGATGACATTCAGAATTCACACATTTAAATGATTAATCACTGCTTGTTTACACAATGAATGCTCAGGTCATCTCAGTTCAATTATACCTTGATGCTTGTGTTCAATTGCAATATCAAAAATCATGAAAGTAATACCCAGGTCGTCATTGGATTAACACAACCATTGACGCTTGTATTCACTTTCAACATCCAATAAAGCTCTATGATGATACCAAGCACAAAAAGACTATAAAATGACATTTGTTTTGCATATCATTGCATGATTAAATTAGATTGCATTCATCATCATTCATTATCTACAGAGTATTTGTTGCATAAAGGATTCCAATCAATGATTATCTAATCTACAAAAGAGACCGAGTATACTTGACATAAAATCATCATTCATATATTTCATCATGCATCATAAAATTCTACTATCAAAAAAATCAAGATCATTCTTACCATAACACATTCAGTACATTACCATTTATCCAACATCATATGCCTACATTAATTACCATCTATACATTTTTTTCATTCATTATAAAATCATCATTTATCATCATCACATATGAAAATAAAAAATAAGGCATTCATCCATCTATTTCATACATTTTGATCACATTTCAAAGCATTCATATAAATCATCATATATCCACATATTATCCAACTATCCATACATGTTATCAAATCACATCATTTATCTATATATCATATTCCATCCATACATACATCATTACATCATTACATTAAAATAAATCATCATTTATCATCACCACATTTAGAATTAACTCATCACATAAAGCATATAACAACATCCATCACATGGAAATCATGAAACCATCAACATATCATATCAAATACATCTCATATATATATCATCAAGTGTCAAGTATACAATGAAGACATAAAAATACATCATCATACAAGAGAGGTACATCATAAAATACATCAGTGAGGATCCAAATGGCATCTACAACCTGCTACTGCCAGAGTGAGCAGGCCTACCAGGACCTATACCACTACCACCACCACCCCCTGAAGGACTCGGATCTCTGGGATCTCTGTGTGGAGGCTGAGTCACCCCCTCACTGATTGTTTGTGTGTGAGTCCACCCAGATCTCGATGGGGCATAACTAACTCAGCGCTCGACAGGCACTGCATCATGATACCAACCTCTGTAATACTTGGCCTCTCGAGCAGCCTGCAAAACCTCTCTCATATAATCACCTATAGAGCTGCCTTAGGCAACTCTCTGTAGGGTCTCAGCTCTCTCCTGTGCCCTCTTAGCAATCTGTCGAGCACTGTCTCGCTCTGCTGTCAGGGTAACAACCTGCGTTTGCATGGCGGCTAACTGCCCCTATACCTGTGCTAAGGCCTGTGCGTGAGTCTGTACCTGTGCCTGCATCTGGGTCTGAGTCTGCACAACCACGCCCCGAGCCTATACCAATTGCCCCTATAGTGTCTGAACCTGTGCCTGCAGAGTCTGGACCTGTGCCTGGAGCCTAGCTATCTATCTCTGTTTCCCTACTGCTGGCATTGTCACTGCCTGCCTCTTATGAGGCCTACTAGAAGAAGGTGCACTGCGAATATCTGGACCTGGCCCTCTGTATCCTCCACTCCCACCATCACTGTCCCCACTACTGCTGCTATCCTCACTGTCTGAACTACTACTCTCTGAGCTCTGATCTGCTAGGATATCACCCTCACCACTGGCAACATCCTCTGCCACATCCTCCTCTACTAGTAAAGGTGTTGGCTCATCGGGGATAGTAATATGAGGATGAGGGACCAAGGCCAAGAATGTTGCGTAATCCTCTGTAATAGTTTCCTCTAATATGTCTCTGCATGTCCCACGGAGATGGTTGTAATGCTATGTATCCCTCTACAATGACGTCATAAGATAGTGTGGGACCCCAATCCAGAATATCCATCCGTCATCGTGCATAGTGGGCTACTCCTTGTGGCATGCACTAAACAATGCCATACTGTCTATAAACCCGACGGAGCAAGAATCTCTCAAGAATAAAAGGAGTCCAGCCAATGAGGTACATAGAATCACACAAAAACCCCAACACTGCACCATCCTCCTCCCACTCCTCACAATCAAGGTAGGGGTGCCATATCATTGTCTCAATATCATCAAAAACTCACCTCCAATGCTCTAACTTTTCCATCCGGGCCTGCGTGAATCGACCACTATATCGAAAAACATAGGGCCTGCCAGCTGGTCTATCTACAATGGGAAACGGCCGACAAATAGCAAAGTGCTCCCAAACCCATATCTGTAATAGAGTCGCCCCTGCGGATATACTCCGTGCACCTAGGTACACAATGGAATGAAGATCATGGTAAAGATGTGATAACATGCACATCCCCCATGCATAATTGGTACCATGTACCAACATGCTCTCTAATGTCCTACCCCAGCCAATGAGGAATCCCTTTGACCTACGATCAAGGCAAAGGAATCCTCCAAGAAATCCAAATAGCACTACTGGTAGTGTCGCATAAGAGTCTGCGATCCTCCGCCATCGAACGCTCAGACCCTCTATGTCCTGATCCTGAAAGACTCTACGAAGAGCGTCTCTGCTGCTAGTCCCATGTGAATCATATCTCAAAATCTCCCCCATGAAAGGAATGCACAATATACACCACACGTCCTCTGGTGTGACTGGCATCTCACCGGTGGGTAGGTGAAAGGTGTTGTGGTCGCTATGCCACCTCTCAGCCAGTGCAGTCAACAAACCCCGATTAATCCTAATCTGGGGCATATCAAGTAAACTCGTAAGGCCACACTGGCCTATCACCTGGAGCTCATCCGGTGTCAAATGTGGTATCAAATCAGTCGTCTACGGAAATCTCTCTCGCATCTGGAGAGTACCCAGATCCTCCTATCATCATAAAAAATAAATCTGCAATTAGTGAACTATGTCAAGGAATCAAAGGTCATTCTACTATCAGTCTATTCCAAAAGCTTTGGTATGAATTTTTGATCAAAATTCATAAGCAAACATCCAACCTCACCTATCATGAGGTTCATCAAAACATTATCTAGATCTTGCCTATCATGAGATTTATCAGATATTGAATCAAACCTCACCTATCATGAGGTTCATCAAAACATTATTCAGATCTCGCCTATCATGAGATTTATCAGATATTGAATCAAACCTCACCTATCATGAGGTTCATAAAAATATTATCTAGATCTCGCTTATCGTGATATTTATCAGATATTGAATCATATCCTCACCTATCATGAGGATCATCAATAAATGGGGTTTTCTTCTCGCCTATCATGACAGTTAGTCTTATTTAAATCATCAAATCCAACATCAAGAATATGGATTGTCAATCATACCAATCAGAAGAATGGACATGATCGGAATTGACATAATCAAAGTTCACTAAGTTAAAATCTTCAATTCTGACATGGAAGCGCTAAAACAGTCATCCAAAGCGCTAAATCCCAAAAGCACTACTATATCACCTAAAAGCGCTCAAACAGGCTTCCGAAGCACTAAAAAACTCAAAGCGCTATTTTTCCACATCTAAGCGCTAAAATAGGCCGTCTAAGCGCCACTTTACCAGAAGCACTAGAACGGACCTTAAAAGTGCTAATCCACCGATTCAAAGCGCTGAAAATCTCAAAGCGCTAAAATCCGATTTCATAGCGCTAATTCTTGACTCCTAAGCACTAATTCGTTGAAAGCGCTACTTTACCGACTGGAAGCACTAGAGTTTTAAACGCAAGTGCTAGACAACCTAATGGAAGCGCTACATCAGGATGTAAGTGCTACAACGTGGCTTCAAAGCGCTAAAAGACACCTAGACACGCCTAGGACCTAAAAAGCATAAAAAACAAAAAGTACATGAATCACGAGGAGGTCAAGGGGTACATACTGGAGGTCCATACGCAAGCGGTCGTCTGTGGCATCGAACACACTCGAATCGATGAGTGTGGTAGGGGATAGGCATCTCGCTCCAGCTGGCAGAAAAGTCTTTATCACAAATATTTTTGAACTCAAAAAGCAAATAATGAATTGAAAATGACCTTTTAGCACTATTTATAATTTTTTTAAGTATTTTTGGTGGATTTTTATTACATTTTGATTAATTTTATCCATGAAATTAATTAAAACTCATCCAAGGGCTCTATTTCTTCATCATTTTGTCGGGAGATAAATTATTTCATCATTGAAACATCATAAAATCATCAGAAAATCATAAATTTTTGAAAAATTCTAAAAATCATCAGATTATTAATTTATCTCCCGAGGGGGCATATCATTATCAAATCATCTGAAAATAATGTCTGGGGCACATGAAATTATTATCATTTGAAAATAATGTCTGGGGCACACGAAATTATTATCATTTGAAAATCATGTCTGGGGCATACGGAATTTTTTTTTTTTAAAATCATCGATCCTAGCAGTAGTAGCAAAAATATTCTTCGAACCAATGCGTAAACACATCACTTCGAAGAGGGGAAAAATGTATACACCTAAAATTGGTCTGGAGCATCCGATTAATTAAATACACATTATTTGATTAATTATTCTATTTCCTCTACTATTTAAATAAATAGAAATATTTATTTAATATAGTTCACATTCAAATTCATCTTAATTAAATAAACAAAATTAAATACTTTGTTCGATTTAATTATAAAATCCCTATTTCAATCTATCACATCATTCTCAAAATAATTAAATAAAGACAAAACACTTTATTTATTAATTACCATATTCCTCTGATTAATTTAATAAACGACTATCCTATAGTTTGTTTTATTAAATTATTTATCTCCCTTTCCTAATTTAAATAAATCAAAATATTTGAATTAAGCATAAAGGAATATTCCAATCTACATTCTCTCAAAAATAAATTAGATTTCCTATGTCTAATCTATGTCTAAATTTGTCACAATTAATGCTTTGAAACTTCACTGGAAGTTTTGGAGACAAATTGGAGACAAATTTGGAATTTGATCTCTCAATCCTCTTCCATCAATCCTTCCTCCTCTCTTGCCTGGTGTTTTCATGGGTAGAGACAATCTCCATCTTTCTCTCAATCTCCTCCATCTCTCACCATTCAATCCTCCAGATTGAATCCAAGCCTCTCAAAGCTTTCCCTGTGCATTTCTACAGCCAAGAAATCTATAAATACAAGCCTCATTCAACCAAGAAAAGGATCCAAATAATAAAGCTTTTGCACCCTTACTCTACAGGAATTCAGGCATCAAGTATAAGGCATCAACTATCAAACAATTCAATAATCAAGTTTCACAACAATGGCTGCCTCTTGGAGCTGCATTTATCTGTTTCACATCAATATCATGCTAGTTTATTTGATTTATCATTTAGCATTATATTATCATCATCTCGTTCTTCAGATAGTCATTTTAACAGTCTTATATGCTTACACAATCTGAGAGCAAAGTAGGATTTAATAAATCTTTAGAGATATAGAGCAATAGGACGCTTTCAATTGATTACTTTGTTGAATTGATTCAATTTGTTTAATCATTGATATAATGTCATATTAAGAAGTGTATTTATGTTATTTACCTTATTTCACACTTAGAAATATATTACATTATAAACTTTATTGGGTATTATATATTAAATTATAAACTTTATTGTATATTATATATCTTAAATTATAAAATTTATTGCATTTTTAAATCATATATTAAAGATTGTATAAAAAATTTAAAACTCATATCTTAAATATATCATATATCAAATTCAAATCGGATATCCGATATGCTGACACAAAATTTAATGCCTAGGGATTAGGCTTAGGATTTGGTTCGGACCTGCCAATCCTAAAAAGTCAACATGTAAAACGTGTTTAACAACTTACCTTGTTTTTCCATACTTCGCCCATGTGGCTGACGACTTTTATTTTACCCAAAATTGATGAAACGAAAAGGGTTTGTAAAGGAGCTTCTCAGCTTTCTACCAATATAAATTATATTTTACTTAGAATCTAATAAATTGTTATTATTTACTTTTTATTAGAATTATGACTAAAGTCCTGATTGATAGTCTGATAGAAAAACATCTATAGCTTTCAAACAATATCACATTTTTTGAATCCAAAACATGTGTCACATTCTATGCTTGGCATACTATAGGATTTTAAAAAACAATGAATTTCATGAAGTTTTGACCAAGTTAAGGTGGTCAGAGATACGAGTTTTTATATTTTTTAAAAGTTGTAATAAAAAATTCATAATTAATTATTTATTTGAAAAAAATTATAAAAAAATATGCATCACATCCGGACATGAGTCCTCTACTAATATCTAAAATCTTATAAAAAAATATTATCATTTTATTATGGTTAGGGTGGTCAGACAGACACCTACTTCTTATTTTTTCCCTGAAATTTTAGTTCTACTGCATTGAAATTTCAAATTTTCACCAAATAGATTTTTTTTTTACAAAAATTAACCTAGTAGTTTAGAAACTACATTCAATTTTCCATAGATTCTATTCTTACATATTTTTGAAATAATATAGATAACTTATTCAATTTTTTATGTCAAGTTGCCCAACTCTGATTTTATGAATTTTCATTGCCACTTAAGGGCCTGTTTTTTCCATGATGATCCTGCACATACCGAAGACACTAGTCAAATGTAACCTCAATGACTCTCTTGTGTAGAAAGCATGTCTTATAGTAAATTATTCCTCACAAAAACTTCATCATTACATGTTGAATGATACCACCCATCTCATCATCAAAGTGGATCCTCTAAGTACCTCTTGCAGGAAAAATGGTAAAAAGGGTCATGTGCTCCTTAGTGATTTTGGCATTGAATATGTAAACCAAAAATTAGTTAGGTAAAATCATCATTAAGTAACTATAAAAATCTCCAACTCCTAATCATCAACCATTGGAAACAAGATTTCTTAATGAATCCATCTTATAAACAAAAGAGAGAAAAACATGGATACTATAGTTTGATGGATCCTTCACCTCATATAGCTTTAGTACCAATATCATATTTATCATCCCCAATGTGACCTTATTCCTAAGGTATTCCATATCAATCTCCCCTACATAAATAACATTGCAAATTATGAGGCTCTCCTTTCTATTCTAAAGCTAGAAATTCGATGAAATATTCATCATTTAAAAGTTTTTGGTAATTCAAAATTGGTCTTCAAACAAGTTAATGATGAGTTCCTTAAAAATAAGGTAAAATATGTGCCCTACAAATGTATGGTCAATATCTTCAAGTATTATTTCCTTCATATATATCTTTTAACAAAATTTCCCACATCCACAATAAAGTTGTCAATGTTATGGCCACAATAGGATAATTTTTATGTACATGCCCACTAATTCCCACAAATACCACTTCTTTATGGAGAAGATACTCATCCCACCTAGGAAATTCCTAAATACAAAATGATATGTTATATTATTGGTCCAAACACCCCATGGTACAGTGACATACACCTACCTCTAAAAATAAATAATCTCACTTAACCTATCATCCAAACAAAAAAACTCCCATATCCAATGTACCTCATGCTTCACCATCCTTGGTGGCATACTTTATTGTAGGGTTTTCAATGGTCCCCTACTTAGATGTCCTAATATAAATAAGGCTAACCAAGAAATTTAGGAAGTCTATAATGGTAATACATGGTTCTCATACTAAAAACATGATCCTCACCAAGAATCTCCTCGGTATTGGATACTACTAGCCTGCCATGGAATCATATACCTATCAACATGTGAAGAGTAAAAATATGGGTACCTTAATCATGCGTGCCATCACAAGCTCTTCAACCAGTTACAACATCATGGCCTTTTTTTATGCATGGCCTCAACCTCATTGGAAAGATTAATCATTGATACTACAATGGTCGTAAATCCATTATCACTACCACTAAATACCTTACCAAGTGGGTCAAATTTTTTCCACTCACTTATATCACTGACACCCAAATATCCAAATTCATCCTTAACAACATCATCTCTCATTTTGGAATACCTTCCACCATCATAACTAACAATAAAAATCCTTCAAAAAAAGTGTGATTCATCTATGAATGATTTCATATAAAGAAAAATTGGTCCACCCCATATTATCCCCAAGGAAATAGCCAAGCCAAGGCATCCAACAAAACCATCATCAAAATCCTCAATAGAAAATATCCATGGCGTTGACCATGACTAACACCTCTAGCTAAATCCCATCATATGGTCCTACATATTAGCATTTCCACTCTCACTAGAACCACCTCAAACTAACTTGTCTATGATGCCAAAGTAATCTTTCCAATTGAGGTAAATCTACCATCTTTACATTTGTCCTTACACAACCTTATCTCATAAGAGGACTATATAATAACATGTTCAAATGAGCTTGAACTCCTTAATAAGCACCATCTTAATGCTCTTGATCATCTCAAAGCATACCAAATTTGGTTGCATAATAGTTATATAATAAATGCATCTAAAATTGATTATTTTAAGTTGGAGACCTTGTCCACAAGGAAAATTAGAAGATCACCAACTAAACTAGGGAAAACAAAGGAAAATTTGGACCAAATTGGTTAGGTGCCTATATCATCATTTCAAAATTTAGATCAACATCATATAGGTCAAAAACACCAAAATTTCATAAACTAGATGATCCCATTAATTTTTTCCATCTTAATAATTTCCATGCATAAGAATATATCTTGAAAAAATCCATTCAATAAATCACTTCTTGTGGTGCCTTGGACAAGTACCATGATGACAAATTAGCAAATAGGTGTCATGTGTATTATGAAATCCCCTTTATCTATGATCACCTCCTCACCCTTTCATTCATCCCACCATATCCATCATAATCCCCACTTTGAACTCAAAATTCCTTCACCTTAGCTTGTTCACTCAAGTTCGCCATCATCCTTTGCTATATTCCTAACACCCATCACCTTCATTCTATACTCCTCTTTTCTCATATCCACTATAGTCCCCTTCATGTCATCCTCCATCATATCTCTCCCCAATGACCCTCCATCATCCCCCTATCCATTTTTTATGCACATCCTATCATTCATCTACTACTCATTCTATTTCCATCAGCAATCACCATTGCATACTTCCTTTTACTTGATTTAATTCTCATCTAGAATCATTCCCTTCCTAAAAATATTTTGTACTAGAATACAAATATATCCCCCCTTATGGCATGACCTTCCATTCCACCTATCATACCCTTCTATTCCTCATTTTCCCCATCTCCCCCACACATTTTGTTGCAAGTATGTTGTCAGTGTTGTCATTAATGTCAACAGTTGTTCATTGATGTCAACAATATGAAAATTGTTGGTGTTGTAAAGTGTTGATGGTAGTATGGATGTGTTGTGGTTTGATAAAAAGGTGTTGTCGTGTTGTCATCAATGTTATCATTGATATATTGTATGGTTGTGATGGATAACTGTTGCATTTATTGTAGTTATAATGAGAAGATGTTATATAGTGTTGTGCTAGTTTTGTAGTTGCAATGAGTTCACTTGGTTTCCAAGTGCTGTTGAGAAAATTTGAATAAAAGAGTGTGCAGTTAGACAGAGGTGTGTTCTGTGTTGTGCTCCACATTTATTCATGGTTGATGATATGATTTTGTAGTTTGGATATGATGATCAAAGGTGTTCAGAGGTTATATATCCAGAGTCTCGAGTTATGGATCATGTGGTAGTAAAAGTTATGTTTGACAAATTATCTGTCTATGTGGAAGGTTGTCTAGGAAAAATGAGATTGCTCTATATTTCTTCACAATGAGGTTTCTTGTCTTGTAGATTCGGGAACTTGCTTATATTGTTTGTAACTTCCTTCCTTTGAGGTTTCAGGTGCTGAGGTGTTTTGCAAGGTTGGTTAGTGAGGTGTATGTTTGTGCCAACGTGTTTGGTTACATATAATGAGAGTATTTTTTGTTTTAGGTAGTTGTGGCAGTGTTGAAAAATATTTTTATGATGATAGAATATTCTTGGATGTTGTGTGGATGTTGTGAAGGGTTTTTATGTGGTCTGCGTGTTTTTTTTCAACTTGGAGAAGCATGTATGTGGTCGCTTGTAGCGTTAGTTCAGGTTTGGAAAACCTAGAATGCTATCACTATTTGTGGAGGTACCTTGTGGATTTTGGATGTGTTAAGTAGCGTGGTGATGTAGATTTGGGTCCTATTTAACCTTTTGCATGGTCTTGCTTCACTTCTTTCCACCACGAAAGTGTTTGGTGCCGACATATCTTAATGATGCACGTTCGAGGTGCATACACTTCATTAAGGCCGACCTAATTAAGATTGTTTATGTCATGGATGGTATCAATGAAAGGTGAGTTGTTGGATATGTTGTAAGTTGTGTGAATGATGTGAATTCCATCAAGTGTGGTGATCTAAGTGTGAGATTTAATGCATATGACTCCAGATGTAGTGAGATGAAGGTGTCTATGTTTTCAGTGTGCTTGAAGTTGTTGGAGGTAGTGAATTGAAGGTTGCAGTGACCTGCAAAGTTGTAGTGGTGGATTTTCCTATTGCTATGAGATAGTGAATCTCTCTATAGCAGTTTCTTCTATTCTTCTTTCTTTTTGGTAGTGATCCACCTGATAGTGAGCCTTTGTTCTTTCTTTGGGAAGTGAGCCTAATTGTATTCAGTGTTGTTATTCATATATATGTGAGTTAATCCTCACTATGGTTTTTCCCTTCTTGGGTTTTCCACGTAAATATGGTATTGTCTTGTGTATGGTTGTGTTTGCATTGTTATTTCACATGTTTACATTATACTTATGCTTAATGAGGGTTTAAAGTTTGATAAGGGTTTGAAAGTTAAGGAAATGATACTCATAAGATTCATAAAAAATATCTAGAAGAGATCCAATGGTGGTCATTTCTTCAAAAACTTTATTATTGATACGAGGAACTTGCTCAAAATACATATTGAAGAAGTACTACTTGAAACTATTAACCATGTGTTTATAGGGAACACATTTTTCATCCTTAGTAAGGAACTTATCATTCACTCATTTGACTACCAACTATGAATCTCCAACTACTTGTAAGCATTGAATGTTCCATTGTAATTCTAGTTTAGACTAAAGATCAATGCCACATATTCTTCTATGTTGTTTGTACAAGGAAAGCCAATGTAGAATTTTTTTGGAATGAAATCACCTTGGGTTGATGAAAAGGATGCCAACACCTAGTCCATCAAAGTATAATGTCCATGGATTGGATTATTCAATTTGAAGGATGAATTCATCTTGAAATTCTATGTTCAAAGGCTAATAGTCTTGAATGGGAGATTTTCCTAATTGATCTACTATAACTTGAACTTTTATTTCCCTTTGGTTTATTTACTCAATATCAAACTCACTAAGGAGCATGTCCAAATTTTCCATGTGACCAGTAAGGGTTCCTTTAGACTAAATCTTTAAATGGGTTAATTTTAGCAATCAAACAAGTGGTAGAATTAAGCATGTAATGTCAAAGTTTATTTGTGGAAAATACTATAGCAAGGTAATCTTTTTCCATTGATGAATAATTGAGTTCATATACAACTAATATCTTTCTAATGTAATAGATCGCATTCTCTCCTCCTTGATCATTATGCTAACCTAAGAGGATACCTAAGGCATGTTGTGTAACTAATATGTATAGCAACAAACACCTATATGTAGTGGTTGCCACTAGAATAGGAGGATTATATATGTATTCCTTTATCATATTGAATTATTTTTTACATGATTGATCCTACTCAAAGATGAAATTCTTTTGAAGTGGATGTGTAAACGGGTGACATGTATATACTAATTAGGAAATGAAGCATCTAGTAACTTGGAGTTTCTCTTGTAGACTAAATCTTTTTGTAAGGTTCCTATTAGGTGGAATTTTTTTTTATTATTGTGAAGCAAAATTTTGCCTTAGTCTACTTTTGTTTTTCGGCTTTATTTTTGTCTTCGGGAGGATCCGTGCACGAATAGTTTGTATTTATGATAGGTGTGCAATGTGCCACATGGTAGTTGTGTGTGCTTCATTAATCGCTTTCTTCAAAGTTGGGAGTTGAACCACATGTTGACTTGGCAAATGATTTCTTGAATCTTCTTTTCGTGAATCTGATAAAACTATTATCGGATTGGAATCTGAACTTTTATTTAAAGTTCATCTGTACAAGCTATTTGGGATAAATACTTGAAACTATGCATGATATTGTCTTTGTCAATATTTATTTCTTTATATCTTCATCCAGAATAGAACACTATGTCTTGCTTAATCTGAATAGTTTGATTATTGGATTTCCATGTTGTTTGTGTATATGATTAAGTTATAATCTGTAAAAACTAGATTATGTCATTGGACTTCTCCACTTTATTTGTAGGATTATCATTTCTTCATGATATGTTATATTAAGAGGAAGAGTTTATGTTGCTTTTAAATGTTTTTCTATTAAGTTTTTAACTTCTATGATTGGTTGAATCTTAATACGCACTTCCTGCTGGTGGATTGAATGACTAAATTTGTGCTTGTATCTAGCCTTTGTTGTTCGTTCTCTTCCCAACAATGAAGGTATGTGGTGTTCTATGTCTATCATGTCACTCATAGAAGGAAACTTGTGGTTTTGAAATGTTATAAAAGCCTTGGCGCATCGCCACTTTTAATGTTTTTCTGATTACATTTCTTTCTACTCTATTCCCCAACTCAAAGAAGAGATGGCTTTCTATAAAAATATCAAAGGTATTTAATGAGGCACATATTGTTCCCCCACTCACTAAATTTCCCATAAGACTGTCGAACAGGTGCAAGCTTTGATGATCAACAATTCTTTTTCTAGCATGCCTAGTGGGACAAGTTCCGAAGGCCTGATTAGAAGTTAGAAATATTTCTAAATCAGACCAAGGAAGGAAACCAGAGGTTTCATGCCCAAGGTTCAAACATGAGCATCTTTAAAGGGTAAATTTCAGTACTCCCAGCTACCATCCTCGGTACCTAGGAGGAAAAGAGTCATAGGTTTTGTATTGCCTGTGAGAAGCAATAGAGTAAGGAGTAAGAGTCTGGAGTTTAAAGCCTTATCTACTTTTCTTGGAGGTCAAAGTTTACAAATAAGAATACCAATTTACCCAATCTATAGGAACTTTTCTTCCATGGCCCATGTACCCCCTTCTTTCCCAGAAACTTTGTAACCTGGGATAATGGTAGTCCACTACTGCCACTGACTCCTCCCAATGTCTGGCCTACCATACACGCTAACGCCCTCAAGGCTATTCTGAAATTCTCTGGGGAGGACTTTAAAACCCCTTTCGATCACCTCAAAGATGTAGTGAAATTATATACAGTGTGCAATATTTTGGAGGAGAATATTTCTATGAGATTTTTGGTTGCCTCTTTCAAAGGGAAGGCTCGGGATTGGTATATATCTCAAAATTTCGATTCCATCAACTCGTGGGATGACCTCGAAGAAAGAATTTTTGAACATTTTTTAGAGAAATGAGATCGTTCCTTGCTACTGCACCAACTGATAGCCATCAAGAGAGCCCCGCATGAAGCTATGAGTGACTTCAACAATAGGTTTAACAAAACCTGGCAGAGGATCCCAACAACTGCACGACCTCAAGTTGCCATGGCGTTCATGTTCTACTTAAAAGCCATCAATTCAGATATTGTGGTCCTGATAACTTCCATGGGATGGGATACCCTACCTGATGCCTACGAGGTGGCGGTACACACAGAGAACAGTTTGATAGATGCAGGAAAGCTTCCACCATGACCTCTGATGCCTATTTTTGTAAAAATTATAGGCATGCCACTCCAAGAAGAGTTTTCTCTGAACACTTCTACGGCACACTTGACGAGCTCACCTCAACCCCAGTCTATGTATGTATACCCTACCGCACAACCGAGCACGTTGGGTTCTTCCTTTGTAGCAGCAGATCTTAATGATATGAAGAGTATGATGCGGTATTTTTTCAATGAGCTAGTTCTCATCAAGAGACAAC
Source organism: Sequoiadendron giganteum (assembly GCA_007115665.2). Lineage (NCBI taxonomy): Eukaryota > Viridiplantae > Streptophyta > Pinopsida > Cupressales > Cupressaceae > Sequoiadendron > Sequoiadendron giganteum. The sequence goes on from CM021104.1 coordinate 487,249,429, forward strand.
AAGAAGCCCCTTTGAAGCAAGCCACTTAGACCTACCAGGGAGGGAGGCCCTTCTATCAATAGAATCAAAAGAGTACATACCAAGGACCTTCGGGTCGGGGAGGTCAACAAGTAGCTCTCACAAACCAAATAGTCTCGGTTACCATGTCGTTACAGACGGTTAAGGACAACTAGGACAAAGAGTTGATTCTAGGTCAAAATAATCTGGTGGATGACAAAAATGCTTGGTGTTTTCCCTGTAATGATAGTCATATGCCCTGGAATTTCCCCAAAGGAAACCTGTAGCAAAGGATAGCAGAACAAAGGAACAAAGGCACACAGTCAAATGTGGAAGGATATGAGTCTTCTGAGATGGAGAATGCTCGATTTAGAGCACAAATACAAGGGATGTTTGTAGAGAAAGAATTGGACATTACACCCAATTAGGCACTTTTTTCTTGGATGGAAGAAGAAGACTCGATATTCACGAACAAAGCTTTGAAAACCAACACTCCGTAGGTACAGTCGGACTACAAGACTAGATCCAAGAGAAGGCTCACCGGGGAATATGTGCCAAGAGCTCAACCTTGTCAACCACCGTTGTGAGAAGGACAACTTCCCCAGCCAACTATTTAGCCAACTCAAAAAACAACGAATTCCACTGTTGCTCAAAAAATTTCTTGATAAGACATCAAACCCATTCGTGACAAATCATCTACCTCTGAACCTGAGAGAGATTCCGCTATTCAGACCAAATATCTCATCGGTCGGAATTCTCAACGTGGTGGAACAATTGAAGAAGGCGCCTGCCAATGTGTCTCTATGGGATGTAATATCTATCCCTGATCAAAATATATTGCTTCGGGAAGCATTGAAAAATGAAAAACAAAGACCACAGATGGACGAGGTCCCACCATGCGATCGGAGTAAAGATAAAGATCTTGCGTCAGATCCTTAGATTCTGAAATCTGCAACTTATACAAATGACACGGAAAAAGAAAAAGAGAAAGAGGTAAGCAAGCCAAATCCCACTCCTTTCTTTCCAACATTGATTGTAGGAGATAAAATTTTGAACAATAATAGGATATACTCGGGAGAAAGTACAACAGTCATGCCAAAGCAAGTGGTTGATGCCTTAATGCTCAAATATGAACCTTTGGAAAAGGGAGTCATGCAATTAGATGAAAAGAAGGTTCTGAGAGTCAGTCAGATAAATGATCAATCTTTAACCCTCTTTTTGTTCCCAAGCCAAATAGTCTCACAACAGGTAGTTGTAATAGACATTCCCTCGGTCTTTGGGATGTGTCTTTCTAGAGATTTCACTACAAAGCTAGGTGGATATTTGGCACTGGACTGGTCCCATTTGATATTAAGAACCAAGCATGGGGAAAAGATGAAGATTCTTTTAGAATCTTTGCACTTCAAACATATAGTGAACGATGTTGTCCTCTATTTTGAAGTAGCGCATACTTCTTTTTCAATGCAAGAGGGATATTGCATGGAAATTTTAGAAGATGAAGAAGATAAAAGTGAGCAGACCCCTGAAGAGGAAGTTCTCCTTAACCAGTTCATCGACTCTGACCCGTTCGGCAATTTCCATGTCACAGGACTAGTTACGTATGTGATATTTGATGATGACTTGGTTTATCAAAAACTGATGAAATATTGGGAAAGCTATGATGATCTGATGGATAATCATCTATGGACCTTGTACTTTGATAGTTCTAAATGAAAATCCAGCTCTGGAGCAGGAGTCCGATTGCTATCTCTGACAGGATCAGAGACCCTCAAGGCTTATCAATTCTAGTTTTCGTGATCTAATAATGACGTGGAATATAAAGCCTTGATTTATGGTTTGTTTCTTATTGAACGGATGGGCGCAAAGAGTTTGCAAGTTTTCGGAGATTCTGAGTTAATAGTGAGTCAGGTTTGAGGCCAAGCGGCTGCTAAAAATATGAGGATGAAGGCCTATGGACACTGGATATGGGACTTAATCGAAGGTTTTGAATCTTTCAACATGCGAGTCATTCCCCAATCCCATAATAGTATAGCAAATTGGATGGCTTCCATTGGGTCACAATTTGAGCCAGCTCTTGATTCAAAGTTGAGTGTTGTTCATATCATTGTCTGGTCGTCAATTCCCAACAACGATCAGAACTGGCAAGTGTTTGAGGATGACACCTAGATAGCGACTTTTGTCAAAAAGTTGAAAGGAGTTTTCGATTGTTTGGAACCAAGAGTTTAGTATTCCAAACGAAAATTCCTTCAACTAAAAGGAAATAAGCTCCCTCGGGGTTTAATTTCCCTTGAGAATCTCTTTGATTGTGAAGATGTGAGGAATGGTAAGCAAAGGTTCACAGCCGATGAAAAGGATTATGAAGAGTTGGATGTCGAAAAAGGAAGAAAGCTAAAATTCAGAAGGAATGTCCAGTGGGAAGATAAATAAAGGTTAAGGGATTTGTGTTCTAAGTACAATGAAGTTAGAGCATGGACCTATGATGACCTTAGAGGATACGATCCTGGTATAATTTAGCATACCATTGATTTGGCAGAAGGGTCGAAACCAATTTGACAGAAGTAGAGGCCTGTTAATTTGAAGGTCGAGGCATTGATGGCATAAGAGCTCACTAAATTGATCAAGTCCCGAATCATTTACTCGATTAAACACTCAACTTGGGTGTCTAATATGGTACCGGTTCGGAAGAAAAATGGTGACATCTGACTTTGCATCAATTTTTGGGACATGAATAGGGCCTTGCTAAAGGATCACTATCATTTGCCATCCATGGAATAGATCTTACAAACAGTAGTCGGGTCAGAGATGTTCTCATTGCTTGACAGTTTCTCAAGATACAATCAGGTATATGTCAAGGAAGGTGACCAACATAAAATGATGTTTACCACTAAGTGGGGAATGTTTGCATATTCCAAGTTTCCCTTTGGACTCTCAAATGTTGACGCAACTTTTCAACAGGCCATGGACATTGCCTTTGTGGAATCGATCAATTAAATTATTTTGATTTATCTGGATGACCTAACATTTTTTTTCAAAGTCAAAGGTCGATCATTTTGATCACCTAGAATACGTTTTCTAGAGATGCCAAAAGTTTGGGATTTCTGTAAATATCAAAAAATGTGTTTTCAGAGTACCTCAAGGAAAGCTACTTAGCTTTGTAGTATCCAAAGATGGAATTGCAATAGATTCCGAAAGAGTGAAATCTATAATGTATTTACCCCTACCGGTAAATCAGAAAGGGCTACAATCTTTCTTAGGAAAGATTAATTTTGTCAGCTGGTTTATTTCAAACTTTGTGGGTGTCACAAGGCCCATTACGTTGATGGTCAAGAAGAATTTTGTGTTCAAATGGAACCTCGAAAGCAAGGTAGCTTTCAACAAAATAAAGAAGGCTATTTTTGTTGCTTTGGTGTTGGCTAATCTGGATTTTTCTAAATATTTCTTGTTATATGTATACAGCGGTCAACATAGCATAGCTTCTGTGCTCACTCAAAGGTGTGAGGAAGATAACAGGGAGCATCCAATTTCTTTTCATTCAAGAACCCTCAAGGGTTATGAAACCAGATACAATTTTGTAGAAAAGAAAGCTTTTGCCATTGTCAAGAGCCTCTTAAGAAGTTGTGACACCTAGTATCGGCCAATAAGATCACCATTTTGGTTGCTCACCCGAGTGTAAGGAAATACATTACTGAAGGAGAGATAACTGAAAAAATAGCCAATTGGATGACCAAGATCCTTGAATATGATGTGGATATCATACTGACTAAGGTGGTGTGGGGAAGAGGCCTCTTTGAATACCTTGCACAAGAATCGGGTTCTGAAGCCGACAAGGAGATCGATCAAGTCTACTCAAATCAGTTTGAGTCTGATGAATTATGGGTGGCGGATCAAATACTATACATGTAGAAAGGATATTACCCAACGGCTCTCCCATTCCACAAATGAAGATACTACTGACTGCAAGGCACTAGGTACATATTGGTTAAGGGAATTTTATTTAAAAGAAACTATGACGAAGTATTGCTCCAACGTTTAGACAAGTGCCAGGGAGAAAGGGTTTTATTATAATTCCAAAACAATCCTGAGGGTGGACATTTTTCTGCTAAAACTACCTCCCTTAAAATCATGCGAGTGGGATACTATTGGCCTTCAATGTTTTCAGAAGCACACCATTTGGTGTAGAAGTGTACTCAGTGCCAATTTTTTGTTGGAAAAAGGAAAAATTTTGCTTTTCCTTTAACTCCCATCGTAACTAAGGAACATTTTTATCAATGGGGATTAGACTTTTTCAGAATGATAAACCCTATCTCTAGTGTTGACCATAAGTGGATCCTCACAACAACCAATTATTTCACAAGGTGGACAGAGGCAATCGCTCTAAAAGGTGCTATAGAAGGTGAGATTATCAGCTTTCTAAAGAGACTAGTGATTAGGTTTAGTTCACCAAAGACTATCATATCCGACAATGCTCGAGCCTTTGTGGGTTCAAAGGCGTCATATTTTTCTATTAGGAATGGGATCTACCTCAAGACTTCTTTGAACTATTACCTACAAGGGAATGGGTTAGCAAAGTCGACAAATAAATACCTAATTAGGTTAATCAAGTGCATTGGGTCTGAACAGCAAAGAGAATGACATGAACATCTATGGGATGCTTTGTGGGCCGACCGGATCACACCAAAACAGATCCTAAAGACATCTCTCTATGAATTAGTGTATGGGAAGGAAGTAGTCCTACCTATTTCTATTGAAATCCCTACCTTACAATTATTGAAAGCCCTGGAAATAGAGGAATGTGGCAGAATGGAAGTACGGATAGCCAAACTCCTCAAACTGGAGGAAGACAGAGAAAATTTCTTTGGAGCCATGGTTGGCCACCAGCAAATGGTCAAGCGATGGTTCGAAAAAAAGACTTCTAGCCTGGATTTCTAGGAGGGAAGTCTAGTGCTGAAATATGATGAACGCACTCCAAAACCAAGGCAGCACACCAAATTTCAAGCACTGTGGAAGGACCCTTTTTGAATCAGTGCATGCAAAGAGAAGAATGCATATGAGCTGGAGGATATGGAACGTAATGCTTTAGAGATACTGGTAAATGGTATTTATCTGAAACTATTCCATTAAAGTACCACATTCTTTTTAAAAAAATCACAGATATGTACCATATGTCAAAAAAATTGTAAATAACATTTTAAGTTTTAAACTAAGCCAGAAGGAAAAATGAAGAAACAGAAGAAGTGGGAATCACTGCATTATATATATTATATTTTCATCGAATTTACATTATGGGGGTAGCCCGAGTCTCAAAATTTAACAGAAAAACTCTCTCGAGCAAAACCCAGAAAGGGTCTTTGAGCAAAAGTACAAAAAGCAAAATGGAGGTATTTTTTACAAAAAAAAAGATAGGCCTCCAGCCATAATTACAAAGGCTTGTTTCCCATAATCACTTTTTCTTCTTCTTCTTCTTCTTCTTCTTCTTCGTAGGTAGGAAAGTGGGGAACACACAACATACAACACATGGCACACGAACGTCGACCTCAATCTCCGCGGTTGTAATCCAGAAGCTCAAAATACTTCTTGAAGTTGAACCCAGGAGCATCCTCAATGTCATATTCCTAAAGGAAGTAGCTGGTTGCAGGTGCAGCTAGAGCACGATGGATTTCCATGTCCATGCTATGGAATTCGCTCAAAAAAGGTAGCCAAGGCACGTCCACGCCACGATCAACGAACCATCAAAGGTCCATCATGTTGGGAATGCCGATACCAGGGGTGGCAACTTGCACAATTTCACCGAGCCCTTCCAATAGAGACACGTTGAACATTCGGTGACACAGCTCCACTATCTTGGGTTTGGTTATATTTAGGTCCAGGAGAGAGTACACGAAGTGAGATAAGACGTTGCAATTACTCCTCATCTGGTTTTCATCTTCAATGAAATCCATGCCAACGACCCATCAAAAGGAAATTACCCCTAGCCAGTCACACATCTTTACTAGGCTTTGATTTTTTCAATCGTAATCTCCCCAGTGAAGGCATATTGTGGCCTTCATGGGAGAAGACAGACAACAGTACTTAGGCCAGCAGACATGGTTAATGCAGTAGAGTGAAAGACAATATGCAGGTGGACAAGAAGTTGGCTAAACTCAAAAGTCTTACTTTTGGAATGAATATAGCCTTGAGGTGGCATAGTTATTTATAGAAAAGAGGTGTTGGTGAACCCAAACAGCGAAAAGTCTATTTTTGGCCAGACAACAATGGGAAAATATCAAAGCAGCCAATGAAAGAAGAATAAATAATTTGGAAAATCTAACATAAGGTCTCAAAATTAATTTTTGGGTGTTGGGAGTAAATGCTCGCATAAGCCAATTGTTGAAACGTGTCCTCGGCCATCATCAGCATCAGCTAGCTCGCGTAAGTGAAAAGACATGGATTAACGCGCTAATATCTAACAAATTAATGAGCACATCTTTTCGAAGGTACTTTGTATCACTAAGTAAGATTGACAAAATTAAGAGCACTCTCCCCAAGACAATGAGTTTATTTGTGAATAGAGGCGATGAATGGAATGTACTAATTACATTCTTGCAGAGTTTTGGCATTCCCGAGAGATACAAATATCCCATCCATAAATATCTCCTCGTTGGCAGCATTGAATGGACCAGCAGTAACGACATGGCCTTAACTGCACGTACTTCTTGAGGGAATTAATTACACCAAAAGGTAGATTTTTCCAAGGAAAACAAAAGGCAAGTGGTCATTTCAGTGAAAACTCCTTGCAACTTTTGAAACAACCAAGGTAGAACCATCAACAACTCGAAGAAGGACAAAATCTGTACCAAAGAGGCCTGTGTTCACCAATGTCTTTGGGCGAAAATCATTTGCTAATGATCCAATGCCTGAGGCTCAACCATTTGACTTTTGTAAGAAGGTGCAGGTGGATAAAAGTGTGAAAAGAGAAGCGGTGTGAAATACCGCCAACAATGTTTTTGACCCAAGATTGGCAAAAAACCCTAAAAATCTCAAAGAGGGAGCATTTCAGAGAATGAAAGATCATGGTACCTCTGAGGGTTTTGCTTCCTAGCTCTGGAATTGTGGTCTACCACAGTTCATGTTACCTACCGTACATCCATGCCTAGAGCTAGTGGATGCATGTGCCAGAAGGTTTAATGAAGAAACTGGAACCATAACATGCAACAAGATCAAGGTCACAATTTCTGCTCCAGCAATACGAGAGATGTTGTGCATCCCTACCAAGTGACGTGCTAATCCATTTATTGAAGAAGATAAGGAGATCTAGTGGGAGGAAGAAAATGAGAGAGAGGGATTCTATTATGATGAGATAGAGGAAAGGCTGACTAGAGGCCATTTTATTTTTTCCTTGGAATTTAGAAAGTTCCCAGATAACACACGGGATCTTTTCTCTATGTTGGCTTGGATTTCCAACTTGGATGATGATGAAGAGGTCCATTCTTTCCAAATGGATTTTTCTCTAATACTTAAGCGAGAGTGGGAGCAAAGATATTTTGATTTTGTCGATTTAATAGCTGCAAACATGTTGATGCGGCTGAAGAATTACCAAGCTGAGTCTAAATTCAGGTATTCTTCTTTCTTGGTCCATTTAATTCTGCATCAGAACTTTGCGTTTCTAGAGAGAAATTTGTCTATCTCTAGGTTCGATGAAGAGGGCTTAATTTAGCCAATTTTTGTATGGACCTATGTCTTGTCAATAACAAGTAATTATTACTGGTTTTTGCACCACTTCCTAAGACTAGTGTCACAAGAGTTATTGCCACGTTCAATAAACCATTTGTCCCTTGAGGTTGAGAAATGGGTTAAAAATTCATCGACCCTGGTAGATTATTTCTTCGAGGAAGATTTTACATTTATCAAATATCACTGTTTTGTCAAAGAACCCTTCCGACTCCCCAAATTTGTGACGGATTGAGTCTTTGCATTGGAGGCATGTCGCCAGGCAACTCTTGCTGATAACGCCTTGGCAGGGGAAGGAACAAAACAAAATTATATATGCTTCCTCTTTGCATTCCAAATAGTAAAGTAGTGTTGGAGAAGCGTGAGGCACAAAAGGAACTGACCAATCTATTGGCAGTCGTGGGCTTGGTCCTTATATGCAACACATGGGACTATAATCCTTCAAAGCAACTTCCCCTGAAGCATGAGGCACGAGAATATGTGGAGTCCTAGAGGAACCTGACTCAGGAGAAGTCAGAATTGTATGTTAAAATGGCCCTCATACCAACTAAAAGGCCAAAGTGGTTGAGTTTCTATATGCCACAAGCAAGATATCAGAGGGTGGTTCTGACAAGTAAAACCCTCAAAAATCAGATTAAGTGGCAAGGGTGGTCGGAATGCAAGATGGCGGACTTCTAGAGATTCTAACAAGAAATAGGAGGTACACATAAGATGCTTGGATAATTTCACCCATATGATGAACATTTTAAGGACATTTATGACTGAGAAGTTGATGTCGACAACAACAACCCAGAGTCCAACCATAGGAGCAGCTTCCATGCCATACCTCCCGACCACAAGAGTCTGATAGAGGAAGAAGCTCCAAGCAAAATGATCACAAGTTGCATCTTCTTCCAGTGTCTGAAGCAAAGGGAAAAGAGCCCGACGGTCCCCAAGAGAATCAACCGCAGAACAAGAAGGTCAAGCTTTACCAGGATCATCCGCTAAGGGGTCGAGTTGCTCTAGTTCAAGTTGAACGAAGGTGAGGCGAGTCTAAGACCTGGACGAACCTGATGCAACTGTTGGAAATGAAGAAGAAGCAGAGTCTGCTCTTCAAAATGTTCAAACCATCGCAGTTCAGGTAATTTTTGCTCCCCCTCTTCTTGTTTCTGCATCTTTGGTCAATCCTTTGCTCTCACCTGTTGAAAATAATCCTCTACCTACTGACCCTGATATTTTTTTCTAAATGAGCCCCCTACCATTTTTGATATACCAAGAGAGATTCCCCCACGTGTCAAGCAAGAAGAATCTGCTTCGGCCACTATTGACTCTTTAATCGCCCTATCTAGGGACCCCATTGAGAAAGTTGAATCATCCATACTACCCGTTACCCCAAGCCCATCTGCATTCAAACAAAAATCTCTCATTCCATCTGTTACTCTTTTTACTCCGACTAGTACTTCTAATGCCAAATTTCAATTTGGCATCCCGTCGTTTTCAATGATTACTCTCTTGTTCGCTTCCCCACATGCCCATACATCTAATGCTTCCCCTTTTGTCACTATGTTTCGTCTACCCCTTGGTGCTTCTATGGGGGCACAAAGCATTCATTCCCCATAGACTCTTCAAAAGCATTTTGATGCAACTAAGTTGGCCCGACAAAATAGGAAGCAAAAAAGAAGGGAGAAAAATGCTAAGCTGCCAGCTGCCAAAAAGAATCGAATTTGTTTTAATGAAGAACAAAATTTTCTATGGATCACTACCATGAAGTAGCTCGTAGCTTGACCTGAAGGACAGATGCAGATGGAGGACTATGATATCAGAGCAGTAGGTCTAGATCTAAATGAAACTCACCCATGCGACAAAGTAGATCTAGCCAAAACCACCCAGAAGGTAGTGTATACAAATTATGAATGGCTAGATTGGAAGCTGAGAAAACATGAAAGTGAGCTGGAAAATATAAAAGAAACAGTGAATCGGCTGCAGTCAAAACTCAGGACCCGAAATGATGAAATGACCCGCATAATGTAAGTACAAGACTAGTAAGAGGAAGCAACAAGGTCTCTTGCAGCGCTTGAAGATGAGTGGATCTAGTTGTACCCTGAAATAGACAAGTTGAAAGGTGAGCTTGTAGTTTAGCACCAATCTAGTGCAGAACACCAGCGTGTTCGGGAGAGTATATAAAAGGAGTTGGACAATGTTTGATCTTAGGTTTTTGACAATCTACAAAAGGCTCGAGAGGAGGCTGAAAAGTTAAAAAATGATAAATAGGAAGTTGAGTCTACTTTGCACGCTCACAATCAAGAGGTCATAAATTTAGTTTCCAAACTAGTAGAGGCTCTCAAGAGAAGAGATCACCTGGAGCAAAGAGTGAAGGAAAAAGAGGCTCAGCTACATGATGAGCTAGCAGCTGCACAAAGATCTGTGACCCTTCCTGTAAAGAAAATATTAGTATCTACCTATTGTGAGAAAATCATCATTATGCTCACCATTTTGAAACCGGCCTTACAATTTATGAGGGATGCCTAAGAAATAAATGAAAAGGTTGGCCCATTGGCTAACCAAACTCTTCAGGAGTATGCTCCCCGAGTGGCCAAGTCGCAGAACTTGATCTCCAAGCTTTGTGTGGTGACAGATGAGGCCCTGAGAAGAGCAGCTATTACAGATCGAAGGGTTGACTCTAGTAAAGAAAGTGAATTTTCTCACTGTCATAAGGTAGCGGCCAAGACCAAGAATAGCTAGATGGTGTTAAAAAAGAGGGTTGATGAAATCAAGAAGGATTTCAGGGTCTTATATAGTTTCAGGCTACCTCCCTTCCTTTCATCAAATGGAGATGTATTATCAATTGAGCAGATTACATAAGAGGTCAGAAATAAGGTTCAGACTTATGCAGACCTTCCAGAGTCGAATTCAACACCAGCAACAGATGATGTTGAGAATGAATTTCTTCAGCTTTCTTGTCTTTAGTATCATGTGGGAGTCGTTTCACCAAGATGGGGATTTGTTTCTTTCAAAGAAGTCTTCAAACTGGATCAGGCATACAAAGCCTTCTATAGCCTTGCTTGACCGACTGATGTTGATTGGGAAATGTTGCATTCTGCTTTCCTCAAACTCCAAGAATGACCAGAGGTCTAGGTTTGTTCCTTCGCAAGTGAAGACCCCCTATGAGTCACCATAACTATGAAGCAAAATTTTTCCTTAGTCTACTTTTATTTTTTGGCTTTATTTTTGTCTTTGGGAGGATCCGCGTGCGAAGAGTTTGTATTTATGATGAGTGTGAAATGTGCCACATGGTAGCTATGTGCGCTTCATTAATTGCTTTCTTCAAAGCTAAGAGTCGGACCACGTGTCGGCTTGGCAGATGATTTCTTGAATCTTTTTTTTCGTGAATCTGAAACTACCCGCCCATGTGACACGTCATCTCTTCATGCTAGAGGAGCTATATCTTGGGGGTCTTCATTCGGAGGTCGTCGGAATGCATTTTTCCACTTTCTAATGAAGGGACATGATTCAATGCTGCTAAAGCCACTTGACTGATTGACAAGACCTTTTCTATACTGGCTTTGTAGGATCTAAGCGATTATGAGGGGTAATCTTGTTGAAATATCTAAATATTTATGCGGTAGTTGAAAGTTGATGAGAAAGATTGCAATGACCTAACAAAAGATCTAGGATCAGATTTCCAAGCTATCAAGTGTAGACGTTTGATAGTCATTAATTCTGAATGAGGTCGACGTTTCTCTCATTGGCGCATATTGTTCCCCCACTCGCTGAATATCCCATAAGACTGTCAGAGAGGCGCAAGCTTTGATGATCAACAATTACTTTTACTTTAAATCTATATCTACCTCAATGCCACATCTATAAATAATGAACCCTAAGAGCTTTATTGATGTGAATCAAAAGACACATTTCTTGGGATTAAATATAACTTTATACTCTCTAAGCCTCTAGAAGATACAACACAAGATGATTAGCTGATATTTTTTGAGTTTTGACTTTCCTAGGATGTCATCCACATAATCTTCAACAATATCATGTATTATATCATGGAATATGATAATCATGGCCCTTTGACATGTGGCACCAACATTTTTTGACCAAATAGCATGAATTTATAACATACTATTTCTCATGGGGTGATAAAAAGAAAATTATGTTGATCTTCAAGTGCTATCCAAATTTGGTTATATCCTGAAAAGCCATCCATAAGGGATAACATCTTATGACCAACTATGAAATCTACAATCATATCAATATTCAAAAGTGGAAAAACATATTTGGGGAAAGCCTTATTGATATCTCTAAAATATATACATACCTTGATTCATTTTATTTTCTTGCTTACAAGTACTAAATTAGAAACCCACTCTGGATATAGTTAATAGGCTTAATGAATCCAAAATCTAACAAATTTTAATTTTTTCCTTGACTAAAAGGGCCACCTTAGGATGTATTATTCTTAGCTTTTGACAAGCAGGTTTAGCATCAAATTTTACCACAAGGTGATGGAAAACCAAAGATGGGTCTAAGCTAGGCATTTCATCATAGGACCAAGAAAATATATCTGGATAATTTCCATGGACCATCGATATGTTTATCTTTAATTCAAGATCTAAAATAGTTGCTATTTGTGTCAACTTAGGTGTCTCTTATGTACCCATATTTATATCTATATCTTCCTCAATAAGGATTGGTGACCCAACTTGAAGTGGAGAAAGAGACAGGGAAAGGTTAAGCTCACTATCAAAGGGTGTATCTATATCAGGTGTAGGTTTTGGTGGATCCTCTAAAACCTTCTTGTTCTCCAACTATGTTGATGAAATTTCAATAGAATTTAGAAAATGTGCTTATGATGTCGTGATAGAATATGGGTATGAAATTTCTTAAGCCCCAAAATGACATCATCATTTTGAAATGTGTCTAAAGTAAGAGGATCATGTTGATCTGATTCAATTATTTTAGGTAATTTTAGGTCGAGGTGGCTAGCAAGGATGAAATTATTATGGAATAGGTTTGTGGCAAAAAGCTCTTCAAAAGAACTAGGAAAGATGTATTTTATTTTCTATCATAAAGATTAGAAGAGGTGTGCCTAGTATTATCAGGAAAATCTATAAGGGCATCGTAGTGCTCATCATAAGTAGCATATCCTAGAATCCAATGATTCTATCATTGGTTGATATATCAATAGGATCAAAGGGGCCTTTCTTGTGTAAACCAAGACCTTTTCCTTTATAGTTCATTTTTGAAAGAACTAATGATCACAAAGAAAATTTAATCAAGCATAGATAATGCATAAGTTCCTCACATCTTATTAGAAATTCAAGGGTCTCCTTATAAAGGATAAATATCCAAGTGCTGAACAAAATATCAGGAAAATATCAGGAGAGCAAAATATCAAGAAAATATCTAGGCTATGTCAATGAGTCATACAGTAATAAATGCCTAAGTAGGCTTAGGTCAACCTATGTGTAAGCAAGCATTAATGTATACACTGACACCCCCCCTTAAGCATAACTTAGGTAGGTAAGATAAAATGGGTCCCGACTGCTAGCCTGATGAGGTACCCATGCACAAAGTAATATCTCATGAAATGGAGAAAAGTAGAAAACTCTGTGGGAAAAAACTACCCTCCAAAAGAGAAAAGATGCATGAAAATTATACACATGAAGAAGTACTACTTCTTTCACTAAGTACAATATATGATTTCCTCCATAAGAGAGAAAATGATAGAAGGTCTATGAGATCCCCCAATAATACATGTCCTGCTACTTTAAAGTTGGATAGTTGATAGAGGATGCAGATGTAGTTCCAAGAACGCTTCACAATGTTCCTTCCCTTAGGAAGAAATGAAACCAATTGAAGATGCAAGATATCTTCCCATGTGAGAAGATGTATGTGTGATCTTGAATAGAGTTAAAGCTCATCCAAGAATGATGATGATGGTCCCCATGATGTCTTTGAATGTTGCTCAGGAATCTCCAAGCCAATGCTGACATGTGACGAATACTGATGGAATGAATAAAGTATCATAAAATATTATGTAATAGGGACCACAAGAACCATAGATGTATGGGGATAACTGGAACCATAAGAATCTGATACTGTCACTATAGAAGTTGATGTGGGTGAAGGAAGAGAAATCATATCTGAAGAAGACAATGTCGCTGCAACTTTATTAAAGTTGTCATCAAAAAGAAGATTGTTGTCCTCAATGTGTGCTTCCATGTCAGCAATGCGGGACTCTATGAAAAGACATGAAATATCGGGTAGATATGTATCCCATTCAACAATGCTAGGAAGACTAATATCTTGTTCTAAAGAAGTGTTGGAAGCTTTCAAAGAAATGACTCTGAAATCCGATGAAGCAACAGGAGAAGGTGGAGGAATGATGATTTCCTCTATGTCAACTAGACGCTTTGTATCTGAATCATGATGCGAGATGTGAGTTGTGGTCATAGTAGGATCATGTGGGAATGGAGAAACATTGGAGTCTCCATATATTTTTTAAATTTTGATCCATAATGCATGTGGACATTCAATATCCATGATGACATACAAAGTGTCATCCGGAATATGTAAACCAATAAAGGTCACAAATATTAAACCATTTATCCTTCTGAGTTTGTTTACCTGGTTCAAGGATAAGTCCATAAAAATATGGCATGAGATTATGGAACCTGAGATATTTCAGAATTCGTTCACACCAAGACTTATAGTTTCCTGGTTTTAGGTTGATTATAGAAGAATGGGCTTCATATCCCATGATTACAAACAGTTTAATTCCTTAAGACAATAGAAAATCAACAGATTAAGAACCTCCCCAAATTAGATGAGCCCCCCTAGTTTGGCACTTTATAAGTTAGTGCATTTTACAAATGTCACATTCATTGTAAAAGAATATTCCTCTTTTACAAATTTTTAACCATGACAACAAAAATTCTAACTCCCCTCCCTTACAAGCTTTAAATGAGCTAAGTAAATAACCACACCATTGAATGCTTAATATACACATTAACCTCCATTTTAACATAAAATGTATATTTTAATGCTAAAAATATAAATGCCTATGGGAGATAATGATCAAGGCTATCAACACCAAGTGAGTTAGACTATGTAAAGGGGGTTTGGAGAGAGGACAGTAGAAAATAAAACACCCTCATGGCTAGAAATAATTAGGAGTTAAACACTCCATATGACCCCCTCTTAAAATATTGCACCTCCATACACATCCCCTTTGTCACATTCATTGCAAAAAGAGAGAAATAACTCCTCATTTGCAAATTTTTAACTATGATAAAAAGAAGACCCCTCTTTTCAAAGTCAAAATCATGCCTCTCTGCCTTTCACCAAAAAAGAAAGTCATCAAAATGAATAGTGGCTTTCCAAATGGATAACAAAACAATTTGCAAATCTTTGATCAAACACAGCTAGTATGCAAACAGAGTGTTTGAGCAGAGTTTCTTTGCCTCCTTCCAAATCACGCCTTCAAAGACTCTCAGCCTTCCTTGCTGCCTCCGCAGATCCATCAAGATTTTGCACGGGGTGATTTTGGTTGCAGATAATCACAAAAAAAACCCACTCCATAGCCTGGAAGTCAAAGAAGCCAATATTCAAATGGTGAGCAAACGCTTTCCCCCTATGATGAGAAGGGTGAGCCAGGGGTCAAGGTTGCAAAGTGATGGGCGTAGCCTGTTGCAATTCCAAAGGATTGCAACTTTCAAACCCTTGAGCCTTCACAAAGGTGCCAACAATATGAGAGAGAAAAGAGAGGCACAATTGGAGACACCACAAACCTCCTAAGCGTATGCCACAGAACTCCCAGGCCAGCACCAAAGATGACCACGGAGGTGAGAAGTGGGAGTTGATCTCAAAGAAATTTGCTTCTTGCCAAAGAAATTCGCTGCATCAATGAAGAGATCGGGCCTTCATGGTTGAGGAGCTACAAGCAGTGGCTTTAGTGGCCTCACGTGGATACTTTATGTAGCCTCTGCAGGCCGAGCAAAGCTAGAGACCAAACTTGGAGAGGATACTAGGAATACCAGGAGAGTAGGCGCTAGGGAGAGATGCATACCAATCTAACAACAATCAAGGATGCATACCCAAAGGTGCAGTGCTTGCTCTCATAGGAACCACACAGGAAAAAAATGCAGCCTCTAATAATAACCATGGCTGAACAGATGTGTACTCTACAAATGAGTCAGACGGTGAAGGGAAAATGTAAAAATAATATGGCTTGAGAACTCTTTGTTCGGCTCTGATACCATGAAAGAACCAATGATCACAAAGAAGATTTAATCAAGCACAGATAATGCATAAGTTCCTCACATCTTATTAGAAAGTCAAGGGTCTCCTTATAAAGGAGAAATATCCAAGTGCTAAACAAAATATCAGAAAAATATCATGAGAGCAAAATATCAAGAAAATATCTAGAAAATATCTAGAAAATATCTAGGCTATGTCAATGAGTCATACAGTAATAAATGCCTAAGTAGGCTTAGGTCAACCTATGTGTAAGCAAGCATTAATGTATACACTGACAATTTTGAAAATGTGCAACAAAATGGGATTTGTGTGATCTTTAAATCAAGTAGCATATTGTTCATATTTGTAAGTCCATGTGGGATCAAAGCCTTCTATGTTATCATTAGCCAGATAGCCACCAAAAAGGAAGGTAGTGGACCCCTGTTGCAATGTGAGGAAAGGATCTTGAGCCTTTGGGTGAGCTTGACCATATGATAAAGGTGAAAGAGGTAAATTGGAAATATGAATGGATTTATGGATTTGGTATTCTCCACATCCTTTATCAAGTATTTTGAATGTGGATTTTAAGGATGGTTGTTTAGTGGATAGACTAGAAGATGTGGAAGGTAAATCACTAGGGTCAATGTATGATGTTGATTTTATGGAAGATTATTTGGAGAAAATATTAAAAGATGGACAATGGGTAAGTGCATGGATCTGGACACAATTTTGGTGTCAAATTACAAAAAATCTCTTAACAAGCCATATTGCGCTCACCAAATTTGGAGAGGATGAAATTTGAAGCTCGCCAAATGTCATTCATGACTTTTGGAATGTATTTTTCAAAACTCTTTCACTTTCTCTTTCTTTGTCAGGGAGACTATAAGGATGTTTGAGAGTGGTTTCAGATCTCTAGGAGTTATAATGCAAATTCTAGTTTTTGAAAGATCTTAAAAAATTTACACTTAGTCAAATTTTAGTAATCAACATGTCAAATTCAATAATCAAGAGGTCAAATTTTAGTATCAGGAGGTCAAATTTTAGTAGTCGGCAAGTTGTATCATCTTTCTCTCTCACTCTCTCCTTATCTCTACTCTCTACCTCTCCACTCCCTCTCTCTCCCTTCCTCCCTCTCTCCCCTCTCTCCCCTCTCTCTCTCACACCCCTCTATCTCCTCCCTACATCTACATACCTCCCTCCCCTCTCTACTTATCTCTATATCTTCTCTCTCTACATCTCCTTCCCTCTCTACTTATATTTATCTCCCCTCTCTCTCTCACTCTCTATCCCTCTCTATCCCTCTCTTCCCCCTCTTTCTCCCTAACTCTCTCCTCTTTATCTCATAATTCTCTCTCCCTCCCTCTCACCCTCTCCTCTCTATCTCACCACTCTCTCTATCTCTCACTCTCTCTCACACAAACCTATGTCTCCCTCCCTAACACTCCCTCCCTCCTTCCCTCTCTACTTCTCTCTATCTCTCATATCCCTTCCTCTCTCAACCTCACCCTCCCTCTCATTCTTTTTGTCTCTCCTCCCAATCTCTCTCGCTATTGTCCCTCCCTCCCTCCATCCCACCTATTCCTCTCTCAATCACTCCTTTTTTGTAATACCCCTCTATTTTGCTCTTTGAATTGGATAGTGTCCTTCTTTGCTATGTTTTGTTTTCTGGTTACTCATATACTTTGATATACTCTATCATGTTGTTTATTATTTGATCACTATTTATAGAGCGACATGGACTATTTGTGGTGGTGTGATGTACCTTCATTGATTTTTTATTTGATATGCTTTGATTATTGTAATGATGGTTTGGTATAACATGATTATTGCACATGAGTATTTTATTTATGTTAGAACTGTCAATTCGTGATAAATGTATTGGTGAAGGGGACGGAATAGCATCACTCGCTTGCAAGTGCCCTGCGATTTAGCGATTTCCTCTTCATGGTGTGTCTTACTATGTTGTTTATATACATGTGATATTGATGCCTCGTTTACAAGTTTGCAAGTATAGGACATCGACTCCACCTAGCTTCACAGGTTTGAGCGTGTCGACCCAACGGTTAAGTTTATTGGGAGATAGTAGCTAGGTTACTTGTGTCAATTCTACACCCTAGCCTCAGTGTGTCTTCAGGTTTAGTCAATTGTGCTTGTTTAATTGTGTTTATTATTGCTTTATATTATCATGGTAAATTGATTTAACAGAGGTTTAGTGAACTTCATTATTAAAAGTTGAATATTAGATTATGCTTATTTTAAATGTTGAGATTGTAGAATTAATTAATTAATTAATTTAGTTTAATTAATAAAAAAGATAATCCTTGGATTATTTTATTTATTGAATAATTAAATTGTTTATATTTGAATGGAAATGCTTTAATTATTAAAATATTTAATTTTGATTATTACAAGATTTTATGTTAAGAGGGTTGTTGAAGATATTTAGAAAATGTCAGCAAGTGTTAGAAAAAATTAATGAATTCGTTGGGGAAATTAATTCCCGGAAGATAATCTTGGCTTTGGGTGAGGAAGTGGAAAGCTTCTTCACGGCAAGGCATGAGATATTTTGCATGTTGGGAATTTGGGGAAAAAGGATTTTCTTGCTGTGATCCGGAGATTTTTGGAAAAGAATTTGGCTATAGAAATTGTTTTGTAATTCCTGCATTTTTAGAAGATTGTTTGGAAATTTCTTGTTGTGTTGGGATTACTTTTGTGATCGGGAAATCAATTTGCTTGGAGGAAGACATTGTTTTCTGGAACATTTGCTTGAAGTTGTGGAGGAGGTTCTACACCAAATATTCAAATACTCAAGAAGCGTTGGTTTACAGGTTCTTTCCTTGTTTTGTTAAATTTTAATTGAATGGTTTTTAGACTAAATATTCTTTGTAGAAAAAGATTGTCTGGTGTGAGGAAGATTGCATTACTTAGATAATTTCCTCCGTAATTTAATTTCTCTGTAAGAGGCAATTTCTTTTGTATGTTGAATTCATTTGTGGAAAAACCTTAGTTAATGGTTGTCTGGTAAAATAAGGAAAATTAGAGAAACCTAGAAGAAATATTTAGTGATCTGGAAATTAAATCCCTCTGGAAGAAATTTTAATTGTTCTGTAGGAAGAAAATTTCTTGTAGATTTTCTTTTCTCAAAAAAATTTCCTATGATTTAAATGGTAGAAATGTTATTGTTAATCTTCGAGATTTGTTTCCTGGTAGTTGTTAAAATTTATCCTTTGTGTTGGTTTCGGGAAAATTTTATATATGTTTTATAACCTCTGTGAAAATTGGGTTTTCCTAGAAATTGCACAATTTTACCTGTAGAAATACTTTTGGGAAAATGTTTCCCCAATTTTATTATTTTAGTGTTCAGGTTTATTTTTAATATATATGTATATATATTTAGATGCATGCAATGGAAAGATTTAAGAAAAAATAATAATTTATTTGTCTATTGTAATCTTTCAGGGGAAATTGATATTTTTATTAAATAGAGAAAATTATTATTTCAATAAAAATAATCAAAAAATTGAAGTATTAAGCATATCGGTTTTCTTCTCCAACTAATAAAGGGAGTTAATTTAATTAGCGAAATTGGGAAACTTTTATAATATTGTTTATCACTGATTGAGAATTGATTTAGGATATCCAAATATTAGATTTAATTCACGTCTTGATTGTCCTTTTGTAACTATTTCTTCTAGTTTCATTTTGGGGAAATGGGTTAAGTGTTAGTCAGTAAGTTGTAAGTATTCCAGAGGTTCTTTATTTGATGGGGGTTGTCGAATTGTGATGTCATCTGTTTTAATTTCCCTTGGGTAGTGCATGGAGTTGTTTCATTGATTTACCCGGTTTCCACGAACGGGGATGTTTTTCCTCCTTTGTTAGGAGTGGATTGTGTGATTTGTTCCCTCCAGTGTTTGGAGTGGGTTTTGACATATGTTTCCTCCTAGGATTGGAGTGGTTGCTTTATCTAGTTTTGTGTGCACTATGGTACCCTTGGTGGCTGGTTTATTTGGTATGTTGTCAAGTACAAGAGTGGCTTCCGTTCGGGGCCAAAGCTCAAAGAGGTAAGACTGGGTAACATTCGGAAGTAGTTAATCAAGTGAAAACTTAATTAAAGTACTTAGGGGTTGGGTATTATTTCACACTAAATAAGATAAGTTAGCCTCACTCATAGACACAAGTGCTCGTTTGGGCTTCAGATGAGTGGGAAGGCCTAGAATGGCAAAGGTCATCTACCTGGTCTTTACGAGAGGTATTTGATTATGCATGAGTAAGTATGAGGGTCGGGGGTCGGTTGAGGTCTCCAGGATATCCCTTAATGAGGGTTGGGGCCTATGAAGATCCGTATTGGGTAACTCATGACGAGATGTGTGATGACACTCTATCTAGGACAACATAGTTATGTGTATGGTTCTCTTAACATAATTGGTTTGTTATAAATCTGGAAGCAATGTAACCTATGTTAGTGTTGTAGTGTTGTACTTGTGTTTGTTTGAGTTAGTATGAGTCAGCTTGTGTCTAGAGGTAGTAGGTTTGGCCATGTATTCTTGTTACTATCTCCTAGCATGGGGGGTGGTCCTACGGGTACCGTTTGGTTGGGAGGAACCTACACCCTACATTGTTGGGTCCCCCTTGGTTTGCAGATCGTGATGGTGAGATTTCCAGTTGGAGAGCTCGTGGTTTCCAGTTATATTTCATGCTTTGTTATTATTTCAGTGGGATCTTGTTATTTATCACTCCTCAATTGTATTTGAGGTGTTTGATCATTTTATGTAATCACATTTTTATTTACTACCTCATTCGGAGAATGAGTGATGTAATCTTCTTTGATAAGTTAATGTTAATGGAATCTTATTGTATTACTTATTGTTAGGATGTTATTTACATGTATGGAATGTATGAGCATTTAATTCCTTGAGTAGTTAATATGCTATGGATTTATTTAAGATGTATGTATGGGTTTTAATTAATCTTAGTCTCATAGTGTTAGAGGTTGGTGGCAATAGGAAGTGAACTTACGTGTTTATTTTACTTTAAATATATAAAAAAATTATGTGTTTGAGTAGTTAATTACAACTTCCTCTAGGGTTATGTGATGGGGAATTATATTTTCTCTATCTCACCATTCTCTCTCTCTCACACACACACACCTCTATATCCCTCCCTACCTCTCCCTCCCTTCCCTTTCTACTCTCTATCTCTCCTCTCTCTTTCCCTCTCTATACCTACCTCTCCCTCCATCACTCTCTCTCCATCCCTCTCTATCTCACCTATGTCTCCTTCCCTACCTCTTTCCCTCTCTACTATTTATCTCTCATCTCCCTTCCTCTACCTATCTCTCTCTTTGTCTCTCCATCCCTCTCTTTCTCTCTCACTCTATCCTTCTCTCTATATGACCATTATCTCTATCCCTAACTCTCACTGCCTCCTCTTTAAATCACCATTCTCTCTCTCTCCCACTTTCCCTCCCCTCTCACTCCCTCCTCTCTAAATCACCATTCTCTCTATCCCACTTTCCCTCCTTCCCTCTCTCTATCTCACCTATCCCTTTCTACTTCTCCCTCCCTCCAACCTTCCTCTCTCTCTTTATCTCTCTTTCCCATTCTATTCTTACCTCTCAACTCTCTATCTCACCACTCTCTCTCCATCTCCCTCTCCCTCCTTCCCTCTCTCCCTCCTATCCCTCCCTCTCTCCTCCCCTCTCTACCCACCTCTCCCTCCACTACCTACCACTCTCTACCTTTCTCTCTCCCTCCCCCCTCTTTCTCTATTACTCTCTCCTTCCATCTCTACTCTCTATCTCTCCCCCTTCCCTCTCTACTCTCTTTCTCTCTCTT
The DNA here is from genome assembly GCA_007115665.2 of Sequoiadendron giganteum. Taxonomy (NCBI): domain Eukaryota; kingdom Viridiplantae; phylum Streptophyta; class Pinopsida; order Cupressales; family Cupressaceae; genus Sequoiadendron; species Sequoiadendron giganteum. The sequence continues at coordinate 487,271,190 of CM021104.1, forward strand.
CCCCTTCCTCTCCCCCCTTCCTCTCTCCCATAATTTTCTCTCCTATCACTCTCTCTCCCTCTCACACACACTCACCTCTATCTCCTCCTTTCCTCTCCCTCCATCCCTCCACTCTCTACTTCTCTATATCTATAATCTCTCTCTACATCTTTGTCCCTCTCTATTTGTCTTTATCTCCCCTATCCCTCTCTTTACCCACTTCTCCCTTCATCACTCTATATCTCAACTATATCTCCTTCATACCTCTCTCTCTCTCACACACACACACAAACTCACCTCTATCTCCACCCTACATGTCCCTCCCTCCCCTCTCTACTTTTCTCTATCTCTCCTTTCTCTATGTCTCCTTCCCTCTCTACCTACATTTATCTCCCCTCTCCCTTTGTTTACCTACCTATCCCTTTATTACTTTGTATCTCACCTATGTTTCCCTACCTACCTAGGGTTAAAGGATTAAGGTTGAGGGTTGAGAATTGATGATTGAGGGTTTAATGTATAGGGTAGAGAGTAGAGGGTAGAGGGTAGAGGGTTTAAGGGTTGAGGGTAGAGGGTTTAAGGTTGAGGATAGAGGGTATAGGTTTGAGGTTCAATGTATAGGGTAGAGGGCATAGGGTTTTAGGTATTAGGGTTTAAGGGTTGAGGGTTGAGGGTTGAGGGTTGAGGTTTGAGGGTTGAGGGTTGAGGTTTTAAGGGTTGAGGGTTCATGGATTAGGGTAGAGAGTTTACTTGAGTTTAAGGTTTTAAGGGTTGAGGGTAGAGGGTATTGGGTTGAAGGTAGAGGGTAGAGGGTTTAAGGGTTTAAGGGTTTAAGGGTTTAAGGGTTAAGAGTTTAGGATTTAGGGTTTAGGGTTGAGTGTTTAAGGTTTTAAGGGTTGAGGGTATAGGTTTGAGGCATTAGGGTAGAGAGGGATGGATAGAGGGAGGGAGATATGGAGGGAGAATTGAGATAGAGAGAAGTAGAGAAGAGGATGGAGGGACAAATATAGATGAGGGTTGAGGATCCAATATATAGGGTAGAGGTTTAAGGGTAGAGGAGAGAGAAATAGAGGGAGTGAGTGAGTGAGTGAGAGAGAGATACCTAAGAGAGGGAGAGGGGGTAGGAGGGAGAGACTTGAGAGAGAGAGTGAGGGAGGGAATGGGAGAGAGATAGAGGGAGAAAGGGTTAAGGGTATAGGATAGAGGGTTTAATGGTTTAGGGTTTACGGTTTATGGTTAAGGGTAGAGGGGAGACAAATAGAGGGAGTGACTGAATGAGAGAGAGAGAGAGAGAGAGAGAAACCTGAGAGAGGGAGAGGGGTTAGGAGGGAGATTGTTGAGAGAGAGAGGAGTGGGAGAGATAGAGGAGGGAGGGTTAATGGTAGAGGGTTTAAGGTAGATGGGAGAGATATAGAGGGAGTGAGTGAGTGAGAGAGATACCTGAGAGAGGGATAGGGGGTAGGATGGAGAGACTTGAGAGAGAGAGAGAGGGAGGGAGTGGGAGAGAGATAGAGGGAGGCAAGGTTAAGGGTAGAGGGTAGAGTGTTTAAAGGGTTGGGGTTTAGGCTTAAGTGTCAAGGGGAGAGAGATAGAGGGAGTGATTAAGAGAGAGAGAGACCTAAGACAGGGAGAGGGTTGAGAGAGAGAGGGAGGGAGGGAGTGGGAGAGAGATAGAGGGAGGGATGGTTAAGGGTATAGAGTAGAGGGTTTAAGGGTTTAATGGTTAAGGGTTTAAGGGTTTAGGGTTTAAGGGTTAATGGTAGAGGGTTAAGGGTACAATGGAGAGACATAGGAGTGATTGAGTGAGAGAGAGACTTGAGAGAGGGGGTAGGAGGGAGAAACTTGAGAGAGAGAGAGAGAGGGAGTGGGAGAGATATAGAGGGTAGAGGGTTGATGGTAGAGGGTAGAGGGGAGAGATATATAGGGAGTGAGTGAGAGAGATAG
>CM021104.1:487273598-487380189 GCA_007115665.2 Sequoiadendron giganteum
ACCCTCTACCCTCTACCATTAACCCTCCCTCCCTCTATCTATATCCCACTCCCTCCCTCTCTCCCTCTCAATTCTCTCCCTCTTGTCACCTCTCCCTCTCTTAGGTCTCTCTCACTCACTCACTCACTCCCTCTATGTCTCTCCCCTCTACCCTTAACCCTTAATCCTCTACCCTTAACCCTCTACCCTTAACCCTAAACCCTTAACCCTAAACCCTAAAACCTTAACCATTAAACCCTAAACCCTCTACACTATACCCTTAACCCTCCCTCCCTCTATGTCTCTCCCTCCCTCCCTTCCTCTCTCTCAACCCTCTCCTCTTACCCCTCTCCCTCTTAGGTATCTCTCTATCTCAGTCACTCCCTCTATCTCTCTCCCACTCCTCCTCTCTCTCTCAGTTCTATCCCTCCTATCCCCTCTCCCTCTTGATCTCCACCTCACACTCACTCACTCCCTATATCTCTCTCCCCTCTACCCTTAACCCTCTACCTAATACATTGGATTCTCAGCCCTCATCTTTCTTTTCCCTCCTCCTCTTATCTACTTCTCTCTATCTCCTTCCCCTCTAGTCCTCCTCTCTGCCCTGTCCCTCGGCCCTGCCCTCAGCCCTTGACCTCAGCCCTAAAATTGTAGGCCCTCTGCCCTCAGCCCAATGCCATCTACACTCAAATGCCATCAGTGGTTAGGTGTGAGCCCAGAGTGACTCTGCCCTGATCCTGGGCCCTCGGCCATGATCCTCAGTCTTAGGCCCTCTGACCATCACCTCTGACCCCTATGCCCTCTGCATATGCATTGGACCCTCAGCCCCTGATCCTCCAGCCCTATGCCACTCAGCCCTCTGCCTCAGCACTTAGACCTCTGCTCTGCCACTCTGGCCTCTGCCCTCTGCATTTAGGCCCTCGGCCTTGGCCTTGATCTCTCTGACCCCCTGGGTGGGTGAGGAGCATGGGTGAGGATCTGGTGATAAAGGGATGGGTGAATTAAGCAGGATGGAGGGATAAGGTAAGAGGGAGGATCATAGAGAGGAGGAGATGAGAGGAGAAGTAGAGGGAGGGAGGGAGGGCAGAACAGGGAGGAGGTAAGTGAGAGTGTGTGTGTGTGCAAGAGAGAGATAGGGGGGTTAGAGAGAGAGGTAGTGGGAGGGAGAGGGGAGATAGAGAGTTGAGAGGGAAATAGGTAGGGAGGAGACACAATTGAGATATCAAGTTATGGAGGGAGAGGTGGGTAAAGAGAGGGAGAGGGGAGATAAAGATAAATAGAGAGGGAAGTTGATGTAGAGAGAGATGATAGATAGAGAGAAGTAGAGAGTGGAGGGATGGAAGGAGAGGAAAGGAGGAGATAGAGGTGAGTGTGTGTGTTAGGGAGAGAGAGTGAGAGGAGATAAAATGAGGGGAGGGATGAAGGGGGAGAGAGAAAGAGAGTAGAGAGGGAAGGGGGATAGATAGAGAGTAGAGAGTAGAGAGGGAAGGAGAGAGTAAGAGAGAAATTGGGGGGAGGGAGAGAGAGAGGTAGAGAGAGTGGTAGGTAGTGGAGGGAGAGGTAGGTAGAGAGGGAAGGAGAGATGGAGGGATAGGATGGAGAGAGGGAAGGAGGGAGAGTGATATGAAGAGACAATGGTGAGATAGAGAGTAGAGAGGTAAGGAGAGAATGGGAAAGAGAGATAAAGAGAGTGAGGGAGGTTAGAGCAAGGGAAAGGTAGAAAGGGATAGGTGAGATAGAGAGAGGGAAGGAGGGAAAGTGGGATAGAGAGAGAATGGTGATTTAGAGAGGAGGGAGTGAGGGGGGAGGAGAGAAAGTGGGAGAGAGAGAGAATGGTAATTCAGAGAAGAGGGAGTGAGAGGGAAGGAGAGAAAGTGGGAGAGAGAGAGAATGGTAATTTAGATAAGAGGGAGTGAGAGGTAGGGATAGAGATAATGGTGAGATAGAGAGAAGGAGAGAATGAGAGAGAAAGAGAGGGATGGAGAGATATAGAGAGAGGTAGGTAGAGGAAGGGAGAGGAGAGATAGAGAGTAGAGAGGGAAAGAGGTAGGGAAGGATACATAGGTGACATAGAGAGGGATGGAGAGAGAGTAATTGAGGGAGAGTAGATATAAAGAGGGAAAGAGAGAGGAGATAGAGAGTATAGAGTGGAGGGAGGTAGAGGTAAGGAGGGAGATAGAGGTGTGTGTGTGTGTGTGTGAGTGAGTGAGAGAGAGAATAGTGAGATAGAGAAAAGGAGAAATTGAGAGAGAAAGATGGTGAGGGAGGGAGGGATGGAAAATATTGAGAGAGATTGGGAGGAGAGACAAAAAGAAGGGAAGGGAGGGTGAGGTCGAGAGAGGGTGGGAGAGGAGAGATAAAGAGAATTAGAGAGGGAAGGAGAGAGGGAGTGTTAGGGAGGGAGATAGAGGTTTGTGTGTGTGTGAGAGAGAGAGAGAGAGTGGTGAGATAGAGAGGAGAGAGTGAGAGGGAGGGAGAGATAATTATGAGATAGAGAGGAGAGAGTTAGAGAGAAAAAGGGGGAAGAGAGGGATAGAGAGGGATAGAGAGGGATAGAGAGAGAGAGAGATGTAGTAGAGGGAGGGAGAGGAGAGATAGAGAGTAGAGAGGGAAAGAGGTAGGGAGGGAGACATAGGTGAGATACAAAGTGATGGAGGGAGAGGTAGGTAAAGAGATAGAGAGATGGGAGATAAAGATAAGTAGAGAGGGAAGGAGATGTAGAGAGAGAGAGAGAGAAGTAGAGAGGAGAGGGAGGTAGGCAGATGTAGGGAGGAGATAGAAGGGTGTGTGTGAGAGAGAGAGGGGAGAGAGGGAGGAAGGGAGAGAGAGGGGGAGTGGAGAGATAGAGAGGAGAGAGGAGAGAGAGAGAGAGAGAGAGAGAGAGAGAAAGATGATACAACTTGCTAGCTGCTAAAATTTGACCTCCTAATTACTAAAATTTGATATGTCGATTACTAAAATTTGACAGTCTAAAAATTTTAAGATCTTCAAAAAACTAGAATTTTTATTATAACTCCTAGAGATCGGAAACCACTCTCAAACATCCTGCCTATATACATGAAATATAACTTAAAGTATAAGAAAGTAAATGTCCATATGTAAATGTCAACTTATACTTAAATGTTTATTTCATGTATATAGTCTCCTTGGAAAAGAAAGAGAAAATGAAAAAGTTTAAAAAATGCATTCCAAAAGTCATGAATGACATTTGGCGTTAGCCAAATGAAACAACCCATTTGACAAGCACCAAATTTAGTGAGTGCCAAATTTGGTGAGCATCAAATTTGGCCCTCGCCAAATAGGTTGCATTGGGAAATACCAACCCAATGGGTTGGATTTTGCATTGGGCATCCAACCCAAAGGTTTGGACAACCATTTCATGTTAAAGATGTGATTTTTTGAAAGGGTGCCAAATTTCCTCATATTTTCGTTTGTGCTCCCCGTCTCATTTGCACGTCTTTCAATGAAATTTTATAAAAAAAACTTTGATAGCATTAACCTCTCTCCTAGCTATCTAAATGTATAATTCTTTTTTCATTTTTATTTAGTTAAGGTTTTCATCCATGGCTTCTATTGTAAATGCCTCTATTTTTTGTCAAAAACCAACATGTGCTAGTTTTAGGATAGATTTTTACTCGTTCATTGAAACGTGAAACAAATTACATTTTTGAAACTAGACTCCATTCTACACAAGATGAAAAAAATCAATTTTCAATTAGTTTTCAAAAAATTTAGGGGGGAGCATGCTCAAATTTCAGCTTTTCAGGATGTGTCCACTTTGCAAATTCATAAAATATTATATATTCATTAAAAATATTATCTGAAAGAACGAGGATAAACTACATGTGTTAGCTAATTTCTCGCCATTGGGATTTTTGAAATTCTAAAAAAAAATTAATCAAAAAGGGGGGAGCCCTCAGGCGCTATGCTATTTTTTTTGATAAAAACGGGACTTGTTTTGGGCGCCCCCCCTTTTTAAGACCCTTAATTTACATTAATTTCAAAAAAAAATAGTAGCTTAGAAACTAGACTCGGAGCACTTCAACTTTTGTTCTTGCTACATCTTGACATTTTGAGCGTAATTATCTTCATTTTCTCGTGCAAATTAGATTTTATTGATTTCAGAAAAAAATTAATTAATTAATTAATTAAAAAGAAGAAGAAGAAGAAGAAGAAAATAATGACATCTTAAGAGCTAAAATTGTGTCACAGATCCATGCACTTACCCCAATGGTTTTCACATTTCTCTTCCAACATTTTATAATATTGATATGGTTAGAGATCACCAAGAATAGTAATTTGCACATTGTTGTATGGAAACTTAAGATATTGACAGTAAGTAGAGGGCATGGCTTGCATGGTATGGATCCATGGTCGACCAAGCCAGATGTTGTATGGGAGATCTAGATCTAAAACATGGCATAGGGTATGTTACAACAAGGGTCCCATTTTATGGGAAGGTAAATAGTACCATTTGTTTCTCTTTCTACATTATCATGGCTTTCATGGTAATAATATGTGATCCCAAGGCTTCTTCAAATAAGCCAAATGTTGCACTAGTCTAAGTGTACAAATATTTAGGCTTAACCCATTATTTGTTATAACACATTTTATCTTATGTTTGGAAATGAATGCCTTTATATGGAGGGGATAATTATGTGATGGATCAAGTGGAGGAAAATCATTTGGAGTGAATGTGAGGCGATGGTCTAAGGAAAGATGACCAACAATGGCTTGGAAGCATCAAGGGTAAATACCATTAGGGACTTGAGATTATTGTAGGATACAATTTAAGATGTCCCTATGAGTGGGGGATGCATGTAGAAGCTCAAGAAAATAAATCTGGGTAGGTGTTCACTCAAGGTGATCAAGGAGGTCATATTATTTTTTAGAATTTGAAATGGAGGGACTAGGACCTCAAATGGTGACTTTGACATGGGTAAAAGTACAAACGTGTGTCACACTTTATAAAGGAATGAGCCAACACCAAAAAAAATCTAAACTTCTACCACATAAAAGTGGTCTTTATGTTTTGAATTTCAAAATGATGCAAACTAATGAAATGTAGAACTCTTGATGAAGTTTATTCCTGTAAACTTTTATATTTTTTAAAAATTGTTTTCATTATTTTTTTTATCAATTTAATAACAGATTTTGGAATGCTAAAAATTTCAAGAAAAAGCGATGTTCAATTGACGTCAAGAAATAAATTGAAAAAAACTTTATTTTCCCCTGAATTTTTTTCTCCAAATAGGTAACTTCAATATCTAGTGCATGGAAAAAAACTCAAATTTTGATGTATATTTTTTTCATAATAACATTTTAAAGTCAAACTTACCAAAAATTAATAGTTTACATTTGACATCAACTATTGTCTACATTTTTAATCATTTTCAAAAAAAAAATTATACCCTTTTGAAGAGGATTCTCTCATCTACTACATATATTTTTAATTTTTTAATATGTTTTACTATTTTTTTAATTTCTAATCAACCTCTTTTTTAATTATGGATTGTCATGGCATTCCATCACCATGAGACCACATTTCTTTGATGCACATTTTCAAACAGTTCACACCTTGTCTATGCTACCACATTTTTCATACATGTCTAACAAAAAATTTTATCAAACAGATCACTATATTGCTACTATGGCTAAAATCCTAAAACAAGTGCTTTCAAACAAGCTATGGATGCTTGGAAAAAATCTATCAAAGCATAATGGTAAGCAATAGCATAGACAAGGCAATGAACTAGTTGAAAAAATGCCTCAAAGAAATGTGGTCTCATGGTGATGGAATGTCATGACAATCCATATCAATTTTCTTTTCATGGCATTCATCATGACATTCCATCACCATGAGACCACATTTCTTTGAGGCATTTTTTTAAAAGTTCACTACCTTGTCTATGCTACCACATTTTTCATACATGTCTGCCAAAGCATTTTATCAAATAGTTCACTACCTTGCTGCTATGGCTAAAAGCCTAAAATAGGTGATTTCAAACAAGCTATGGATGTTTGAAAAAAATCTATATCAAAGCATAATAGTAAGCAATAGCATAGACAAGGTAGTGAACTAGTTGAAAAATTACCTCAAAGAAATGTGGTCTCATGGTGATGGAATTCTATGACAATCCATAGTAATTTGCTTGCCATGGCATTCGTCATGGCATTCCATCACCATGAGACCACATTTCTTTGAGGCATTTTTTCAAATAGTTTACTGCCTTATCTATGCTACCACATTTTTCATACATTTCTACCAAATCATTTGATCAAACAGTTCAGTGCCTTGCTGTTATGGCTAAAATCCTAAAACAAGTGGTTTTGAACAAGCTATGGATGCTTGGAAAAATTCTATCAAAGCGATGATCTCATGGTTTTTTTTTCGCGCAAAAATCAACATGATCTTATTTGGATTTTTTGAAGGTTTTAAATGCATTTTTTGGGAAATTTTGTAGTTTGAAATGGGAAAAAATCATCCAGCCCACAGATTTTTTTAAATTGGGATTAATCGGTATTTTTTGCAAATTATTTCTTCTATGTGTGTATCCATCCAAACCCTCAATGTGAATGTATATGCAATGTATATATATTTAAAATAAAATCATTTATGGTATTTGATCTCTGCAATTGTATATCCACCCTAAGGAATTCATCAGTATATACCCTTAGATTATCTTTATGCACAATATGACCGTTCATATAGTACGGATTATACATTTGTATGAATTTTGTACAATTGTATGGAATTCCATATGAGTGTACCTTGTTGAATGCCTTTGCAAATACCTTAAAAAATTTGTTCAAAAATAACAAGTGTTATATGTCAAATTTCATTTCTTTGTTGTTTCAAATGTAATAATGCAATCTATTTTTCCCTCAAACACACCTACAAAAATTTTCCTTCCAAAACCACTTCAAGAACTTGCAAAAACAATCACACAAAAAACATTCTAAGACACAAAAGCACAAAAATAGAGTTAGATAAGGGATACTTCTCTAACAGAGTTACCAAAATGTAATGCCAATGATTTGAAATGTAAAGTAGAAGAAAACAAGCATGTAAGTTCCTATCCAAATCAAGATAAAACCTCTAGATAGAGCTCACAATAAAATTCAAAACAAGATAATAACATAAGAAATAAACTCAAATGTTACCATAAAATCCATTATGATTTGATTTTCTCAAATGACTAGTTGGTATGTGGATGCTCGCTTGCTTGAAGATGCATGTTTTGACATGTACCTAACATAAAGTTGATGGATGATCTAATGAGTGAAGGAGTGCCTCAATTTATTGAATTTTGGAGGAGGCAATGGGTGGTCAAGATCTAATGACGTGAGATCAATGGTGGATGATTCTTGAGAATATTTCCCTAAGATCAAGGAGAGGATGGAGGGTGGAGATGCCCAGGTTGTTGGATTATGAATGGCTAGGGGAACTTACTAAATTTAGTAAGTGGTTGTGGCCATGAGGGAAATAATGGACATGTGCATCTAGTAGGGCTATATTCTTGGATTTGGTGGAGAGAATAATGAAACCATTAGGAAAAGTGTTCTTAGATCCCGTTATTCTTGGAATGTGCTAGGGAATAAAGACATAATTAAATAATATTATTATTTAATAATGTTAACCATGTGTGAGATGGAAAATAGGTGGAATAGGTATTTATTTATTTATTTATTGTGAGGATATAGGAAAGGGATCAATTAATTAAGTATGGGAGACTTTAGGTGAAGGGAACTTGTCCTAGGTGGTGTGTTTAGTCGATTAAGACTAGATACACTAGGGAAATATTTAGGTGTTTACACAAAGCAAAGGACATGAGTGCTTGATGAGGGCACATGTATTCAAGGATAGACATGAATATCTACAACTACACACAAGTGTTCCCAAATTGTACCTCTCAAATTTTATTTGAATTGCACATGGATGGCATCCCAACAATCTTAATTCTATTTTTTACTTTAGATTCTAGTTATAGACATGTTTTCTATCCTTTTTCTTTCTATTTTTAGTAACATTTTTTACTTTCATTTTAGTCCTAGGTCTAGATGTAATTATATATTAAATTAGATTAGATCAATTTATATTTTTGATATTATTAAAATATAATTTATTTAGTGTAGAATACACTTAGCAATAAATTTAAACTCATTTAATAAACAATATGAAGGGTTAAAAAAAAGATTTAATTTGGTGAACCTAATATTATTATAGCTCTAAAAAACACATTTTTAAACATAAAATGAACATTATAACCACCCAACAATCGTACTGCTTTTTATAAACCTAAATAACTTTCTCACACAACGACCTCATAACATATAGTTAAACCATAGGAATATATTTCCCTCTTGTATTCAAGTTTGTTTTCTATATCTATTTCCCACGCATTGTCCTATCTTTTAACCCCTTATTGCCTTCCTAACCTTTGTCCCTACTATTAACGTGACATTTGACACACCAACTTTCCTATGAATTGTGAAGTGACAAAAGTTGGGAAAAAAAACTTCCCTTACTTGAAAGGTGGATAGCCTTAAGAGTATTCATGAATTAGCTATAAGGTTTGGCAAAATATCTTAGCTAAAGAGTGCTTTGGTTGGTTTGTTCAAGGGGTTGCAATGAGTTCATTAGGAATCATTCATGTGGAGAAGAGGCTCATTTAGTGAAATTAAACTACTATTAGTTAGCTTAAACAATCTACTTCAATTTATAGTATTTGACTTCCGTCAACATTTACATTTAAAACAACCAATATGTCTTTCAAAGTAAGAATTTTATGATTTCAAAAATGAAAAGTTCACCTATGAGATTGATTCCAATTTTCTAGAATTGAAATCTAATTTTCAAAACAAGTTATACATCAAATTGATACAAGATTTCTTCATTTGGAAGTCACAACACATTTTCAATTTTATTCCTTTTGTAATTGAAATTTATCTTTAAAACCTTAAACTAACATTCATATATAAAATAACAAAAGGAAAAGGGGAAAATAAATGGTTAATGAGAAAAGAAGAACAAATCCAAAATTGTCTTTGATCCTTCAAATGAAAAGATCGAACCCAAAACCACTTGCAGTGAACCCATTATCCATAATTCAAATGTGAGATGGCACAATCTTCAAAGGAATTATGAAGATAAATTTGTTCATATGACTTCATTAAATATCTTACCACACACTTGACTTAATCAAATAGATAAAATAGATCATAGCAGATGTAAGCAATATAAGAATTAGTATAGATTAAAATGACTAACAAACATATAAACAAATACATAAAAATATATGCACAAAAATTCAATAAACATAAATCATATAAAATAAAAATTGATAAATAAATAAATTCAAATTATATAAAATAACACCATTTATCATCATATATAAAAATCACAATATTACTTTAGCATAAATACAAAACTAAATTAAAATACATTTTTCACCATGTAATTGTATTATATTAAATCATTCACTCAAAATGTGCCCATAAAGAAATAGGAATTGGCATGGGTAACCAAATTTCACAATTACACTGATATATAATATTTAGCCAACCTGTAGATGACTCTCAACCACTAATGGCCACTTAAGCTCAAGGTTCTACCTATCACACAGCGACAATTATTTAGACGGCTCTAAGAAAATTCATCATCGGCAATTTACCGGAAGAAAATTCACCGTTAGCAATTCATCGTCATGAAAAATTCATCGACAGAAAATTTACCAACAAGTAAAATTCACCACCGAATAATTCACCGCGGAGTCTGGGTGGGCACAACTATGGAGTGTATGGATAAGTGTGGGACGTAATTCGTTTGGTTTCCTTCCGTCATTAGAAAAAGATACATTGGAGTTAGAAGAGTGGGTACCTAATCTTCAAAGACACATGTTTCATGACTTATAACGTCCAGTCGTCTTCCATTTCGACGGCTCATGTATTTTTCTTCCCCTTCCCTTTCCTGCTACCTGTCTGTAACTTCACCTGAATATTTACTGGGCTTTAATGTGATTGGACGTATGAAGGGTAACCTAATATATTAATGTGAAAGACCAATTACGTAAGCATAGAGAGTGTACTCAGACTGGTTTTGGTTTGAGTGGGGGAGGTCCTACTTTAGTGGGCTTTAATGTGACTAGACGGCTCAATGCAAGTGAGGCTTAACCTCGTTTGCAGGTTTTCTGTTGATCTTCAATACGGTTTTCCCATTTGGTTAGTAAATGTTATTACTAACAATCACATTTTGGTTAAAAATTTTGTTTTGTTTTTTTTCACATATTTGTGCATTTTGCTCATCCATCTTCGACTCCACAATTGTGAGTGTTATGTTTTGGTTACACTTGATAATTGGTCAAGGTTTTTTGTGAGACTTGATTTCTCATAATCATTTTTTTTACAAGCTTGTCTCTATTGGGAGACGGCTAAAGTGTAGACAAAACGCACCTATGTACGTACAAAAATGCATAAAAACATACATAACATGATGAGACGGTGTAGTGCAGGGCCCGTCAGACGGATGAAAAAGTGACGGAACCGGCAGACGGAAGGAAACATCACAACGAGGAAAGCGAAAAGGTGTCTCGTCGTCGAATTACGACGGAATTTTTTGCCTTGTACTCGTGGGCGGGAAGGGCATTGATGTGATTAAGACATGTGTTTTAAATTGTAACAAGTATTGTTCTTGGAAAGCACTTTGTGTTCTGGGTTTTCTCATTTTGCGGGTTGAAATCGAAATGTTGGAGCACAAGGGCGCATTGCAGGCGGGGGAGACAACCAACCGACTTGAGGTGAGGGATTTCTAACTAACTGTACGTATATAGGTGCCATTTTGTATGTTTTTATGTATGGTTTCATCCATTTTTGTATGTACATAGGTGCGTTGTTGTTGTGGGTTGTAGGTTTCTCAGTGTTTTGAGAACCTAGAATCTTCGAAAATAGTATGAATGTCTTCAAAAGAATTTGTTATTAAAACCATAGGAATGTAATGAAATGCGGACCATTTTATAAACACCCATTGTTTTCGAACAACCTTTTACACTCTATGTTTTCTGCTCTTTCATTTTGCAGGTTGAAAGTGAAAGGTTGGAGAGTGGAGTTGCAAGGGAAAGGTTGGAGAGCAAGGGGAGACTAAAAAAACATCTAAAGTGTGTTGAGGGGTTTCTAATCATTTGGGTTGTTAGTTGTAAAGGGTTTTAAAACATTATGAAGGTTTTTGTTTGTAAATTGTTTTCAAACTTTAAGTGGGTTGCAGGTTTTGTAAAACCCAGTTTTTTGCATCTTAGAATTTTACAAAATAATATGAATGTCTTTAAAAGCTTTTGTTATTTAGACCTTAGGAATGTAATGAAAGGCATCGTTTTATAAACACCCATTATTTTCCAAGAACCATTAACACTCTATGTTTCACCACTTTCAACAAGTTTACTCATTATTGACGATAATGGCAAGAAATCGGTGTTCTTGCTATTTGTAATGCACACGTACATATACAGGCTTAAAAATCACAAGGGTTTGGGTATGTTGTGATGCGGGTTGCAGTTTTATAAGCATCTGTTGTTTTCCATTCCATTGCATTGCACATCTTTCAAATCGAAAGCATTACTTCACATTGCATAACTAATTATAAGTAGATGTTGATAAATAGATGACAAAATTTAAATTATAATATAGTTTTTTTACATAGTCAACCTAAAAGCAGTTATGCGGTTACTTCACATTGCATAGGTAATAACTATACCCACAACTATAGGGAACTCCACCTATGCAACCAAGTACTATTCTCAAATATATTAATTTATTCATTCTAGAGTGATAATTGTAGCTGCCAATTGTATTTTTTTGTCATGGCATTCCATGAGACCACATTTGTTTGAGGTATTTTTTGAAATAGTTCACTGCCTTGTCTATGAAAGCATAATAGTAAGCAACAACATAGACAAGGCAGTGAACTGCTTGAAAAAAGGCCGAAAGAAATGTGGTATGATGGTCAATGGAATGCCATGCCAAGCCATAGACAAGGAAATGAATTATTTCTATGTATGATTGCTTATCTATGGCTTGCCACTATGTTTTGGCAAACATACTCATCTCCCACTGTTTTTTCGAAAATAATTGCAAACAGTTAGAGTGATAATTACAAATATATGGTGATAATTAGAGTGATATTTGCAGATGGAGAACCCCTAACCAAATTTTGTTAAAAAATGGGAAACGCCTTATTTAACAAGCAATGCAGTTTGGCTCGCAAATATATATTATCGTCTTCAGTAGATGTATCACCAATATATTCTAAAACTATACCCACAACTATAGGGAACTCCACCTATGTAACCAAATACTATTCTCAAAGATATTAATTCATTCATACTAGAGTGATAATTGCAGCTACCAATTGCATTTGTTTGTCATGGCATTCCAAGAGACCACATTTGTTTGAGGCATTTTTTCAAACAATTCACTGTCTTGTCTATGAAAGCATATTAGTAAGCATAATAATAAGCAACAACACAAACAAGGCAGTAAACAGTTTGAAAAATGCCTCAAAGAAATGTGGTTTCATGGTGATTGGAATGCCATGACAAGCCATAGACAAGGCAATGAATTGTTTGTAAATATGATTGCTTATCTATGACTTGCCATTGTGTTTTGGCAAACATATACTCACCTCACACTATGTTTTCCAACTTGCAATCATACAGTGCATGTATATGGTTGTTGGAAAACATTGTGTGTTTACTATCAAAGCATAATAGTAAATTTGGATTGTCATGGAATTCCAGCACCATGGTGATTGGAATGAAATGACAAGCCATAGACAAGGCAATGAACTATTTCTATGTATGATTGCTTATCTATGGCATGACATTGTGTTTTGGCAGACATATACTCACCTCACACTGTGTTTTCCAACTTGCAATCACACTATCCATTAATATGGTTTTTGAAAACATTGTGTGTTTACTATCAAAGCATAATAGTAAATCTAGATTGTCATGGTGTTCCAACACAATGTGGGTCAGAATTCCATGATAAGCCATAGACAAGGCAATGAATTGTTTTGATTATGATTGCTTATCTATGGGTTGTCATTGTGTTTTGGCAAACATATACTCACCTCACAGTGTGTTTTCTAACTTGCAATCATACTGTGCATGTATATGCTTGTTCGAAAACATTAGGTGTTTACTATCAACTTGCATAATAGTAAATATGGATTGGCATGGCATTGCAACACCACAGTGATTGGAATGCCATGACAAGCCATAGACAAGGAAATGAACTGCTTCTATGTATGATTGCTTACCTATGGCATGTCATTGTGTTTTGGTAGAAACATACTCATCTCACACTATGTTTTCCAACTTGCAATCATATTGTGCATGTATATGCTTGTGGAAAATATTGAGTGTTTACTATCAAAGCATAATATTTCGTAAATATAGATTGTCATGGCATTGCAACACCATGGTCATTGGAATGCCATGACAAGCCATAGACTAGGTAATGAACTATTTATATTGCTTGTCTATGGCTTGTCATGGCATTCCAAGACCATGTTGTTCGAATGCAATGACAATCCATATATAGAATTATGTTTTGATATATTTTTTCAACAATCCATATTTACTATTTAGCCATGATATTGGAAGCCATGACAATCCATTCTTACTATTATGCTTTGATAGATTTTTTGCAAGCATTTGTAGCTTGTTCTTCCATTGGGTTTCCCTTGTTGTTCGCGAGCGTAGAGGATGTACCTTATGTAGCAGTACTCTGGATCTTGTACCAGTTCAAGAGATAATTGCACATGTTGTGTATTGTATATGTATCTCATTTGTATCATGTAATGTAATCTTGATGTACTCTTCTCATTGTATTCAGGGAAGCATTGATGTAAGTTTGTAACAATGTAATGAGGTACCCTCATGAAAAGGGAATTTGTATATGTACTTTATGGTTCTTTATATATGACCTTTGATGGTTATTTATCTGATGTTATGTATGGAATGAATGTGCTTATTCATTTAATGCAATGGATTTAAAATGAACTCTCGTAGTTAGTTAATCCATGATGTATGGTTAGATTTTGTCAATAGAATGTTAGTAATGCAGTCATGGAACCTTAGAGGACTTAGGTTTGGTTTTATGTTTTGTTATAATTTGCAGTTCACTATTATTTACCTAAATAAAAATGTTACGTCATTTTTGTAGTTTGTTGTGTTGTCCTTTGGGGTTCTTTGGTGGGGCGTTACACATACTATATACATACATGTAGATGATAGTATAAAAGATAATTTAGGGGGGTTTGTGTGAACGGAGGTTTTCCCTATCTTGTTTACCCCTTGTACTATGAACAAGATACATTATCTAACTAGTCCCTCTTTAGAACCTTTTCACACATGTTCATATGTTAAGTTTTCTTAGTGAGTTATGAATATTTCTATAATTCTCTTAGTTTTCATGTGATCTTATCTTATATTGTCCCCTAGTGGTCACATGACATAGGATTAAGACACTTTTCATCATCCTAGTTAATCTTATCTCTCAACCTTGCCTATATAAGCAAGGTCTCATATGTATATTTAGCTTATGGAATTTTATTGTATTGCATTGTTGGCATTGCAAGAGATCACATTGGATCTAATATATTTCCATCCATTATTAAAAAAAAATATGCTTTTTCTTTTCTCTCTTGTAGAAGGATATTTTGGTTTTTGAAAGTGATCCTGGGAGCTTGAGTCCTTGAGTGACTCTAATAGTATCAAATTTCATAAAATACCTAAAAAGGGTGTATTAATTATGTATATTAGTCATCATGTGTTCATAACAATAAGTGTGTAGCACTACATTGTAACAATTTTATTTGTATTTGTTCATAACATATTTTCTCATCAATTTTATATTAGTTTTCTTACAAATTGTATATGAATTACAATATTACTTTAAGATCAATTATATTTTTTAATTAGGTTCCAATGTTTTAAATTTCTTTGTTGCATTTGTTTTAATTCCTTTAGTTATGTAATTGACATGAGAAGCACATTACAAGATATAATATTTTTGTCTTTCCTTCATTTTGTAGATATGTATTGAAAATATCAAAGAATAAACAAGGCAAATGAATTATTTGACAATATGCCTCAAAGTGATGTGATCTCTTAGATTGTAATAATGGTAGGATATGTAAAAAATGGGTTTGTTGAAAAGGCATTGGAAACTTTTGAGTCAATACAAGGAGTAGGTGTAAATCCAAATTCTATGATCTTTGCCAATATCATACAAACCTATGCCAAAATAGGAGATTTAGAATAGGTTATAGAAATTCATGAAAACATAATGTAAATATATATATTTGTTAGACGTTGTAGATGCAAATGCCTTGGTAGATATGTATTCAAAATGTAGGAGAATACAAAAGGCACGTGAACTCTTTAATAAATGCCCAAAAAGTAATGGTCTCGTAGAAAACCATGATCATGGGATATGCACATAATATTGCTCTTAATGAGGCTTTATCCAATAAAATTCCCCAAAGGATTGTAGTCTCATGGAATGTGATTATTATTGTATGCACATAAAATGGTTTAGTTGAATGGGCCATAGAAACTTTTAAACAAATGCATTCAAGAGGTATAAATACAATCTCCATAGCATTTTCTAGAATCCTCCAAACCTATGCAAAAATGACCATTTAGACTAAGGTATGGGCATCCATCAAATCATAATAAAAATGGAATTTTTCTTTGGCATGGTAGTTGCAAATGCCTTGTTGTATATGCATGCAAAATGAGGAAGCATACACAAGGCATGTGAACTATTTGACCAAATACCTCAAAAGAACATGGTTTCATTTACTACAATGATTGTGGGATATACACAAAATGGTTTTATCAAAATTACCTTGTAAATTTTTAAGGAAATTTAATTGGAAGGCATACAACCTCTAGCAACATCCTCCCCACATGTGCTATAGTGTGAGCTTTAGAACATGGGATGGACTTCCACAAAAGTATAATCAAAACTATTTTTTTCTCCCATGTTGCAAGAACCTTGGTAGGCATTTATGAAAATTGTGGAAACATACACAAGACATGTGAACTATTTGGTAGAATTTCTAAAAGAGATGTGGTCTCATGGATTGGAATGATTGTAATATATACACAAAATGGTTTTAATGAAAAGGCCTTGGAAGATTTTAAGAAAATGCAATTTTCAAGTGTAAGGCCTAACTCCACAACTTTAGCCATCACCATCCAATCTTGTACAAAAATGGGAGTAGAACAGGGTATCAACATCCATTAAAACATAATTCAAAGGGGATTTTGGTCATATGTTATAGCTGCATGTGCCTTGATAGACATGTGTGTAAAATATGGAAGCATACAAAATGCATGTAAATTATTTGACAAGTTGCTTCAAAGAAATGTGATCTCATAGAATGATATTCACAATATATTCCCAAAATAGCTTTCGTGGGGATGCATTCAAACTTTTTGAACTAATGAACACTCTAGAATCCAACTTGATATGTAAGCTTTACTTGTGGTTTACTAGTGTGTAGCTAAAAAGGTTTAGTGGACAAGGGTTGTAAATACTTTAATGTTATGTGTAGAAGTAAAAAATACCTAGATGTAGTTGGATTGAAGGCCATAAAATGATACATATTTCTTGTGTAGGTATAGTGGTTTAGAACTTATTATGTTTTTCAAACTTATAAACTTCAAAAATTATTTGCATCTTCAAAAACCTTTGTCATTTTGACTTAAGAGAAGGTGAAATCTATCACATGAAAACAATCAATCTTACAACATATCAAAATTTTAATTAGAAAATGAAAATGACATAATATATTTAGAGAAACATTATCACACTCTTATAATTATTAATTATATATAGCATATATAATGAGAAGAACTATTATTAGAAATGGAAAAGGTGATGAATGTGACTAATTTTTCTTTTTAAATAAAACCCAAATTTAAAGTCTTAGAGTGAAACGACACAAAATGTTTTCAATTTATTCTTACAAGTTAAAATTTAAAATAATTTCAAGATGATATTCAAATTCATACTAAGTAGATCCCATCAACATATTCAACACCAAAAAGAAGTACCAACTGTATGAGCATGAATTTGCACCCCTAACGCAAATTCCCCTTTCACCCCTTTACACTTTAGAAAATCAAATCCGAAGGAAAAATTCCACCTAAGCCCGCTGCCTTCATTCCACTTGGTGCCTATTTTGAGTGTCGGTGGAGGCGTTACTGTCAGAGACGCCTGCGCGGTGCAGAGACGTCTGCACGGTGCACTTACGTCCCTGACAAATTCTCGCGTCTGGAGCCTACAGAGGCGTTACACTTCCCTTTGGTGGTCGATTTGTAACGCCCTCTTCGGCCGACCAACCCAAATATGGTCATTTTCTTCCCTCTTTCCTTCATATTCACTCATTCCCATTCCATTTCATGGCGGGATCTCTTCACATCCTCTCTTCGATCTCTTGACCATATTTGGACCTCTCCATCCTTTCTAGCTCTCCCTTCACTCTCAAGCTCCTCACAAGCTCCAAGCAACTGCTTCATAGACACTTTACACTTCACAACAGCAACATCAACACTCCATCACTCCAGTAGAGCAAGTTTGGAATGAAACACCATTGCAGCAGAGACTTGAGTTCCTCTCATTTTCTCCCCTATTAGCCTTGAGCTCTTTGGGTGGAGGTTGTAAGCTTTCACTCCTCTCATCTATTATTTGGTTGAGTAGAATAACATTGTTTTGTAGTTTCTTTGTGTACTTTACTTAATTTCATACTTTTATCTCTATCTATCTCGGTTGTTTGTGGAGCGGGGAACACCAAAACAGGGGTTTGACTGAGGAAAACCCCTATACAACCTCAACATTCACTCTCTCTCTTGTGTGTAGGTATTGAATACATTCACGAGATGGAGGCTTCATCATTCACACAGTTGTAAGCATTTCCTTTCCCTTCTTCTCCTTGTCTTTATCTTTTCTATTTCAATCTATTTCCTTTATCACATTTTGTTTCTTTATCACTTTCCAGAAGTTCTTAGCAATCAGCTTGCAAGTAGCCACTTTGCTATTTTCTATGATAAACTCGCTCTCTGGTCCGTACGAGACGCCAGCGCGCCTCGAGGATGCCAGCACGTCGTGCTGTCGTCTGCATTCTTCGCTGACTTCCTTTAGCCGAGAACTTGATAGTTTTTCTGGAGAATCTTTGTGACCTACCCTTTCTGGTTCTATAACTTTCACCACTATCCTTTGAGGTAGTTTAGGGAAATTCACCCCATGTGGCTCTCTGATTGAAGAGAACTCGTGAGTAGCGAATCCCCCTTCTCTACATTTTGGTGAACCCGGCGTGAAGAACAGTGTTCTTTGAAAAACTAGTAATTTATCTAACCCTACTTGGTGGAGTCATACCTTTTGACTTGGTGCTCGGATTTTAGAATCGTTTGCACCGTTGGAAAAGTCTCCTAGAGAACTAGTTCAATCCGTAAAATAATAGTGCCTTCGATAATCAAATTTTAGGGACTAACGCAAGTTCTGACCTCAAATTCTTCCTCGAAGACCTCCGAAAATGCAAATTACTAAAACATAGAAAATACCGAAAAAATCATAATGAATTTAATATCTTCTTTTATTAGTTATGTATCTAATTTTATTCAATATGTTAATGATATTCCATTTCATGCATGTGATAGTGACTTGGCTTTGCCCATGTCACTTTGTATCTTTGATCCTTCTCATGAGAGTCCTCATCCTTCGGAGGATATCTTGTTGCAAGAAGATGAAATCATTGATACCTTTCTAAATATTACTCTATAATCTATTCATTCCAATGCACTCTCCTCTAGAGATGATGCATTTGTGAATGACGAATCTCCTACTCATTCCAATGCACTCTCTTCCAGGGACATTGCATTTGTGAATTATGAGTTTCTTATCTATTCTAATGCACTCTCCTCTAGAGATGATGCATTAGTGCATGATAAATCTCCTTCCACATTTGATCCTGTTTGGATTGATATTGAGAACATGTCTTTGAATAATTATTCTACTAGTTGTGATGATTCTGTAAATGTAGTCTGTCTTTGTTGCCCCTCAAAGGCCTAAGAGACCGATCATTTACCTAACTCCAGCTAGTCCTTCTCCTAAAAGGGTTTGTTCTATTGATGGTGTTCCATTTGATAGTGACTTTCCTAATCTTTCTATGGCTCCCTCTTATAGAGCGGTAGCCCATACCTATGATACTAGAATGAATAAACAACTAAGACTTCCTCAAGCACCTGAACCTACAACTAAAGCACTTGGTGATTATGATCCTATCGAGCAACTTCAATTTACTCTGGTTAAGATCTCATTATGGGACTTGCTTCAGTCTGCTTCAATTTATCAAGGTATGCTTCAGGAAGCCTTGCAAAAGATCCTCTTGCCTTCTTCTACTAGGTCGGTAGATGCTGATGCGTTGATAGCTTATATTTGTGCAGATTCGTCGAATATTACGTTCTATCCCCAGGAACTCCTGCCTCCGAAAGTATAGAAGAAAGTGGGTCCTCTAATGATTATAATTAATATTAATTAAATTGACATTAGACGTACTCTCGTTGACATTGGTTCGGCACTCAATGTATGCAATATTGATCTACTACCTAAGGTTAATATTGACCCATCTTCTATTAATGCTTCTTCTATTGGCATTTGTGGGTTCGATAATGTCGGTCGATAAGCCCTAGGAACGACAGTCTTGCCTTAGAGGTTGGGACCCGTTACTGTACCTACCCTTGTATATGTTATGTCAGAGAAGTTACCATATAACCTTCTTCTTGGTAGACCATGGATTCATGCTATGGGTGCAGTCCTGTCTACCTTGCATAAATCAATTAAGTTCATCTGCAATAATAAGGTAGTCACAGTCAAGGCTCACCCTGAGGCTATGCACTTATGTGAGATGGCAGCTACTGGTCAAGCTTCAGTTGTTCCTACTCTTATCCCTTCAATGTCTTCCAATGTGTCGATGTTTACTCCAGCAGTATCTACTACAAAGGATACTCTTGAGGTAGATGTCCCTAAAGAAGATCCTTCTAGAGCGAGAAACCTTCAGTCTTATCTTTCTAAGTCCTCTTCTCAAGAGGATGTGTGTCTTGGTGATGATTGGGGTCATTTAGACTTTACACATTCCTTCATTCAAGAATATAAAGTTGACCCGATCGGCTTAGACCCTTCGATGACATCATTGACATCCGCTATCGAAGATGGTTATTCTTCTAAATCGTGGGATAATGTGAATGCAAACTGTAATATTCTTAGTGTTGATCCTCCTTCTGAGGAAGACGATTACGCTTCTTCTAAGGAGGATAATGTTGAGAGCCCTATCAAGAAGGATGATGATGATCCCATAGAAGAATATGTTCCCCCTTGTTGGAATAATGCTCTCTATGAAGATCCTCCTTCTTCTCATGATTTGCAAACACGATATGGCCCTAGTTTTAGGCTTGTATCTAAGTATGGCTATGAGCGTAAAGGTTGTGGACATAATGAACAAGGCATACAGGTCCCTATAGAATTTGTACCTCGTAAGCATAACTTGGGGCTTGGTTTCTCAAAAAAATAATATGAGCAGAAACCACAGTTGAATATTGACGCAATGTCCACTCAACCTATTTCTCACGGATTGGTCCATCCTCCTTTGTCTTCTATCTTCGTATCGTCTTCTTTTGAGAAGTCAAAATTTTCTCCGCAAGAGAAAGGGATGCTTCCCACTCCTCATCCTTTGTCTGAGCAAGAGGGCATTTTGTTGCAGCTTCTTAAAGCCCGCTTAATTACTCTTTCTCCTCCTACATACAATAAGCTTCATAAACATGATAAAGGAAAACATTCTTTCTGTGCATACCATCGAGTGTCTGGCCATTCCACTAGTGAATGTAAGGCCTTGAAGGATAAAATACAACTTCATGATTTAGGTGTCATCACTCATCTGTTTGTTGATGCACCTGTCTCTTCTTTCAAATGACAAGTGATATCGAGGTTTACCTCTATCCTATTCTAAGTATCTAGTGTGGTTCTCCTCCCTTGTATGTTGGGGGCAGAGATAACTTATTTTGGAAATGTGCGTCCTTCTGAAGGACCCCCTCTCTCTATATATATCTTTCAAATGTAGCGTCCCTTGAGCGAACCCTCTTCCTTTTGAAGGGTTCCCAAGGGACCCCTTTGAAATTTTTTTATCTCAAATTAATTTTGTGGTGTTTAGCTTGGGGGAAGCTCGACTAGACCTATTTCTTATCTTTGTATCTAGCTTAAGGGAAGTCCGACTAGACCTGCTTCGCATCCTTACGTCTAGCTTGGGGCAACCCGACTAGACTTCACTTTTCAAACAATGCATCCCTTGAGTGGACCCTCCTTCCTTTTGAAGGGTTCTCGAGGGACCCCTTTGAAAGTCTTACAACTTAGTGATGGTCTGCATGACTGTCTGTTCACTGGCTTGCGCGACCGCTTCCTGACATGTTCAATCTGCGGGTAAACATTTCGCCATCTCTAACTCTATGGAGTCCCCTTAGCTCGGTCTCCTTCATGTGAGAGTTCTTGGAGGATACCTTCCTTGCAGGTTTGCGGGTCTGTGAGGCGCTTTCTTGGTTTTCTTCATGTGACAGTTCTTGGAAGATACCTTCCTTGCAAGTATGTGGGTCTGTGAGGTGCTTTCTTGGTTTCCTTCATGTGAGAGTTCTTGGATGATACCTTCCTTGCAGGTATGTGGGTCTATAAGGCACTTTCTTGGTTTCCTTCATGTGAGAGTTCTTGGAGGATACCTTCCTTGCAGGTTTGTGAGGCGCTTTCTTGGTTTCCTTCATGTGAGAGTTCTTGGAGGATACCTTCCTTGTAGGTCTGTGGGTCTATAAGGCACTTTCTTGGTTTCCTTCATGTGAGAGTTCTTGGAGGATACCTTCCTTGTAGGTCTGCGGGTTTGTAAGGTGCTTTCTTAGTTTCCTTCATGTAAGTGTTCTTGGAGGATACCTTCCTTGCAAGTATGCGGGTCTGTAAGGCACTTTCTTTTTTCAGCTTCATAGTTCTACAGAGTTATGAAGTCCTCTTCTGACCTTGCACTCTCGGGATTCGCCAGATCGCATTCTGCTTCCTCGGCAGTTCAGGTATACATTTCTTACTACTCTACTTTACCGAAGCACTCATTAGTACTTGTGCTCGCTAAAGTGGGGGGAAAATGTATGAGTGTGAATTTGCACCCCTAACACAAATTCCCCTTTCACCCCTTTACACTTTAGAAAACCAAATCCGAAAGCGAAATTCCACCTAAGCCCACTGCCTTCATTCCACTTGGTGCCTATTTTGAGTGTCAGTGGAGGCATTACTGTCGGAGACACCCGCACGGTGCGAGGATGTCTGCACGGCATGCTTACGTCCCTAATAGATTCCCAAGTCTGGAGCCTACAGAGGCATTACACTTCCCTTTGGTGGTCGATTTGTAATGCCCTCTTCGATCGACTGACCCGAATATGATCATTTTCTTCCCTCTTTCCTTCATATTCACTCATTCTCATTCCATTTCACAGTGGGATCTCTTCACATCCTCTCTTCAATCTCTTGACCATCTTTGGACCTCTCCATCCTTTCTAGCTCTCTCTTCACTCTCAAGCTCCTCATAAGCTCCAAGCAGCTTCTTCACAGATACTTTACACTTCACAACAACAACATCAACACTCCATCACTCAAGTAGAGCAAGTGTGGAACGAAACACCATTGCAGCAGAGCCTTGAGTTCCTCTCATTTTCTCCCCTATTAGCCTTGAGCGCTTTGGGCGAAGGTGGTAAGCTTTCACTCCTCTCCTCTATTATTTGTTTGATTAGCATAACACTGTTTTGTAGTGTATTTATGTACTTTACTTCATTTCATACTTTTCTCTCTATTTATCTTGGTTGTCCATGGAGGGGGAAGACCAAAACAAGGGTTTGACTGAGGCAAACCCCTATACAGCCCCAACATTCTCTCTCTCTCTCTCTTGTTTGCGGGTATTGAAGACATTCACGAGCTAGAGGCTTCATCATTCGCACAGTTGTAAGCATTTCCTTTCCCTTCTTCTCCTTGTCTTTATCTTTTCTATTTCAATCTATTTCCTTTATCACATTTTGTTTCTTTATCACTTTCCAGAAGTTCTTAGTAATCAGCTTACGAGTAGCCAGTTTGTTGTTTTTTGTGATAAACTCGCTCTCTAGTCCGTACGAGATGCCATCGCGCCTTGAGGATGCCAGTGCATCGCACTATCGTCTGCATTCTGCATTGATGTCCTTTGGTTGAGAACTTGATAGTTTGTCCAGAGAATCTTTGTGACCTGCCCTTTCTGGTTCTAGAACTCTCGTCATTGTCCTTTGAGTTAGTTTAGGGCAGTTCGCCTCGTGAAGCTCTCTGATTGAAGAGAACTAGTGAGTAGCGAATCCCCTTTCTCTACACCAACTTCCAAACTTAAAAACAAGATGGTGAAATATAGGTTCTTAGGACCTTAATAGATGTGTAAAATGTGGAAGCGTACACAATACATGCAAACCATTTGAAAAGCTATCTCAAAGAAATGTGATCTCATAAAATGCTAGGATATACCCAAAATGGCTTTTGTAAGGATGTATTCAAGCTCTTTGAACAAATGAAACACTCTAGAACTCAACTTGTTACATAAGCTTTACTTGTGTTTTACTAGCTCATGCAACCAAAAAAGTTTAGTGGATGAGGGTTATAAACAGTGATAACTTTAAGAAACCCCCCTAAAAAAAGATATAAAATCTTGGCAAATCATTCATTTTTTTAGGAAAAAAATATTAATTTCTATTGGTGAATCTTTCCCTTTATTTGAAAAAAATATTAATTTTATTGGCAATTTTTTTATCACTAAAATTTTGTAGAAAATCTTGACGAATATTGAAAAATAATAAGAAATTGCATTGATTATGATGGTGAATCCATTCAATCTAAATTAAAAAATCTTATGAAAAAGTAGGGGCCAAAGGATGGTAATTATTGATGGATTTAAGGGATAAACTATAATGTTTACATGTCACCATTTATTTAAAATATAATCTAACCACCCTCATTGTATTTTGCAAGGTAAAATGTGCTTGTGATCTATAATATTCATGGGGCCCAAAAAAAATTTGGATCATTGATTTAACGAACCTCATTGTTTTTTTTAAGGTAAAATGTACTCATAATTTGTAATGCTCATGGGGCCCAAAATTTCTTTTGGATCATTGATCTAATGACCCTCATTGTATTTTGTGAGGTAAAATGTAATCATGATTTGCAATGCTCATGAGGCCTAAAATTGTAGGCCCCATGATAATTACATATCGTGCGTATATTTTACCTCACAAAATATAACAAGGGCCATCATATTATATTGTAAATCAATGGTGGAAACTAAAGATTGGAAATATAGCCCTAAAGCAACTAATAATTATGATATACTATTGACAAATTAATATAGATTTCTACTATAATTTATAAAATTTAGGCGAATCTAATCTAATCATGTATCAAATTTTATGGCGAGTTTTTGAGTTAAATTTTTTAATAGAATAAATTATTTGACGATTTAAATAAGACTGTAATTAAATTTTGAAAAAATGTGGCGATTCAAGTCAGATTATAACTTTAACTATTAACCAATTTTGGAATCCCAAATTTCAAATATTAGCGAATTGGTGAATATTAGCCATTAAAAATCATTGGTTATAAATACTTCAACGCTATGTGTAGAAATTTAAAAAATACCTAGATGTATTTAGATTGAAGACCATAAAATGATACAATTTTTTCGTATAGATGTAGTGGTTTAGAACAAGTCTTACGTTTGTTAAACTTATAAATTTCAAAAAGCATTTGCATCTTCAAATATTTCTATTCTTTTGATTAGAGAGAAGGTGAAATCTATCAATGAAAACAATCAATCTCACAATATAACAAAATTTAAATTAGAAAATAAAAAATAACATAATATATTTGAAAAAAACTTTTATACTTATTATTAATTGTTTACAATATATGTAACAATAATCAGTAGTCTTAAAAATGACAAATAAATATGACCAATTTTTTTTATGTAAGATTTAAATTTAAAATCATGGAGTGAATCACACAATATATTTCCCCTCTGTTCTTATGATTCCAAAATCTGCATATTTCAATGTGATATTGAAACTTAGACTAATTAGACTCCCTTGTAGTATATTCAAGGGATACCAACTTCTGACCTAAAAACTGACCTGGCTTGCCTGTAGCTGTTGGATGAGAAATCAAATAGATTTTGATGGGGCCATATACAGTTGGAAGTGGGTATCAGAGAATTTAATGTTCTAGTAGTTTTTAAATGATTTTAAAGTGGGTTTTGATGTCATGGGCAATCGCCATTAGTAGACTAATGTTTGAAATCTATACTCAGCAAGTATGGAATCAATGGTGGAGAAGGGTTCATTGACTATGATGAGTGGACCATATTACACAGCTCTGCAACAGACCACATTACATTTGTTCATTGACTATGCCGCACCTACCACACTGCTGGGTAGACCAAGAGTTTAGTGACAGACAGAGTGATAGTGATAGTTTGTCGGTTAAGATTTTGATTATAGATAAGAAACACTAGAGAGGGGTGTGTAACAGGCTATGGGAAAAAATGGTCTTTGCAATCCTGTTAACGCACCAGGGTATGTAACTGGAGTATAACTTCAATGTCTAGGCAACAGACACTTTGTTCATTTTGCTTTCTTTTCTTCTCTTTTTGATTCTACAAATGTTGTCTTTTTCATCATACTTTATTTGTGTTCTAAATGTTTCTTATTTTTATAAGTGCATGTGGCAATTCATCCAAAGAAAATTCACAGCCAGCAATTCACCAAGTTTTTGAAATATATATTAACAAATATTGGTGAATTGCTGACGATGAATTTTCCTGGAGCCGTTGTTAATACTTCTTATTGTCAATTCTATCTTATAATGGTTTTGTAATTTGGGCTAAAAAGTAATGGATAAGGAGATAAGGGAAACATCTATCTAGCATTTTAGATATATATTTGATTGTATTTATTAATTATGTTTAAGGTGTGTTTTTATGAGAGAGATCAAGTTAATTTGGATCATCTATGACGTAGGAATGTTGGAGAAGGGATGCAAGATGATCAAAACATGATTCTATGTGTTCGTCATCATCAGTCTTCTTTACGATGAAAATTTGTTCATGTGGAAAGATGTATTATTGAAAGGCATGAAGAGTTGGCTTCGGTTCCCTTTACAATGAACAAAGCATCATTTTTAGGTAACAGTGTTTGATGTTCTCGAACAACAAGACGCTAATTAACAAAGGTGGTTTTGTTCATATACTCTCTTTTCCATTTACTCCAATTGAATGATGTAGGATCTCCATATGTGCACACATATTTTCCTTTGTCTCTTTTCTCTCCCTTTCTCTCATGCTCTATCTCTCTTTCTATATTCCCCTATTTATGTTGCATGGATTTTAATAACGACAAACCAAAGAAAAATAAAATAATACATAAAGAGAGGTAAAGAGATACATATAGAAAAAAAATAAAAAAATTATATATAATTTCTTATTTTATTTTCCTACATTTCAAGTATGTCACACTTAAGAAACTAAACTTTAAATATTAAATAATATATAAAGTTAGTGTGAGTCCATGCATAGTCACTAGTTGTCACTTGTTTATGGAGACTCTGGTTGCACACATATATTTGACTTAATGTCCTACCAATTGACCTCATATATTTTCTGGACTGAATTGTTGTATTACTTTTTGTAATATTTCAGCTTTGATTAATACAAAAAAAAACCTTAATGTCCTACCAATTGACCTCATATATTTCATGAATATGTAAATAAATAAATAAAACTTACTAAATGACCTCCCAAACCTCTTCAATATTTTAAATAATGTCAAACCAAGAAAAATAAAATAATATATAGAGACAAAGAGAGAGATAAGAGAGTATTTTTTCTATATAATAACTCTTTATTTGGTTTTTTTGTGCATTTCAAGGGTGTCACACTTAGGAGACTAAACTTTAAATATTAAATTATATGTAAAGTTAATGTGATATTTTTCTCTTACCTTTGCCCCGCGCCTTACCCTCTCTCCCATTTTACTCTTTCATCATACCTATTTTCTCTATCTCTATCTCTACATTCCCCTCTCTATATTGAATGGATTTTAATAACAACAAACCAAAGAAAAATAAAATAATACATAAAAAGAAATTAAAAAAATACATATAGAAAAATATATATATATTATATATAATAACTTCTTATTTTGATTTTTTTTACATTTCAAAGAATGTCACACTTTAGAAATTAAACTTTAAATATTAAATAATATATAAAGTAAATATGAGCTGATGGATAATCAATAGTTGTTACTTGTTTATAGATAGAGACTTTGGTTACACATAACATCCTACAAATTGACCTAATATATGAAAGGAAAAACTTCCTGATTAAATGTACACCAAAATGGGATTGCTACAAAATCAATGCATCTAATATATAGCTTACAGCCCTGCCGTCCAGTACAGCAAATACTTGGTACTTGCCTTAGCGTGTACAGGTCATGCGATGTAACGGACACTTTCCTACCCTTCAAACCGCCATGCCTTTTCTTCCTTCCTTTGATTGTCTATGCGGGACGGTGCCCACTTACAGCGACCTATATCATTCTCACATAAATCCGAGCTCTCTCTGTCTGGGAGTTATAGTCGATTTTCATGGGTATTATGGGTAGAGCTTTAAGGAAGGCAATACGAACCCTGCTCTCTCGAAAGCCCCCAAATACCCCCCACGGCATACCTTGTATTCACCATTTTGAGGATTCAACCCTCCCTCTGCACAGTTGTTTTATACAGAAGCACATTCCATACGTCCTTCACCAGCGCCGATTAGCTCAAGTCACTTGTTCCCCCTCACAATCCCAACTGCATTCCTTGTTCTTACTAGGCTACCGTCGGAGAAATGATGTTGCCCCTGATCAATTCATCCAGGCCCCCCTGAATCTGCCCCTGGAAAATGCACATACTACACCAAAGTTAAAATGCCCCTTGTCTACGGAAGACGCAGCAAGAATACAGAGGTGTGTAATTTTAGAGACTGCAAAAAGAAAGTTGCGTGGCATCTCAGCTGCCTGTATTTCCTACAAACAATTGCTGGACCTGTGCACAAATTGTGCACAGAACGCCTGTGAGAACGAAGGCAGATACATCATAAATTCCCTGGAGCAATCGGGGGATATCATAATAACAGGCCAGAGGGTTTATATTCATCCTCAGCAGGTGCCCATTTCATTACAATTTTCAATGTTCTGCCATTACTGAATGTCTGCGTATCTTCTACGTAGTGACTGTTTTTGTGGATTTATTTTGAGTACAGGTAGCAAAAGCTCTGGAAGACGTTCTGCTTCTGACTGCGGAAGACAGCAGCAGGATAAACGAATTCAAAAATTTAGAAAAGGAAAAGATAGCAATAGACATGGAATCGGAAAAGCAAGTCCGCCGCGAAATGTATTGTGGGTTGGGATTTTTCATTCTGCAGACGGGGGTCTTGTTCTGGTTAACGTACTGGGAGTTTTCCTGGGATATCACGGAACCCGTGAGTTTATGTGTTGCCTGCTTTTATCTGTGTGCAAGATATGTATTCTCCCTTGTAACAAAAACGGATCTTACCTTCGAGAGTTTTCACGCGACTCGCTTCAAATCTAAACAGAGAAAGCTCATGAAAATCAGAAATTTTGACGCGGCAAGATACGCAGAGCTTCTCAAGATTTGCAGGCCTGCGTTGAAAGTAGGGAAGTCTAATGAATTAATTTAATTTTGCCATTCTTCCTGTTGCTCAGACATTTTGGGTACAGATATTTGATCTAACCGTCGGTCGCAAGTTACAGGATAGGACACGCGGAAGGCATATATTGATTTACCCTCTGTATTTTTCTGGTCTCATAATTGTCGGCAAACTGAATGCCCACTTGACAGCATTTATTAATTAGTTAAAATTCAGAAATCTAGCATGGTAGATAGAAGACAAGAAGATATTTTTTATGCTCAAAGAATTTAAGAAATGGTACAAAATATTATTGGATGGTTGGCTAGCTTATATAAAAAGTTCTCTCAAAGAATTTAAGAAAAAGTAAAAATAAATATTATTGAATGGTGGGATTGTCAATAGCATAATCTTTTATGTGTCAAATGTTTTATGTTTTTTTCAAGATTTTTTATATCTACGCTCACACATTTATTAATATCTATAAGTGTTTTTTAACTAGTTTATATCAATCTTTTGGATACAATAATTTAAGAGATTTTGATTGATATATTAAAAAGAAATTACTTTATATATTAAAGTAATTTCTTTTTATTTTGTTGGAGGGGATTTGTATTAATTCAAATAAGCTAAAACATCTTCAATTGAGAGCTAAGGATTGATGGGTATCCATTTTGCCAAAGTCGCCTGATGCACAATCATAGCCATGTCCCTTATCATGGAGTCTTGCACCCGCTAAGATTTGATAGTTGGTGGGCTCAATTCAAACCATTCAACTTCACGAATAGACCAAAGGCTCGTTCACAATGAATCATAATTTATCAATATGACTAATTAATTGCAAAGCCAAGAAAAAACTATATACATTAAATGTTAAGGGTTTTTTGATGTTTGTAATGGCTGAAACAATTCACAATAAATTGCAAAAGGACTTTCAAGTTTTTTGATGCCATAGTAATTGCATGTATAGTACTTTTACAATGATTACACATTTTTTAAAGAACATTTATGCATGTGGGCAATACATACTATCATAAGGTACTTGATATTATTAGTAGTGCAAAAATTAATTTAACAAGAAGATATATTTATTAAAAAATCTTATATTAAATAATATTTCTAATCAAAGAGGGTCTAATTAGAACACGACCTGCAAATTCAATATAGTGGATGAATTCTCATTTCATGTGTTTTTAATAATCATTTGAATATATGTTCCAAATCATCTCGACAAACTCTTTGCATAATAAAATATTTAGCAAGGTGAACCCACAAAACTGGTTTACAATTTGAGTAAGGAAGAAAAACTTCCAAAAACCTCACCCATGCAAAAAAAATTTGTTTTGAGGCGTTCAAACAAACCCAAAAGGGGTTCGCTCGAACCAGGGTTCAAGCGAACCACTTTGCATGTGGGAACTCGTGTTTCCCATTGTGGAAAGGGGGTTCGAGCGAACCCCCCTATTCCCACCTTCCCACCTTCTGACACAGAAAGATTCTAGATTTTCGCCCTTCGAAGTTCGGGTTAAAGATGAAAATGGAGGAGACTTCACAGACCCAACTGGAATATGGTAGTCCTCGGAATGAGCTATCCAACGAATATAATTTTAATATGTTTTGGTTTTATTATGTATGTGTTTTTTTAGTTTTATTAAACATAGGTTTTTAATTGAAAATCAAGTTCTTTGTTTTGCACATGTGGAAAAATAGAAAATTATCAAAATAAAATTTGAAAAAATATGTTCGTGTTGAGTATTGATGTCCTTGATCCATTAAAAAAAAAAAAATGAATTTCGATACATACAGAAAAAGTTATGTTGTATACAGTCCGCCTATGTCTGAATTGCATTTGGTTTGACTTCGAAACTTGATTAAGGAAAAAATATTCAATAAAAAACTGTGGAAAATGAAAGTGCTAGATATCATAGTTACAAATCTAAATTCGAAAAAAATAGAATTTTATCCTTCATACAAAAAAAGTTATGTTGTATACGGTGAGCGTCACTTTTTAAAAATGTTGTTTTCTAAAAAAAATCAGTTTTCGTGGGAGATGGAAAAAGAAGTGCAATCTGATTCCAAAAAATTTGAAAAATATATTTTTAGAATCTACAATCAAAATGTGATGAGACTCTGATTTGCATCATCTTCAAATTCCTCACGATTTAGCCGCTATAGGTGCCCAAATGTGAAGATTTAGTTAAAAATAATAACTGCAGTGTCTAGTTTGACCAAAAATTGTAAACCACTATTGTGGGATCACCCCGCAAGCTTGATAAACCATAGGATTAGAGTACATGCACTAATTCATGACCATGAAAAAGTAGCCTTTGTTTGGGTCAAATAATGCACGTAATTTTTTTTTTCTTTTTTAGCAACGCATACCATCTCAAAGAACTTGACATCATTTCTCATAACTAAAGCAAGTTGTAAGCATAATCTTCTCCACTTATAAGTAGAGGCACTCTTCAGACTTACTAACCACACAAAATGAGATAAATAAAACAATGTGAAACCTTTAAACAAAAGTATGATGGCATTGCCTACATAGGAATTGGTTGTCCAACACTTCAAAGTGTTCACATTGCATCACTATAAAGGTTTACTTAAAATACTTACTGGTATTAGTCATGTACCCAAAGGTCAAAGTAAACCTTGAATTCTTCCCTATAGGCAATATGTGTATCTTTCTTTATATGACTTCTTCCAAAAAAAATGTTACATTATATGTGAGACCTAATATGCTGACTTCAATTCTTACCTCTATACAACCCTGTCTCCTCTCCTCCATTTGTGGTCGAGCCGCTCTACACAATATGCATTTTAAATCACATTTTAGTTTTGATATCTGACGGAGTAGTGGCGCGGCCTATGTTCCTCTTCACAACATTTCCTGAGACTCTACCATTCTCTACGTCACCTCGGTCCTTTGTTTTTAGGTGCCCTTTTCTTCTTTTATGATGATGTTCCCCTCATTAATGTCGCCCCCAAATTTTTTTGTTTATCTACAATCTAAGAGAGTTCACATTCTCTCTCTCCATGCCTTTTGGCCTCCTCTTCTACCTTTCAAATGGCACTTAGTCCCTTGGTTTGCCCTTGTCCGTTGTATTTTTGCTTCTATTCCTTTTAATTGTCGCTTCTAATGTTGTGTGGAACCTTTTAGTTTCTAATCTCTATTTTCCAATTAAATTCCAAATAGCATGAACTTTTCACTTCTTTTATCCAATCTGTATTTCTTTAGATTGAGTCGCTTTAATTATATGAGTTTGAATTTTCTATTAAATTTTGAAATTGAGCTTGACATTTTGTCAAATGAAATGACAACAATGTGATTTGATCACTTCTTTAACACGTGCAAATACAAAACTTGCCCTCGAGTCAGATGCTCTTGCATCACTAGGAGGCTAATTGAAGAGACCCTAGCTCCAACAAAAATGTATAATACCTCATTAAGACATCATTATTAGGAAATTAGGATCTAAATTATGACAAGAGGTTTATCATGTAGTTTAGAATGCATGCTATTCATCATGTATATATTTTTTCCTTTTGGCATGCTTGTCAAAGTAGTATTATATTATGGAGGAGCTTCTTCTTTTCTTTCTAAAAAGAAATTAATAACATGAATTCCCTCTAAGCATTAAAGGGGGGTGTTAGATCATAATATTTATTTGGGGATTTCTTTTGATGAAAGTAGTCTTAAATAACATTTATACAACTTTAACTTATAAGTGTAAAATAAAAAAATACAACCCTATAATTTTGACACTATAAATTGTTCCTATTTAGTGTTCATTCTTGTATCTTGTTTTAGGGGTAATTTTAGCTTGGTCCTCACCTTTTCCTTCACCATATTGCCAAGTTTTTACATCACATTCTAATTCTTCCTGTTGACCTATAACAACATAAATTTTTGAGTGTTTTTTCCAATACACAAGAACACCATGTGGATGTCCATGGAATGCACTAACATCCTATGAATTTTCAACTTTTGAAGATTGGTTTTCCACCTAGCTTCCTGTTGTTTCCTAATATATCCAAAAATTCCTCCTACATCCAAATTTTACCCTCTAGCTTCCCAAGGAACCTTCTGAAAAAATAATCTTATGAAACTTCTCTCTAGCACGTGAAACTCCTATCTCTTAGTTGTGCACTCCCTTGATGAATCTTTCTTGAGGGTTGAGGCTATTACATTTCTACTGAATTCTCCATTTAAGTTCTCACTCCCTTCATCATGCTAGTAACATCATTTTAACAAGCTCTTATTCTTATTTTGATATATTTGCAACTTATTTTCTCTATCATATTGCATCTACTTTTATTTTGGAAAATATAATGGTGATCACATCACTCCTTTTATCAATACACACACTAGGGTGTTATTCCCCTATAACAAGGATCTAACATTTATAGTTTTATTTCAACATTTTTGTTCTTAGTCCTAGACACACATAGGCTAAGTCCAAATACTTTTTTATCTACATTTTGTATTTGACTACCTATGGAGGTTCAAAGACCAAAATAAGGGCTTGACAACTCTTAGAAAGCTCCCAAGCAATCCTAGACATATTTCTTATCCCTAGCTATAGGTATTTGGAGGAATATAACTACACAAAGGTTTCATTCTTTCTTTCCCTTCTCTTGTGATTTTTTTATTTTATTTGATTTAGTTAGTTTATCTTCATTTTAATATTTATGTATTGTCTGGTATGCTCTAGTTGCCACTTTTGTTGCCCTTATTTTCTATTATGTAGGTGAGTTCAACAGCTATTGCAAACTTTGAGTTTTTCAACTTCTTTTAGATAACAATGAGAAAACAAGATGACAACATCTAATAAGGAAGAAAATTAATCATGTGGACATTTGGGAATCATCAAAGCATTAACAAAAATACGGTATTGTTAGGTACATTTTAAATTTATCTTTTGTATATTGGGTTTGTTTTTTCTTTTTTGTGAATCAAATTCTAATAATTTAGATTTTCATCATCTCAACTCATTTAATGTAATCTAGAAGTTAATATAATTTAAGTTATTATTTATATTTTGGGGAACTTTATGCTTTGATATTGTATCAACATGAATTTGCACCCCTAACGCAAATTCCCTTTTGACCCTTAACACTTTAGAAAATCAAAAGCGGAGGTTTAATTCCACTTAAGCTCACTGTCTGCATTCCACTTGGCACTTTCTTTGTGTGTCGGTGGGGCATTTTTGTCAGGGATTCCCACGCGACACGCAGACGTCCGCGCAGTGCACTTACGTCCCTGGCAAATTCCTGCGGCTGGAGACTACAAAGGCCTTACATTTTCAATTGGAAGTCGTAGAGTAACGTCCCTCTTCTGTTGGCCGACCTGAATATGGTTGTTTTTCATCCATCTCTTCATAATCTTCACTCTTCCATCCATAGTGGTTTTCAAGAAGAAGTTTGAGAGAAGTTTTTCAAGCTCATTTGAGCATTTTCTCCATCATTTGCATTCATTTCTAAGCTTTGTAGCAGCATCATTCACTCCATTGTAGCAATCCACTACTCCGTCACTCCAACAAGGCGAGCACAGGACAGACACCGTGGCAACAGAGGCTTGATTCCCTCTCGTTCACTCCTCCACGAGCCTTGAGTGCTTTGGATGGAGGCGGTAAGCTCCTATAATCTTTCCTTTTGCTTTCGATTGAGTAAGCACGTACTGCTTGTAGTGTTTTTATGTTTACATAGCTTGTAGTTTCTTTTCTTTACTATTCCAAACATGGTTGTCCGTGCAGGTGGAAACACCAAGACGGGGGTCTGACTGAGGAAAGCCCCTATATAGCCCCAATAATTTCTCCTTTTATTGTGTGCAGGTGGAGAGAACTTGGAGCAAGCTGGTGAGGAGAGCATTGTACGAGATCATCTTCGTCACCTTGGTGGTAATACATTTATTTTATCATATTCGTATATGTATTTCTCTTTACTTAATCTTGTTTTATCACTTTAAACATCTCTAGACTAGGTTGGTAGTCTCCCTTTCTGAGTTAGAGTTATGTCTTTTCAGTTCTTTGGTCGTACGGACGCCAGCGCACCTATGAGACACCAACGCGCCACACTGTCATCCTAGAACTGTGCTTCCGTCCTCATATAGAGAGCTGCCTGAAACGTGAATCCGATTCTAAAGGCTGACTCATCTAGTCTCCTTCCAACATCTAAGATTGTAGAGTGATCGAAGGATGAATAATCCTCATCATTCTCATCCTCGTCATCCTAACTATCCTTTAAACCGAGGTGAGTTAGGGCAGCCTTTCTTCTCTTGGCCTTTCGTGACCTAGGGCCTTGTAGTGGGTGGTCCCCCTCTCTCACATTTTTGGTGAACCCGACGTGAACCATTTTGGTTCTATTTTGTGATACTGAGATTTCCTTGCCTTGTATCCTAGGAGTGTTGTAGGTGTGAGTGTTGTGAGGCTCTCGCCTCGCAACCCAACCTGTGACCCCTAGTAGGCATAGTTGGAAGGTTCCAAAGTATTGCGTAACGAAACCTTAATTGGGTCACTACTTTATCTCGTAAGCCTTAGGAAGCTCTGTAGAAGTACCATTTGGTGTGCGTGATGGCCTATTTCCTTAATCAACCTATTCCCTCTGCACAGACTATAAGTAGTGATACTAGCATAACCTTCACCTCACAGGACATGTCGATGGGCTTTAATAGATATCCATCTCCTCCTTACATTCCAAAGAGGATAAATGGGAACACTGTAGCAAGCATTCTCATTGATCCGACATTGCAAGTGAATATTATAACTAAGGAGATCAAATTGATTAACTTCCTGCATAAAGATGGGTATGATGCACCTGAAAGCACCATCCACACACACAACGGACTTTTCATACCTCCTATAGGGAGTATTGTCCCGTCGGTCCTTGTTGGACCTAAATCTATAAGCCTTAAGTTTGACATCATCCCGAGGTCTGAACTCTTCAGAGTGAAGCTAGGTATCCCCTGGCTAGTAGTTATGAATGCATTTCCCTCAGTTATACACAAATGCTTAAAGTTTATTCATGGAGGTTTGGTACATGTCCATGACACCAGTTATAGACCACCGATTGCACGTGGCAGCTATACCTTGGATTACTTTTGGCCTACCTCTCTTGGTCCTCTCCCGCCTAGGAAGGACCTCCTACATCGTACGTATCAATACTATAAGAAAGGGCACGCTAGGCCGAAAGTGAGATAACCTCCTTCGCCCTATGTTATCTCTCATAGAGCTTGCTTAAAGGCTGATAGTGATGTTGCCAAGCCACGTAAAAGAGAAGAAGAGAAGCGGTCTCGAGATCCTCCTTCTTCCTCTTCCATGATTCAATCTGATGCTTCCTCTCATCCTGTCATGGTACCATACACTTTTGTCTCGCGTTTGTGAGAGAATCCCATGGTTCCCGCTTGGTGAAAGGCCAAGCATCCTGCATTTGAGCTTCTTGTCTTACCCACAGAGCCTAGGCCCGTTCGGTATGGAAGAAAAAAAGCCCCCATGGAGAGTCCTCTTTGTCTCAGCCTCCGCGGCCTCCTACTGTTCATGTTCCTAAAATAGTAAATGGGAAGAGGTCCGCTGCCAAGGAATTAGAGTCAACTCCTCCAGCCATTTTTAAGCCTAACCCTCCTCCTTCCATTCAAGAGTCTACCCTTCCACTGGAGATAGCCGTGGAGGACACTCTCATGGCTGAGCAGGATCTTTCTGTCCCTTCACAAGTTTTGGCTTCCAGTGCAAAGAGCCATAGAAATTTCCTTGTGCATAAGCGTAAGCACTGGCGAAAGGCTCTCCTAGACAAGCAAGCATCCTTACAAAAGAAGGAGGAAGAGAAGACCACACATCCTACGATGTCTTCATATCTCCCCCCTTCTATCCTTGTTCAGCCTAGTTTTGTAACTCTTTCGGCTCCCGCTGTGAGCACACCTGCACCTGGAAGGGTGCAAGTGTTCATTGCTCCTTCAGTGGAGCAACCCTTGTTGACTTTCATCTTGAATGTCTTGCCTTTTTCGAAGCCTGTGGACATGGTGAACACTTCAGTTGTGTCCATTGCGGTTCTTTCCTCTTCTCCCTCGATCCTTGTTTCATCTGTGGGGAGTTCACCTCCTCCGATGAAGAAGAAGGTAGAGCGTGGCCCCTCCAGCAATGGAGGACATAAGAAGAGCCCACCTTCTCCGAAAGGTGGCCCCAAACTGATTTGTTTTGTCTTACTAACAGAACCTGTCCCAACCTCCCCCGAGTTTGTCATTGCTGTTAGAGTAATTGGGTATTTACTTTATTAATTAAACAATATTTGTTTAATTACGTAAAGTTCCATTTTCCCTCTTTTCACTTAAGCTAACATTAGGTGCATAATAATTAATTACTTTATTAATTATTATTGTGCAAGCCTAGGGTTTTCCTTTTTAGGGTTTTCATCTATATGTAGTTGAAAACTATTTTTTGTATCATAATTCATTTTACATTTTGTGTGAATTCATGGCTCCACATTCTTGAGCATTTCCTTTGTTGCTTCTCTTTGTTTCTCCTTGTAACAGGTTATTTGCTTGCAAAAATCTTTTGGGCTTCTATGGTGTTGTATCTTCTCAACTCCAACATGGTATCAGAGCTTCAGATTTGCAGCTACTTGTTCTTGTTTTGAGATTTTGCATTGGAAGCAAATCTAGGGTTCTAAGTTTTTTTTGGGTGGATTCAGCATACTCCATTTTTTGGGTTCACTTTGGGCTCAAATGGACAGTGCCATTGGATTCGTAGCGCCCAAAAACCCCTAAAACAACTGTCAAATCGTTGATTTTAGTTACGGTCAATTTGGAAGGCAAAAATTTTTTTGCCCTAGGGCCGTACAAAGCAAAAATCGTAAAAAAAAATCAATTTCAATGGTTTTTTAATTAAGTTATTGCGCGGCCTGTGTATTTTTTTTCGCCGCCCGATGGCCACTGCTCAGCCACCACCACCCGCGGCCTCAACCCGCGCTCCGCCCACCACTTCGGTTTGCAGCCCGCACCCCGTCTGCTCTGGCTCCTCCGCCCGTTGCCTTCGGCTCCGCCAAGCTCTACTGCCCCCGCGCTCCACTCGCGCTCCGCCGAGCTCTACTGCCCCGCACTCCGCTCGGCCTGCTCCGAGCTCCGCCAAGCTTGCCCCGCCGCTGTCCGGGCTCCGCCGAGCTCGCCCGTCGACTCCGAATGGCCCCGCCGACACCGACACCGGGCTCGCTGACCCGAGTCGGCCGTGCCAGCCCCTGCGGGCCTCCAAACCCCCGCCGCCCGGTCACATGGGTGACCACGGGCCTCCAGCCGCCAGCCCCGTGGTCGTCCACATGACCAGGGGCCGAAGACTTTAGCCCTTGAGGGCTCCAAACAATTTTTTTTTTTGCACATTGGAGCAGCTTGCGCTAAATCGGGCGTAGAATGGGCATTTTTTCTCAGTTTTTTGCAAACAAGATATCGTCGGAAAGCTGGTTCTGGCATCGTTCTAATGGTACTGGTAATTTTTCCTGATTTTGTAGTCTTGCTATATTTTTTGCCAGTCAAAGTCAGAACTTAGTTTTTTCACTCCAAGGGGCGTATCTTTTGCGTCCGAACTCCGTTTTGCGCAAACGAATAGGCGTTGGAAAGGTGTTACAGTGCTCTTTCCAAATTTTTAGTCTATTTTACTAGTTTGTTTACCAGGTATTTTTTATTCAGATTTGTGTGTTTTTACACTTTACTCAATTACTTGGTCATTCTGGCTCCTACATGAGTTTTGTTTGCGTGGAATGGGTTATATTAATTTGATCTAAATGTTGTAAGGTCAGATTTCTTAGTTTTTTTTCATTTGAAGAGTTATCATGGGTTTCTCTACTCACCCTTCAGTTGTTCTTCTGAAATGGGGTAATTATGAGTCATGGGCAAAGGGTATACTTACACATTGTAGGTGGCTTAATATTTTGCCTTATTTGTATGATCTCATACCTGAACCAGCAACTTTAGAGGGCAGTTTAGCATGGGATATTATTAGAAATCACATTGCAGGAGTTATATTGTCTAGTGTTGATCATGACACTGTGTTGGTTATATCGGACATTGATTGTCCTCACCCACTTTGGACACGTCTTTGGGAGATCTATGGAGACCCTATTCTATCTCCATTCCCAGAGGATCCTGCTTCAGATTGTCTCATACCCATTGCTTGGCAAGAGAATACACCATTTGATCATGATACTTTAGAGGAACTTGAGTATTTAGACACCCTTACATATTCCGATGGATTAGAGGTTTGTCTCTCATTTCCTACTCTTCAGACTGAGACTTCATCAGCATCTCTTGTTGTTCTTGATTCAGTGCAGCAGGAAATCATACATCTTCCAGACATAGCTACTCTGGACTCTTATGTTGCAGACATATCTTTCTTGTTTGTTGAGTCCTATATTGCAGACTTGGAGGATTACTTTGAGGACATTCATCTCCTCTACCTTGACAGTCAGATTATCACTATTCGCCCACCATTATCTATGCATTCAGAGGTTGCATTTCAGTATTCTCCACATCAGATTGGATTTGACATTATTTGTTTCCATTCAAACAGTGAAACTCTTCAGCATCCTATCATGGCACACATCTTGAGACAGATTGGTTCTTCCTTCTTCACAGGGTTTCTTCGATACAGGTCCATGGATCCGTTTCTTCCCAAGGGGAGGAATATCTTTTGCCGCTTCAGGATCTCTTTTTGGATTCTACATCAGGCATCTACCATTGTGACAGGAGTTTCTTCATTGTGGGGGGGCCTTCTTCTCTCTTTCTATCTCTCCTATGGAGATCATTGTACATGTACTTATATGATAGAAGTTGTCTATGGGGGGTATCATGTTATCCACCTCCTATCCTTCTTTCATTAGTGCATTGCATTCCTTCCTTGCATTCTATTTTGGGGAGGAGTTTTGTTCCCACTGGGTTTTCTCCTTTACCCCATTTCATTTAGTTTGCATTGATTTTGTACATGGGTACCTGATCTGGCCTTGTTGCCGGGACCCATTGCTTTTGCTTTCAGTAGCTTCTTCTAGGTTTTAGCTTCTCCCTATGTCTATCTTAAGGGGGGTGTTAGAGTAATTGGGTATTTACTTTATTAATTAAACAATATTTGTTTAATTACGTAAAGTTTCATTTTACCTCTTTTCCCTTAAGCTAACATTAAGTGCATAATAATTAATTACTTTATTAATTATTATTGTGCAAGCCTTGGGTTTTCATCTATATGTAGTTGAAAACTATCTTTTGTATCATAATTCATTTTACATTTTGTGTGAATTCATGGCTCCACATTTTTGAGCATTTCTTTTGTTGATTCTCTTTGTTTCTCCTTGTAACAGGTTATTTGCTTGCAAAGATCTTTTGGGCTTCTGTGGTGTTGTATCTTCTCAACTCCAACATTCGTTTTACATTTTCAAGTGAATTCATGGCTCCACATTTTTGAGCATTTCCTTTGTTGTTTCTCTTTGTTTCTCCTTGTAACAGGTTATTTTGCTTGCAAAGATCTTTTGGGCTTCTATGGTGTTGTATCTTCTCAACTCCAACATGGTATCAGAGCTTCAGATTTGCTACTGCTTGTTCTTGTTTTGAGATTTTGCATTGGAAACAAATCTAGGGTTCTAAAGTTTTTTTTTGAGTGGATTCAGCATACTCCTTTTTTTGGATTCACTTTGGGCTCAAATGGACAGTGCCATTGGATTCGTAGCGCCCAAAAACCCCTAAAACGACTGTCAAATCATCGATTTTAGTTACAGTCAATTTGGAAGGCAAAAATTTTTTTGCCCTAGAACCATACGGAGCAAAAATCACAAAAATAAATCAAAAAAATCATTTTCTATGGTTTATTGATTAAATTATTGCGTGGCCTGTGTATTTTTTTCGCCGCCCGGCGGCCACCGCCACCGACGACCTCAGCCCGCGCTCCGCCCGCCACTTCGGTTTGCAACCCATGCCCCGTCCGCTCCAGCTCCTCCGCCCATTGCCTCCAGCTCTGCCGAGCTCTGTCGACCCCACGCTCCGCCGAGGTCTGCCGCCCCGTGCTCTGGGCTCCGCCGAGCTCGCCCTGCTGCTGTCCAGGCTCCGCCGAGCTCACCCGCCGACTCTGACTGGCCCTGCCGACACCGACATCGAGCTCGCTGACTCGAGTCGGTCGTGCCAGCCCCTGTGGGCCTCCAAACCACCCGGTCACATGGGTGACCACGGGCCTCCAGCCGCCAGCCCCCTGGTCGTCCACGTGACCAAGGGCCGAAGACTTTAGCCCTTAAGGGCTCCAAACAATTTATTTTTT
This sequence comes from Sequoiadendron giganteum, assembly GCA_007115665.2. Taxonomy (NCBI): domain Eukaryota; kingdom Viridiplantae; phylum Streptophyta; class Pinopsida; order Cupressales; family Cupressaceae; genus Sequoiadendron; species Sequoiadendron giganteum. The sequence continues at coordinate 487,314,699 of CM021104.1, forward strand.
TGCACATTGGAGCAGCTTGCGCTAAATCGGACGTAGAATGGGCATTTTTTCTCGATTTTTGGCAAACGAGATATCGTCGGAAAGCTGGTTCCGGTGCCATTCTAATGGTACTGGTAATTTTTCTTGATTTTGTAGTTTTACTATGTTTTTTTCCAGTCAAAGTCAGAACTTGGTTTTTTCACTCCAAGGGGCGTATCTTTTGCGTCCGAACTCCGTTTTGCGCAAACGAATAGGCGTTGGAAATGTGTTACAGTGCTCTTTCCAGATTTTTAGTCTATTTTATCAATTCATTTACCAGATATTTTTTATTCAGCTTTATGTGTTTTTACACTTTGCTCAATTACTTGGCCATTCTGGCTCCTACATGAGTTTTGTTTGCGTGGAATGGGTTATATTAATTTGATCTAAATGTTGTAAGGTCAGATTTCTTAGTTTTTTTTTGTTTGAAGAGTTATCATGGGTTTCTCTACTCACCCTTCAGTTGTTCTTCTAAAACGAGGTAATTATGAGTCATGGGCAAAGGGTATACTTACACATTGTAGGTGGCTTAATATTTTGCCTTATTTGTATGATCTCATACCTGAACCAGCAACTTTAGAGGGCAGTTTAGCATGGGATATTATTAGAAATCACATTGTAGGAGTTATATTGTCTAGTGTTGATCATGACACTGTGTTGGTTATATTGGACATTGATTGTCTTCACCCACTTTGGACACGTCTTTGGGAGATCTATGGAAACCCTATTCTATCTCCATTCCCAGAGGATCCTGCTTCAGATTGTCTCATACCCATTGCTTGGAGAGAGAATACACCATTTGATCATGATACTTTAGAGGAATTTGAGTATTTAGACACCCTTACATATTCCGATGGATCAGAAGTTTGTCTCACAATTCCTTCTCTTTAGACTAAGACTTCATCAACATCTCTTGTTGTTCTTGATTTAGTGTAGCAGGGAATCATACATCTTCCAAACATAGCTACTTTGGACTCTTATGTTGCAGACATATCTTTCTTGTTTGTTGAGTCCTATATTGAAAATTTGGGGGATTATTTTGAGGACATTCATCTCCTCTACCTTGATAGTCAGGTTATCACTGTTCGCCCACCATTATCCGTGCATTCAGAGGTTGCATTTCAGTATTCTCCACATCAGTTTGGATTTGGCATTATTTGTTTCCATTCAGACAGTGAGACTCTTCAGCATCCTATCATGGCACACATCTTGAGACAGATTGGTTCTTTCTTCTTCACAGAGTTTCTTCGATACAGGTCCATGGATCCGTTTCTTCCTAAGGGGAGGAATATCTTTTGCCGCTTCAGGATCTCCTTTTGGATTCTACATCAAGCATCTACCATTGTGACAAGAGTTTCTTCATTGTGGGGGGGCCTTCTTCTCTCTTTCTATCTCTCCTATGGAGATCATTGTACATGTACTTATATGATAAAAGTTGTCTATGGGGGGTATCATGTTATCCACCTCCTATCCTTTTTTCATTAGTGCATTGCATTTCTTTTGTTGCTTCTCTTTGTTTCTCCTTATAACAGGTTATTTGCTTGCAAAGATCTTTTGAGCTTCTGTGGTGTTGTATCTTCTCAACTTCAACATGGTATCAGAGTTTCAGATCTACAGCTGCTTGTTCTTGTTTTGAAGATTTTTGGAGCTACAAGGGTTTGTTGCAAGTCGTTTTTTATTGGAGTTGTCATCATTTTTGCTTCAAAAATTCAGTTTTCACTCATTTGCAAGAAAAACGATTTCTGGATTTTGTAGCCAACGTCGAAATCTAAAATGGGTATTTTTTAGATTTTGTATATCTTGCATAGATCTGGAGAAAATTATTGTTGAAAAAACGGCGCGCGTCATTTTTCTATTGGCTGAAAGTAAAAAAAAAATTATTTTCTTATATTCTGCTTGTTGGATCAAGAAATGATTTCTAGGTTTTGTTTTTAGCATCAAAATATTTATGGGTTTTTATTTTTGTCTACAAATAGTGAGTAGATTTTCCAGAAATCAAGTTAAAAATAAACGTTTTTTGCTAGAAAATTCGTTTCCTGCAAAGCTAAATTCAGTTTTTGAAAAATTCATAACTTTTGGCCACGGTGTCCGTTTTGCGCAAACGAATAGGCGTTGGAAAGGTGTTATATTGTTCTTTCCAGATCTACAGTCTATTTTATCAGAATATTTACCAAGTATTTTTTATTCAGTTTTGTGTGTTTTTACACTTTACTCAATTACTTGGTCATCTTGGCTCCTACATGGGGTTTGTTTGTGTTGGATGGGTTATGTTGATATGCTTTATCATTGCTGAGATTATTAGTCTCTGAATTTTTCATTTGAAGAGTTATCATGGATTTCTCTACTCACCCTTCAGTTGTTCTTCTGGGACGGGGTAATTATGAGTCATGGGCAAAGGGTGTACTTACACATTGTAGGTGGCTTAATATTTTGCCTTATTTGTATGATCTCATACCTGAACCAGCAACTTCAGATGGCAGATTAGCATGGGATATTATTAGAAATCACATTGCAGGAGTTATATTGTCTAGTGTTGATCATGACACTATGTTGGCTATATCGGACAATGATTGTCCTCACCCACTTTGGACACGTCTTTGGGAGATCTATGGAGACCCTATTCTATCTCCATTCCCAGAGGATCCTGCTTCAGATTGTCTCATACCCATTGCTTGGAGAGAGAATACACCATTTGATCATGATACTTTAGAGGAATTTGAGTATTTAGACACCCTTACATATTCCGATGGATCAGAAGTTTGTCTCACAATTCCTACTCTTCAGACTAAGACTTCATCAATATCTCTTGTTGTTCTTGATTTAGTGTAGCAGGGAATCATACATCTTCCAAACATAGCTACTTTGGACTCTTATGTTGCAGACATATCTTTCTTGTTTGTTGAGTCCTATATTGAAAATTTGGGGGATTATTTTGAGGACATTCATCTCCTCTACCTTGATAGTCAGGTTATCACTGTTCGCCCACCATTATCCGTGCATTCAGAGGTTGCATTTCAGTATTCTCCACATCAGTTTGGATTTGGCATTATTTTTTTCCATTCAGACAGTGAGACTCTTCAGCATCCTATCATGGCACACATTTTGAGACAGATTGGTTCATCATTCTTCACAGGGTTTCTTCGATACAGGTCCATGGATCCATTTCTTCCCAAGGGGAGGAATATCTTTTGTCGCTTCAGAATCTCCTTTTGGATTCTACATCAGGCATCTACCATTGTGACAAGAGTTTCTTCATTGTGGAGGGGCCTTCTTCTCTCTTTCTATCTCTCCTATGGAGATCATTGTACATGTACTTATATAATAGAAGTTGTCTATGGGGGGTATCATGTTATCCACCTCCTATCATTTTTTCATTAGTGCATTGCATTCCTTCCTTGCATTCTATTTTGGAGAGGAGTTTTGTTCCCACTGGGTTTTTTCCTTTACCCCATTTCATTTAGTTTGCATTGATTTTGTACATGGGTACCTGATCTGGCTTTGTTGTCGGGACCCATTGTTTTTGCTTTCAGTAGCTTCTTCTAGGTTTTAGCTTCTCCCTATGTCTATCTTAAGGGGGGGTGTTAGAGTAATTGGGTATTTACTTTATTAATTAAATAATATTTGTTTAATTACTTAAAGTTCCCTTTTACCTTTTTTCACTTAAGCTAACATTAGGTGCATAATAATTAATTACTTTATTAATTATTATTGTGCAAGCCTAGGGTTTTTCCTTTTTAGGGTTTTCATCTATATGTAGTTGAAAACAATCTTTTGTATAATAATTCATTTTACATTTTGTGTGAATTCATGGCTCCACATTCTTGAGCATTTCTTTTGTTGCTTCTCTTTGTTTCTCCTTGTAACAGGTTATTTGCTTGCAAAGATCTTTTGAGCTTCTGTGGTGTTGTATCTTCTCAACTCCAACAATTGCTCCTGAGTCTCTCGGTGAGCCTAGCAATGAACCTCGGGTACAAACTCCTTTGTCTATCGAGGTGAAACACGACACCCCTATCAAGTACATGTTTAACTCAATGGACGAAGTCCCGACCCTGTCATTGATCTTCATTAGGTCATTGACCCTGGACCCACAAGAGCTAAGTGACGGAGACTTTACAGGTCTCTTTGCTTTGGCCCTTGTTGCAAGAGGATCAAAAGAACCTCCCCTTAACATTACACCATTGCAGGCTCGTCTTCCTTCCTTCAAGGATCTAGAGTGGGAAGTCAACGACCTCCTGGTCGACCAGTGTTAGGGGGAGACCCTCTTCTTGATCTTTAGATTAGATGTGTGTGTGTGTGTGTCGTGGCATGTGCTTCCCCCGTGATCATGCTACATGTGTCAGGATGACCCTTGTCACCCCTGTTGGTATGTGGATACAGGCGTGGTGTTTGTGTTGTAAACCTTCCTCTATATGTGTCATCATTCTTCCATGTTTATGATTAACTTTCAGTAAATTGGGGACGACGCAAAGTGTTGGGAGCATTTAGGCCTCCTTCCATGTTGACCCGATTTTTTATTTTACTTTGTCTTTCGTGCATTCTTCCTGATTTGGTTGGGGATTGATTATCTTTCGCCTCTTACCATGGTTAACTACACATATATAAATAAAGACAAATCTGACCCTACGTAACCAGATGCCCCTGTGCCCTCTGTGCGTGATCTATTTTCTTTACTTTTCACTTTATCTTTCTCTCGTCTTTGCTTGAGTTGTCCCTTTCCTGTGTGACAACGCACCTTCTACATTGCTTGGTCTGTAGAAAATGCATTTGTTGCTTAAATGAATCTTTTCATGAAGACCCTTCACACACTTCCTTGTTAGAATGGCATTCTCAACCTGGAACCCTAACGGAACATGTTTCCTTCATCAGGGGTTCGTAACAGAAAGGACTTCAAAATCCTCCTCCGAACCGGGAACAGTCTTAGTCTTCCCCTCACATGAGAACGTCTCCTTCCTTTCAAATATTTTGATGAAGTGAACATCTTTCAAAAGGATTCCTTGATGACGAATCGATTTGAAAAGGAAGACATTAAGCTTTTTGAACGTGTCCCTTGAGTGGACCCCACCTCTTCACGTCGAGTTCTTGAGGGACCCCTTCAAAAGTTTTCAACAAAGTTATATGGTGTCTAGCTTAGGGGCGGCCCGAGTAGACCGGCTTCACATCTCGACGTCTACTCTAGGGGCAGCCCAACTAGACCATCTTTGCATCTTCACGTCTATCTTGGGGACAACCCGACTAGACCCTACCTTTCAAATAGTTTGTCCCTTGAGTGGACCCTCCTTCCTTTTGAAGGGTTCCTGAGGGACCCCTTTGAGAGTCTTACAACTTAGTGATGGTCTGTGTGACTGTCTGTTCACTGGCCTGCACAGCCGCTTCCTGATGTGTTCTATCTATGGGTAAACATGTCACCATCTCTGGCTTTGTGGAGTCTCCTTTGCTCAACTTCCTCCATGTGATATTTCTTAGGGGATACCTTCTGTGCAGATCTACGGGTCTATGAGGTTCTTTTCTTGGTCTTCCTCCGTGTGAGTGTTCTTGGGGGATACCTTCCTTGCAGGTCTATGGGGTTGTAAGGTGTTTGTCCTGGTTTCCTTCATGTGAGAGTTCTTGAAGGATACCACCCTTGCAGGACCGTGAACCTGTAAGGTACTTTCATGCTTCATCTTTGTAGTTCCGCAGAACTAAGAAGTCCTTTCCTGCACTTATGGGTTTGTCACACCGCACTCTGCTTCCTTGTCAGTTCAGGTATACATCTCTTACTCGATTACTTCTTTACTACTCTACTTTATCGAAGCACTCATCAGTACTTGTGCTCGCTAAAGTGGGGGCAAAATGTATCAACATAAATTTGCACCCGTAATGCATATTCCCTTTTGACCCTTAACACTTTAGAAAATCAAAAGCGGAGGTTTAATTCCGCTTAAGCCCACTATTTGCATTCCACTTGGCGCCTGGTTTGTGTGTCGATGGGGCATTTCTGTCGGGGATGCCCGCGCGGCGTACAGACGCCCGCACATCGTGCTGACGTCCCTGGCAGATTCTTGCAACTGGAGACTACAAAGGAGTTACATTTTTGATTGGAAGTCAAAGTGTAACGTCCCTCTTCAGCTAACCAACTTGAATATGGCTATTTTTCATCCATCTCTTCATAATCTTCACTCTTCCATCCATAGCAGTTTTCAAGCAGAAGTTTGAGAGAATTTTTGCAAGATTGTTTGAGCATTTTCTCCACCATTTGCATTCATTTCCAAGCTTTGTAGTAGCACCATTCACTCCATTGCAGCAATCCACTACTCCATCACTCCAACAGGGTGAGCACAGGATAGATACCGTGGCAATAGAGGCTTGAGTCCCTCTCGTTCACTCCACGAGCCTTGAGTGCTTTGGACAGAGGTGGTAATCTCCTATAATCTCTCATTTTCCTTTGGATTGAGTAAGCATGTACTGCTTGTAGTGTTTTTATGTTTACGTAGCTTGTAGTTTCTTTTCTTTATCATTTATCTCTACTATTCCAAACTTGGTTGTCCATGGAGGTGGAAACACCAAGACGGGGGTCTAACTGAGGCAAGCCCCTATACAGCCCCAACAATTTCTCCTTTTATTGTGTGCAGGTGGAGAGAACTTGGAACAAGCTGGCGAGGAGAGCATTGTACAAGATCATCTTCATCACCTTGGTGGTAATACATTTCTTTTATCATATTCGTATCTGCATTTCTCTTTATGTAATCTTGTTTTATCACTTTAAACATCTCTAGACTAGGTTGGTAGTCTCCCTTTCTGAGTTAGAGTTTTGTCTTTTCGATTCTCTAGTCGTACAGACGCCAGCGTACTTGTGAGACGTTAGTGCATCACGCTATCATCCTGGAACTGTGCTTTCATCCTCAGACAGAGAGCTGCCTGACATGCGAATCTGATTATAAAGGTTGACTCATCTAGTCTCCTTCCAACATCCGAAATTGTAGAGTGATCGAAGGATGCATAATCCTCATCATTCTCATCCTAGTCATCCTAACTATCCTTTAAACTGAGGTGAGTTAGGGCAGCCTTTCCGCTCTTGGCCTTTTGTGACCTAGGGCCTTGCAGTGGGTGGTCCCCCTCTTTCACAGATATAAAACCTTATTATTTTTCATTCAATTTTCTCAAAAAAAATTATTTCCTCATTTTTTTTTGGGTTGCTACCCAAAACTCCATTACATAGTCTTACAAGAGAAATGTAGTGGTCTTTGGCTAGACTTTTCTATATCTTTATCAACCAATTTCTCATGGACTCTTTGAGTTCTTTTTTTTTGGATTATTTAAATTTATATATTGTAGACTTTGAATTATCATCTCATATCACTTATTCAAATTGCTATATATTGGATTGATATAACCTTCATATATAGCATAGATACATATACATATTCCATGCATGAGATCCTTGATTATTTCCCTAATATTTCTACGTTTATGGATCTCGTGAATGTATTACCTTCTATATTGGAATAACTCACTACATTTATCACCATGACATATCATGATGGTACATTATGTGAATAGATGATGTTGATACTTCTACTTGTGCTACCTCTCCCATAGTACATGATGGTTACATGTCTTTTCCCACTTATCTACCTCCTTTGGCTACATGCTTCAACTTGATGGATATTTAAAATTATTTGCAAGTTTGAGGATCCTACTCTTATAATTGATGACACTTCCTCAACACATGGCTCTCAAACTTCTATTGATAATCTTTCTTTAAATGTATTTTATGACTCTTCTTCAAGTGATGATGAGGACCGTGCTTTTATTGATCCTTTGTATTGGAAATGTGGAATATTTTATTTTTCATCCACTCCTCCTTCCTTGGAGGATGAACTCTCACTTAGAGACAATATTAAGCATGGTAGTATCATTCACCACTTCCTTAATGTTACATTAGTTTAACTTATTTCTAATGTTTTTTTGTCACTACTATTTATTCTCCAACATAAAATCTATCTCTTCTAGACTTAAACCCTTACCATTATATCACTCCACCTTTTCCTACTACCACTTCTATACTAATTTATTTTCAAAGGGCATCATCATCTATTTCTTGTGAACTACCTCTTATTACTCCTTCTACATCAACATTGTTATTCTCTCTATTCCTTCTAAGATTCTTGCATATTTATCTCCTATTGGTATTATAACTTTTTCTTTTGACAAGTATAATGACCATGGTGATCTATTGCACCATTCAAAACACTTCTCCACCATATGATTGATTCATATGTGTGATTACTATGCGTAGAAAAATTATTTCCTAGTACATTGAGAGATAGTGCCTTAGACTGGTTCTACCTTACCTACTAGTTTTATACATTCATTTCTTTGATGTTTCTCATGCCTTCATTTCTCAGTTTTAATATAACATGGATTCTAGAGTCTCACTTACACACTTGGCACGATTTAAATAAATTGTTAATGAGAGTGTTCATGGATTTTCTTCTCAATTCATTTCTTTTGTGATGATGTGTTCTCCCCCCTAACTTTTTTATTCTATCTCTCTTACATGATAAATTACTATCACATATCTAATAGGCTATTTTGTTTCAAGACTTTTTTCTCTTTTAGACTTGGTTCTTTATTCCATTGAGGTTGACTGAATCCTCCTAGACCTTCCTTGCCTCAAATATGATGAATCATCTCCCACCCATGTCTCCCCATTGTAACTTTTCTTCACTTACCCAACTATTTTCATATCCATAAAAATCTAAAGCTAGATCATATGAACCTCTTGTTGACCCTCCTAAGCATGTCTTACCCATTTTCTTAGAATTCAAACTCAATGTTCCTCCTACCCACCCAATTCAAGAACCATCCTACTGTGTGATAGATTGTCCCTTATTTCATGTGCATACACTAAGATGTTTGTCCACTCTACAAATCAATTCAAGCTCTAAAATCTAAAATTCAATATCTCTTAGATGAGGGTGTTATCACTCTTCTTATGATATGCCTCTCTCATCTTCTCTTGATGAAACTACTCCATTGGTAGATGAGAACGAGATAAATACTACTTTTTAGGCCTCTCATATACCCTCAATATCTCCTATTTTTATCAAAAATAATAAAATTCTACCTTATTCTAATAAAAAAAAAATTCTATCCATTTTTAATATTCCTTCTATAACTTTTATATTCACTCATGTTACATCTATACCTTTGGAGAACCCTCTTCTTCATTCTCCTTTTGAGGAAAACTTTGCTAAGTTATAAGATTACTTCACCTATATTATTAGTTGATTTTACCAGTACCTGGTTATGTTGATAACTACTATAGGGCACACATAGTTCTCTTTGTTTTCTTGTTTTTATTTCATGGTAACATAATTTAGGTGCAACCATATTTTTTTCTCTTAGGATTAACCCAAAAAACCCTCTTCATATTTTTATCCTCACTCGTATTCTATGGGGAATAGACAAATTTTTGTTAAGGGAAAAAACCTTATATGTTTCCTTCCTAATGATATTTCCTTTCTCTATCTCATGTTAGTCACCTCAAAATAAATTACATACACTACTTCTATGTAACTATTTAAGGGGGTTATACATCTACCATTCTCACATTTCGACATGCTTTCTTATCATCTAAAAATTATGGTCTCAAGTATAGAGTATGTTTGGACATGACCGCCCTTATCCAAATTGTCTAGCAATAAAGTATTTTATTCCATGAAATCCCTAGTTTTATATTTATGCATGGATCACCAAGAAACAAAGCATGTTATTCCAAGTAATCCTACATTCTACCAAAGCATATAAATCACCTAACAATAGAGCACACTAGTATAATTGATTCATCTTACCAACTAATTCTCATGATTCCTAGTGACAAAGTAAGCTAGTCCTTGAGTAATGCATTATCTTCTCATGATTCCTATTGAAAAACAAGCTAGACCTTGAATCATCCATTTTCTTCTAATTTAACTCCTAAAGATAGAGTAACTAGAGTTTAAGTCATGTATTGCTTTTTAAATTATTTTATTTTATTTCTATTGTGTGAATCAATTTATTCTCTCTCTAAAATAATCATTTGATTCATTCATTATTCTCGCTATTTAATAATTCCTCTAATTTTTACTTTGTAGTGTATGTTGTTTATGCTTCCATATATGTTCATAATTTTTTGTGCATTTACTTTTTAGGTTACATGATTTGCTAACATTGTTATCTCGTAGGTTTTATGTTTTTCTAAAATCTTTGTGTTACAAGTTTTCTTTTTCTAACTTGTAGTTTTATAGATTCTTGGTTGGGGACATGAACCTTCTTGATTGAGAACATTGTTGCATATCCTTTTTAGTATCCTTTTATGTTCTTATTTATGTTAAATATTTTTATTTCTATACTTTAGTGTAACTATATCACTTAGTGACATCAACCCACTAAAGTGGGAGCAAAATATAATTTTAAATGTTGTGTGCACCCTACAATTTTGACACTACAAAGCATCCCTATTTTAGTGCACATTAGTGTAGCATATTTTAGAGTTTATTTTAGCTTGACCCTAGCATTTTCCTTAACAATATTATCAAATTTCCAAATCACATTTTATTTTTTCTCCTTGATTTACCACTTCTAAAATTTTAAACATTTTCTCGAAGATAGAAGCATGATGAGGAAACATCTATGTGATGCATTAGTATCCTATTATTTTTCAAATTTTGAACAGTGATTTTCCATTTATCTTCTTTTTGTTTCCTTTTGTGATGCCCATCTATCTAAAAAATACCTCTTGCATCTAAATCTAATGATTTATCTTCCCAAGGAGTCTTTTAAAAAAGAAATATTTTAAATCATAACTCTCGAACACGTGCAAATCCTCTCTCTTGGTTGCACACTCCATTGATAAAGCTTGTTCAACGGTGGATGTCAATGCATTGCTATATTGAATTCTCTAAAGTGCTCACTCCTTTCTTCTTCGTTATGTTGGTAACATCATTTTAACTAGTTTTTTCTCTTGTTTTGATAGTGTTTAAGAATTTTTTTTTATCTATATCATGCTTCTACATTTATTTTGGAAAATCTCTTGGTGATTACAATCACCCCTTTGATCAATACATACACTAGGATGTTATTCACCACAGACAAAGGATCTAACACTTATAGTTTTATTTCAACATTATTGTTCTTAGTCCTAGACACACATAGGCTAAACATACATGCTTTACAATCTATATTTTATATTTGACTCCCTATAGAGGTTTGACATCTTGGCAGGCTCATAAGCAATCCCAAATATTTTTCATGTCCCTAGGTACAAGTATTTAGAGGATTACAACCACGTGAAGGTTTCATTCTCTCTTTTCCTTCTCTTGTTCATTTTATTATTTCATTTAATTTAGTTAGTTTAGCTTCATTTCATTATTTATATGTTATTTGGTATCCTTTGGTTGCTACTTTTGTTGCCCATGTTTCTTATTGTGTAAGTGAGTTCAAAACCTAGTGAAAGTTTTGAGTTTTACAAAGTTTTCTTAGTGACAATGCAAGAATAGGATGACAACATGGAAGAAGGAAGACAATGCATTGCATAGATGTTCATACATTGTGATAGCATCTAAGGTACTACTATGCTTCTCAAGTGGTTTGTGAGGTATGTTTCAAATTTATCTTCTGCACTATGAGTTTGATTTTTCTTTTCTATTAGTCAAATTCTAGTAATTTACATTTTCATTGAAATCCAATACATTTATCGTAAACTAGAAATGAACATAATTTAAATTATTATTTACAATAAGGACTATCCTTATAATATAAAATAAGGGGTAATTTAGAAAGTTTATATTTATAAATAAATTATTTATTTATTAATTAAATATATAAATCAAAGATTACACGCTAAAAGGTTGTGACCTATTCACCAACCTCTTATATTGCTTTAAATATAGGAAATCATATATCATATTATATATAATGAATATATAACATATGCATTGATATGTGTTAAAGATGAGACTCTATGAAAGTTAAGTTAATAAATGCATTTTATATGTATATGAGACAATACAAAAATGGAAAATAAGATATTTTAAATATTTTAATAACTTTTTTATTAATAATAATTGTTCGCATATAAATTATGTGTTCTCGTATAATTATTCGTTCACTTCTACATTATTTAATATTTATTTCATAATTAATTTCCTATAGATCTTAATTCCTAACAATAATAAAAAATAATTTAAAATGTGAATGGAAATGAGTTAAAAGAGAAAATCATTTAAAATTTGAATGGAGATGACATAAGAGATGCTATTAGAATTTACACATAAACTCATTGAACTCTTTCATTTTATTTCCCCTTAATTGATAGTGCATAGCATTTTATTCACTTTTCCTTTTAATACACTCAAACATCTACTTTGGCATGGCTTATTTTCATGAGTTAAAAAAGCTGCTTTTTCAGGCAGTGCAGCTTTTTGTAGTACTATGATAAAATTCGCAAATTTCCTATGTCCTATAAAGTGAAATATTTAAAAGTAAAGTAGGTTCTTTTTAAACGTACACCAATGCAGACAACAAAAAAATGGAGGAGATATTTTTTTATTGGGAAAAATGAATCTTCTAGGTTAAGTATTCTTCTAATAATAAATTTATTAATTAAATATTTATTTATTATGTTGAGAGATACAATTATAATGATAATAAAGAATGAGATATAATGACATGAATGTGTGAAAAAATATTAAAAATTTGATGTATAAAACAAAAAAATATATAAAAATAACAAAAAAATTACAATTCTATAAAATCATTTTAATAAAATAATTATATATTTTAACTAATAAATAGTAAATAATCCTACAATAAAATATTAGATATTACTTTTAAAATAATTATATCATTAAATAATTTATTTGAAATTATTATAAAATATTTTATAGATTATAAATGTTAAGTAAATAAAGTAAGTCTTAAATAAATAGAATTGACTTTTCAAATAAAATAGATTAAATAATGTAAATAAAATAAAACTTTATTATGATTTCAAAGTTTAAAAAAATGTTTCAACAACTAATATCTCAAAATTAATATTTTTTAATTCTTTTTAGATAGATGTGTTTAAAATATCTATGTTGATTTATATATTACTTATATTATGTATATATGAATTACTCTATCTATATTAATATAATTATATTATTTAATATATGTATTATTTATATATAGTTTACATATATACATTATATATTATACAAGGAAATATATTTACTAATATGCTTTTCTTTAGAATAATTTATATAAATGATGTTTAGAGATATCATTTTGGACACCTATTTCACATAATAACAAATCCAATAAAAATTAGATGTGTCAAAAATGATATCTCTACATCTTTTACATAAACCTTTTTAAAGATAGGCATACTAGTTTTATTTTTAATTGTTAAGGAGAAAAACATTAAAATTTATTCTTCTAAAAAATTATTGAATTGAAAGATTGATTTTTACTATAATTCATGTATGGATCAAAAAAATCATATTTTTATAATTTAAAAACTTATAAGTGTCTCAAATGTTTCAAATATTTATTATCAATGTTAAAAAATCTATTGTTATTTAAATAATAAATTACTTAATATTTTTAATAAAATCAAAGTTTTCAAAATATATATTAAAAAATATTAATGTGATTTTCAATTGATGAATTGCTAGCTATGGAATTTCCTAGAACCATTGAATATATATGTAGACACCCACTTTTAACCATTACCTAATGTTGAATCATAATATAATCCGTCCCTTCCTCCTTTCATTTTCCATCTTTAATAAATTAAATCATTTTTCATTCATTTCTCAAATTAAATAATTAAAAATTTGTTTATTATCCATTTATCCACTTCCAAATAATAATATTATCTATTATCTATTTACAATAAATGGTAAAATCCAAATATCCTATTGTAACCTCTTACAATGCTTTTAATTTGTTGATTTGTTTTTTTATTCAATCAAATCCCTCCTTCCCCTAATCTTATGCATGAGGAAGATGAGCTAGAAGAACATAATTAATTTTTAAAAACCTCAAACTCCTACAATTTGCATGCATTTTTGGGTATGTGCATCGAAATGGAAGACCAAAAGGGGGTCTTAAGTGGCCACTTTTTAAAAAAATTAGGAAAATTTGATCTTGGAAGAGAAATTGAAGATATTTACACTCAAAATTTGAAAATGAAACAAGAACAAGAGTTGTAGTTCTTTGAGTCTACTTTCTAAACTACCATTTTTTTTAAATGGCAGAGATTAAGGGGTTCAAATAGGGGGGCCACACAAAGTGCTCTTATTTTTATCAAAAAACATAACATAGCATCTGGCATGCCCCTCCTAAAATGTTTACTTTTTCTAGTATTTCAAAAATCACTTCAGTGAAAATATAGCTCACACCATTTTGTGTATGCTCAATTTATCCGCTAATTTTTTGATGAATACGCGATTTTTTACTAATTTTTAAAGTGGACACATCCTGAAAATAAAAAATTGAGCATGCTCTCCCTATTTTTTGGAAACTAATTGAAAATTAAATTATTATTTTTTGAATGTGCAAAGAATAGTGTCTAGTTTGTAAAAGTGTACTTTTTTTCAAATTTTGATGAACAACTAAAAAATAAGACCAAAAATACCATACATAGGTTTTTGACAAAAAATGGAGACACTAGCAAAAAAATTAAAGATCAAAATCTTAAAATATTTGAAATGTAAAAAAATACATGATCAAAAATATAAGAGGCGGCTCAATATTACTATTTTATTTTTTAACTTGACATTGAAAGCCATGCAAACCTGATGGAGAGTGTGCTCGATATTGTTGAAATGTATGTCCAACCCTTTGGATTGGATAACCAAGGTAAATCCAAACCTGAGGGTTAGAAATTCCCAAATCAGGTAATAAAGTGCTCAAGCTACTGTGAAGGAAAATGCTTCACCTTGCACTCCCCCCTTTCTCTTCCCATAAATGTCAACACATTATAACATGCTTGCATTTGTGTGAAGAAACTCTCTTTCCCCTCCTCTCTCTCCCTATCTCTCTCTCCCCCTCTCTCTCTCTCAATTTTATTCTTGGTTTAGGGTTTAGGGTTTAGGGTTGATGGTTTATGATGGAGGGTTCAACATTGAGAGTTTAGGGATTAAATTTTATTTTTAGGTTTTAGTATTAATTTTTAACATCAAGTTTTAAGGTTAATTGTATAATGTTTAAGGTTTAGGTCCTAAGGTTTATGGTTTAGCGTTTAGGCTTTATAGTTGGTGATATAGGGTTGAGAATCGAGGGTTTAGCGCATAGTGTTTAGGGCCTAGGGTTTAGGGTTTATGGTTGATGATGGAGGGTTGAGCATTGAGTGTTTAGAGATTAAATTTATTTTGTTAGGCTTTAGTGTTATATTATTAATGTCAAGTCTTAGGCTTTAGTGTATAGGTTTTAGGGTTTAGGTCATAGGGTTTAGGATTTATGATTGATAAGGGAGGGTTCATCATTAAGGGTTTAGGGATTAAGTTTTATTTTTTAGGTTTTACTATTATATTATTAATGTCAAGATTTAGGGTTTAGAGTTTAGGGCCTAGATTAGGGTTGAGGGTTTATGGTTGATGATGTGGTGTTGAGCATTGAGGGTTTAGGGATTAAAAAAAAATTAGGTTTTAATGTTAGGTTTTAAGGTTTAGCATATAGGGTTTATGGTTGATAATGGAGGGTTGAGCATTTATGGTTTAGGGATTAAATTTATTTTTCAAATTTTTAGCATGTTAAATTATTAATGTCAAGTTTTAGGGTTTAGCATATAGGTTTAGGGTTTACAATTTACAACTAATAAGGGAGGGTTGAGTGTTAAGGGTTTAGGGATTAAATTTATTTTTTTAGGTTTTAGTTTTATATTATTAATGTCAAGTTTTAGGGTTTAGAGCTTAAGTCCTAGGGTTTAGGGTTGATGATGCAGTGCTTTTAATTAATTAAGCAAGGAAGGGCCCTGATCCCATGGTTACACAGCCAAAAGAGAAAAAAGGAAAATAGGTTTGCAATAACAGTACCAGCCACCACCAAAATACAACAATAGACAAGAACTAGAAACCCAAATGGCTCGCAGGCCGAGTATCCAAAATTGTAACCATATAACCATAATAAGCTTAATCAAAAATAGAATACCCCTACTAATCCAACTAATAATACGTAGACCATTAATAAGGTCAAACAAAGTATAGCGAGAGCTTAACCATGACAAATCTATAAAATAATAGCAGTCCAAGATTATAAAGCAAAGAGCCAAAAAATACAGACCAACCATAAACAACAAAGAGAAAAAATGCCATTACTTGGCATTGGCTATCAGGTCCTAGTAATCATCAATTTGGGAGATGAACTCCCTCCAATCAGTTTCCTCTTCTTCTACCTGGTCCTTCTTTTCTTCACTCTTCCCCATCTTCTTGAGCATTTTTCTTATCTTAGTTTGACCCAAAATAGCACCCACCATGGCCCTATGCATGAGACCATTGGTAACCCTCAACAATGTGATGATAGCTTTCTCCATATCATCCATTTGGACCTGCATATAAGTAATCTTGATTTTAAGAAAATCAGTGTTAGAATCCTCCAGAGAGTTAGTGGCAATGGCATTGTTCTCTGTTTCAGTGGCTTTCAACATTTCAACCCTATGCTCCTCTTCTCTTTCAGTATCTTCCTCCTCCTTATCTTATTTATCCTCCTTCGTGTATTCCTCTCCCATATCACAAGCAATCTCTTTGAAATCCATATCCTCACTATCATCATCCACTTGTGGCTCAAACTCTTCAACCACCAAATGTTCCTCCTCATATTGGACAATGGCATTCTATTTGCCCTTTTTTTCCTAAGAGGCAACCTTTGCAAGACATGTTGATCTTTGGCCTCCACTAAACAGACCCAACTTCCCTTCCTCCAAAACATCCCTTTGATTCCCCTCTTTGTCTTCATTTATAGTAATGACCACACTTTGTTTTTTTAGGTCATTTTTTAGATTCTTATCCCTTAGAGGTTCAAGGAGTAGCGGCGAGTGTTTCCACTTCTCCAGGGTGGCCTTGACCAATTCAAGCTCAAGGGAATTTTTCACAGGTGCCTTCTTACCCACAGGGGTTGAGGGTATGGAACATTTAGCAGTGGAGGAGGAGATGTTAACAGGGGAATTCACCTTAGGGGCAATAATCTGGGATGGAGGCCTAGAGTTAGGCTCCAGAATGGGATTAACAATAGCCAGGGGTTCTTCATCCTCCACAACATTTTGATTCGGGATGTCCAGTCTAGCAACCAGAGGGTTTTCGTGGGGGTTGTTGGTTAGGGCATACTTGTAGAGAGCAAGCATGAGGCCTTGGTGCAATGGGGGGTTCGCACCATTTTCAATATTTTGTTGCAATGAGCAAAGCAGGTAAAAAGGTAGGTTTATGCATTGATTATGACGAATGTGGTTAAGCAAGGGAAAGTGATAAGCATGGACGGTCATATATCTACCCTCTAATATAAAATATCTCATAACAAACATACTGAGCAAAGCAAAAGATGGTGGGAGTTCGAGCCGAGCATACCTGTTTTGAAATCACGTGAGTTTCTCACCATCATGGAGGAAATTTTCCACAAACACTTGATAGTCATCTCCACTCTTCTTAACAGCCTTTCTTCCCTAGTTCTCCAGACTCGTCGCCTTTGCAATGAGCTAAGCAGTAACCTCAAATTTTACTGCCCCAATAGCCAAATACCCATTCCTCCAAGAATTAGTGAATTTAGCTATGAGACTCTCATTATACCCTTTCATTGCCTCAAATAATGAGACCATTCCTGCCCTACTGAACAGCCTCCAAAGATCAACATTTTTCTTGAGAGTTGAGCAATTTGGAGGTTTAATTCATTTTCTTGGCCCTCCCATTTTTTAACTCTGTAAAAAAATTGATTTATTCTTCTGCAACCCTTTCCTCATACCACCACAACGCATAGACACCCAACTGATCTTGCAGAGCACACAAAAGCTAATATTTTGATGATAATATCTTTTAGAATAAATTTTGAGAACTTACTTAAAGAAGAGACCTTTAACACATTTCCCTGAGCAGAAAAATCATAAAGGCCTTTACAAATAATAAATGAGTCCAAATTTTTCATAGTAAGTTGATCTTCGATGAAGAGGTTGGATTTGACATTAGGCACATCAAAACACTGTGATTTGATGCAAGCCTTGACAGTGAAATAATCCATGTGATTCTGGGTATTCTTGGAAATGATATAAAAAATTAATTTCACACCTAGGCATATCTTCTTACTCCTTATCGTACCAAGATTGCCATCATTAATATAAGTGCCTTTATTATCATGAGATCGCATAGTCCCCCTATTTCGATCCCTTATACCAGCTTTATAAGTTATAAACATTAACATATTTATCTCTAAGCACTTTGTCTTTCATTATCGAAGGTAACTGGTTGTACTCCCATCAAGTCCATGTGTTACACTTGAGTGCCTCGTTGGTAGCACAGTTAGTAGAGAGATGATGATGTAGTGTTGAGCATTAAGGTTTTATGGATTAATTTATTTTTTTAAGTAAATTAATGTTATATTATTAATGTCATGTTTAGGGTTTAGGGTTTAGGGACTAGGGTTTACAATTTATGATTTATGTTTGATAAGAGAGGGTTGATCATTGAGGGTTTAGGGATTAAATTTTATTTTATTTAGGTTTTATTGTTATATTATTATTGTCAGGTTTTAGGGTTTAGGATTTAAGGTATACATGACATCTTAATAGTGCTCAAGTATATTTCCTAGTGTTTTTCTATTCCACATAAATATTACACAATTAGTCACATCTACTAATATCGCTTGATGGGCTCAATCATTGGCTAGTTTCCCTTTTATTGTTTTGTGATTTTATCATTTCTTCTGCTAAGTTTTAAAGATATTACCAAGACCTTACATACCTTTTATATGCCTTTTATATACTTTTAAGCAGTCTTAAGTATGTGGAAATGGAAATATTTTATATTGATATATATGTGTGAATGTATGAATGTCTATGAAATTTAGTGATTCTATGTTTAATTTATGATTGTTAATAATGTAGATGCCTTGGGAATAAGACTAACACCTTGCAACAAGAAGGAATTTCAACCCGCAACAACTGGTTTCTTAGTCCACAGCATAAGGATTGCAAATTGTTGTAGAGAAGAAGTCAAATGACCAAGGCATGAAACTTTTAGAATGAAATGAAGGTGATCATTTTTTGATCAACCACAAGTCACTTCACAACACTCTTACTCACCAAATAATACAACTAAGAGGGAGTCTAATCTTAGGAGGACTGATTTATGACAAGACTGTTCTCAAGAACACATCTTTGTTAAAAGAAATTAAATTGTTGGGCATATAATTTAAATTTGATTTTTCTACTCCTGCTTTATAGTTATTTTTTTTGTTTCAGACTAATTCCTCTTTCTATCTTTGAGGCGAGATGACAGTTGTTTCATGAGGATTTTTCAATCCATGAATAATGAAACTCCTCATAGACCCTATATAGTGGGATCTTCTATCGAGGAGGAAATCTAGTTAATAGTTGCTAGTTAGTTGTTTATCTATTTTCCGTTATTACTTAGTAGTTGTAGTAATAGAGTGTGTGTTATTAAATAAAATATATTCAACATATTCCTATTGGATTTTATGTAAGAGTTCAATGTTAGAATGCAACAAAGAAAATTGGTTTGATGTCATGATTTGTTGATCAAGTGAGTGTTTGACAAATTTTGTAGAAGTAGCAACTCAAGCACTTAAGGTACTGCTAACCTACTTCAATTTTTGTTGCTATATTAGATAATGCATTGTTGAATTTGATTAGTAGTTTCCAATTATATGTATTTTAATTTATGAATTAAATTTTATAGTTTTGAATTGAATTATGTAGCTTCATGTTTGGTTTCATAATCCAGAGGAATCAACTAGGTTAGGATACTATAGTTTAAGCGGTTAATAGCTACATTATTGAGCATTGGGTACCCATAGCATAAGGTAACAGTTTACATTCATTTCCCCTATTTTTTGAATAAGCAATTTATTCTCATTTCTAGCTTTCACTGTATTTATACATGTTATTTACCTATACTCCATTGATGTAGGATGTGTCTACAATTTGTGAATGCATATACTTTGCAAGTGTTATCTAAATTTTTATGACTCCATGGTTGATAATTTAATGCAACCTTCTTGTGAAAGATGAACTATTTAGTTAGGGATTATCAGGTCCTTTGAGTTGTGTGTATACCTAGTATCGCCACGTTAATTAGACATTAGAGAGGATCCAAATTTTTTGCTCCATTATCGGGGATGGTGTTAAGTTCAATATTCTCCTATGTGTTTTTCAATTCCTTTCAAGCTTTCACAGTTTAAGCAATTTCATTTTAGCATTAGGATAAGTAGGTATTTTAGCCATCGACGGTGACATGAATTACTAACAATGTGCAAGAACTGCTGATCTAAAGAGTCAAAATTATTGCATGTGGAGGCAAACAGACGCTCTGAGAAGATTTATCCCCTTAGTGCAAGAAGCAATTGAAGAAACTAGTGGACAGAACAAAGAAATTAAGGAGATCAACAAAGAAGAATCACCCCTTACACTAGTATATCCACCAATCATAGAGGATACTTTCTGGATACATTTTGGCATCATGGGTGATGCAACAGTGGAAGATCCATTGGAGCATGTAACGTTTGAATTCCCTATAACCAACTAGGAAAGGGTAGTTTTCTTGAAGAACATACCTCCTTCAGCACTCCTTGTCTTCTATGGACTAGTTATAGAGGATCCAAACACCTTTGTTTTTGAGTTCGATGTGTTATGCTAAAGCTGTGACTACACCACAAATGCACACTGACTCAAATTTTTCCCTACTACATTAAAAGATGTTGCTTTGTGTTGGTTCATTGGGTTGGGAAGAGATGTTCCCAACTAGAATACAATAAATACAAAGTTCTTGGAAAAATATCAAGATTATTGTAGAGGTACAGATAGAAAGAGGGATGAAATCTTCAGGATGTCACAAAAATAAGATGAATTGAACATTGAAATATTATGTTGAGAGGTTCCAGTTTTGTCTCAATAAATCTCATTAAAATAGACTTTCTGATAAATCATTGAAACTAGTATTTTTAAGGGGAGTTCGTGAAGATTGTATGGATACCCTCAATCTCTTTGGAGCAAGGAACATCTCACACTTACCATTTTATGAGACTTATAAATTAAGTAAAAATTATTCTAGGTCATTCATCAAGAAGACTAGGGGATAAATGACTTCTTCTCTCAAAAAATCATCCACTGGAGTTTCAAGGGTAGAGCTAAGAAATATTCTATCAAACATGAAGGAGGAAATTATTAGCCACTTGGCCACCCAACTAGATACCCTCCATATCAAGAAAAATCAAGAAGCAGAGGTAGCCCTCATAGAATTGTTTCCACACTGTCACCAGAAGAAGATCAATTACAAGTGCAAAAAGTTGACTAGTATATATGAAGACAAGAAAGGGAGGTCAGAGTTTCATGCCCTGGAAGATGAATAAGGTCAATTATTTTTCATTTCTCAATGCAAGCCATGGCAACCAAGACATTGTATGCCACAAGATCCCTTGACCTATAATATGTCATTTCAAGGTAGTAACTCAAATTTCCAAAATTGGAACCCTTAGCCTTGGACAAATGTGAAAATTTAATAATGGTCAGTGCCCCAAGCCTTTAATTGGACTCAACAGTAGCAAGGCATATGGCCACCATAGAATTACCAGGGACCAAATTATAATTCTCAATGACCACCCCAACAAAACCAATTGTCACCCCAATGGTAAAGAGGTCAACAATGGAAAAATCAAAACCCAAATTACCTATAGCCATAGCAACCCTTGTAGCCACAACAACAAGCTATAATGCCAAATCTATCTATAATTATACCAACACCACCAAGTGCACCTCAATTACCAGTAAAACTTGCACCTAACCCCAATAATAAGCCTGTCTAATAGGCTTATATGCTAATGAAACCATCCAATGCCCTACTTATGGGGTTGAGGTGAGTGATGTCCACCTCCAATCAAGGAAAATGCTAGTTGTGCCCTCATCTCCTTAAATTACAGAGTTGATTGATGAGGAAATCCCAGCATAAACTATGGACAAACAACCTAGGGAACCTAAGTCAAATCAAGAAAACCAACAAACACAAGTCCAACACCTCCATTCCCTGAGAGACTAATAATACGAAAATATCATTCCCAAATCGAATCTAATCTATTAAGATAGCTCAAAGATGTTTGCATTAAGATACCCCTCATACAAGCAATTAAGGAAGTTCTAATTTATAGCAAGATAGTGAGAGAGTTATGCCTCAAGAAGCCATGCAGGAAATGCAAAGACCCTTAGAATGTGCATGTTTTAGGATAGCTTGCATTATATTATGTTAGGCAACATAGTTGTCCCCAAATATGAAGACCCTAGGATTCATGTTGTGGATGTCATAATCAATGGCACTCTCATCAAGAATATCTTAATTGACCTAGGAGTAGCCATCAATGTGATTACAAAAGAAACCATGAAGAAATTACAACTAATGGAGCTCTGACCTACACCTTTTTTGTTACAGTTAGCAGATAAGTCTATAGTAAAACCTGAGGGAATTATAGAAGACTTGGTTATAACATTAGAGTCATGGGAATACCCTATGGACTTTATGGTATTACAACCTAAATAAAATATTGCAAGGTACCCCCTCATCTTAGGAAGACCTTGGTTGGCTATTATAGATTCCTTTATAGGTTGCAGGTCTAGTAACATGATCATTTCCAATAGAAATGTAACCTAGAAGCTAGTCCTATATCCACCTATCCAGCCATATGCAGACATGGAGAAAACTGTATGGCTTGCCCTAGATGAGGATGACCAATACTCACTGCAAACATTAATGACTATCAAGCATAATCCTATGTTATAAATCTAAGATAAAGATAAACTACTTGCAAACATCATGCAAAACAACTATGGTAGGGACCTATAGCAATGTGACTGCTTAACATGTTTACAAGAATCGCTACAGAGCATAATCCTTGCCAATACATTTGAGTCCATCTCTCAAATTTTCCATACCTTATTGCCACATAAATACAGTCCTAACATAGAAGGCCTTGATATTACATCTTTTAAAACATTATCCCTAACTTTAGAGATTACATTGGGTAAAACATTAAATGTGAATAGTCAATTGATTGTTGCACAATAGTCCTCACTATTGAAATTTCTTCAAGCACACGCAACAGAATTTGCATGGAATTACCATGATATGAAAGGAATAGACCCAAACCTATGCATGCATAGAATTTACATCAATTATGGCTACAAACTGGTTAGGCAGCCTCAAAGAAGAATGAATCCAGTTGTCTGACATAGTGAAGTCAATTTTACAAAAGTTACTAAATGTAGGATTCATTTATCCAATCTTTGATAGTCATTGGGTGTCTCCATTAGTAATTGTACCTAAGAAGGTAGGGAAATGGAGAGTGTGTGTTGATTACCATGAGTTAAATACAACAACCAAAAAATACCACTTCCCCCTACCATTTATTGATCAAGTTTTGGATTCCCTAGCAAGGAAATAGTACTTTCCCTTCTTAGATGGGTTCAGTGGATACAATCAAATCAAGATAACCCTAGAATAACAAGACAAGATAACCTTTACTTTCCCTTGGGGTACATATTCTTATTCTATCTTTCCATTTGGGCTATGAAATGCACCTGCCACATTCCAAAGGGTAGTATTGAGTATATTCTCAAACTTTTCTCATGTTTCAATGGAAGTTCACATGTATGACTTTACAACCTATGGGAATACATTTGAGGAATCACTGGCTAACTTGGAAAATCTATTATAGGTATGTCAAGATCATCACATGTCCCTAAGTCATGATAAATGCTTTATTATGATGATTGAAGGAGTAGTCTTCGGACACTTTGTGTCCAACAGGGGAATCCAAGTAGAACCAAGTAAAATTGAGGTAATATCTACACTACTTGTACCTCAAAAACAAAAAGATGTCAGAAGCTTTCTAGGCCATGTTGGGTATTATATAAGATATTTATACAAGATTTCAATAAAATTGCAGCACCATTGTTTGTCATATTGTCTAAAGTTGTAGAGTTCGACTGGACACATGTTTTTCAACATTCCTTTGAAGCCCTTAAAGAAACACTTACCAAGACTCCAATCTTGAGAGGAACAAACTAGATGTTTCCTAAATTTCATATCCACACTGATGCTTCAAATTTTTCAATTGGGGTTGTGTTAGGGCAGACAAAAGGAAATAAAGAGTGTTCCATCTATTATGTCGACAAAAACCTTCAAGGGGCAGAACTCAATTTTACAGTAACTAAAAAGGAGATGTTAGCAAGTGTATATGCAATCAATAAATTCAGGAACTACATCACAAGGTGTTATATATTCATTCACACAGACCATACAACTATCAAGCATTCGATGAACAAACCAATAGTTGGAGGCAAAATTTTGAGATGGTTGATGTTACTTTAGGATTTTGATATTACCATTGTAGAGAAACCAGGGAAGGATAATGTAGTAGCAGGATTTCTCTCCAAACTGACAATAAAATCATATGATAATGTTGTAGATTATTCATTTCCAAATGATCACTTATTTTCCCTTTCTTTGCATACACCTTGGTATGCAAACATAGTCAATTATCTAGTTGAAGGGAAAACACCATTACATTTCTCACCAAGGGAGAAAAGACATTTAGTTAAAAAGAGTTTTCCTTATTCATGGATAGGATATTTATTTTACACATGGCTTCATAATATAATGAGGAGGTGCATCAAAGAAGATGCAATCTATGACATTCTCAAAGCGTGCCATGATGAACCTTGTGGAGGATATTTTGCAATAAAGAGGATAGCTCTTAAAATCTTGAATACTGGCTATTATTGGCCAACACTTCATAGAGATGCAATAAAATACACAAGGAGTTGTGATAGGTGTCAAAGTATGGGAAGCCCTACAAAAACAAATGAACTACCATTGCAACCACAACTAGTCATAGCACCATTTGATAAATGGGGGCTAGATTTTATTGGTCCTATATCTCCAACCTCCAATAACAAGGAGTATATAATGGTTTGTAATGATTATCTAACAAAATGAGTTGAGGTCAAAGCCTTGTGATTTGCAAGGGATGGAAATGTAGCTAATTTCCTATATGAAGATATCTTTACAAGATATGGTGTCTCACGGGAAATTGTAATAGACCAAGGTCCAAAATTTACCTTAGATCTGATCACCAACTTAGTGCAGGGATATGAGATTAGGCATAGGAAGTTCACACCTTATCACCCTCAGGCTAATAGTCAAGTGGACGTCACTAATAGAGAATTAGAAATCATTATTACAAAAATAATGCAACTTCACAGGAAGGATTGGGAAGCCAGGTTACCTGAAGTAGTTTGGGCTTACAAGACAACCTAGAAAACAACAACAGGCTTCATACCATGTGAATTGGTGTATGGAAAAAGACAGTGCTTCCAATAGAATTTGAATACAAAATTATAATAACAACACTGAAATTGGGCATGGATTTATCTGAAGCACAAAAGGAAAGGTTGCACAATCTCAATGCTTTAGATGATATTAGAATGGAAGCCATTGACCACACTGAGACTGTCCAAAAATAGAGAATGGGGTGGCATGATCAGTTTATCAAGACAAAGCAACTTAATACAAGTGATTGAGCACTACTCTATGATTTAAGGTATAAGGATTAAAAAGGAAAATTGTAAACTAGATGTCTTGGGCCATATGAAATAAATATTGTCTTTCCAAATGGAGTATTTTAGCTACATACAATTGATGCTCTAAGTTTTTCATAGTTAGTTAATGGAAATAAGTTAAAGTTTTACAAAAGGTCACTACAAAAGGATGATTTCCTTCAAACACTACAACATCAATTAGAACCAAAGATACATAATTCACTAATAGTTATCGATACTTCATCAGAGGCATCAAAAAATGAGCTACTAAGCTCGCCTACTACTCTTGCCTAGGTATAATTCTAAAACATACATCACAAGCACACAGATGCATAGGTGACACATGGAAGTCTTTATTTTTTGATGGAATACAAAGCCAAAGGGACCTAAAACATCATGACCAGAGGCATAATATTCAGAAGGGACTTGTTTCATTCATCAGGTCATAGCACTTGCACAACCATCCTTTCACCCATGCCCATAACATCCATCATTCACTTTCATTACATGCAACTTCATCCTTCCATCACACGTAGCAATCAAATCCCCTTTTTTGTATCATCCATACCATGCAATAAATTTCACCTTTCCCATCACATACTTTGTGTAGCCTTTTGTTCATCACTCCAAATTCATTCCCACATGTCCCGCTCATGTTGAGTTACACTTCAAACCACGACTACCCACAGTTCATAGCCATCACTTCGTATCATTTCAAATTGTGTTGCATGAAGAAATTTAGAAATTTCACATGCTCCATACTTCATTTCATAGCATTTCAATAGGTACTCTTCGCATTAACTCAAATAATTAACAATGAAGCTTACTAATTTTATAAATATTTATCATTTTTTCTGCATTCCAACTTCACATTTAAATTTCCACTGCTTAGTAATTATCACTCTTCCCATCTTGTTCCTACCAATTAAGGACACTTAGCATCTTTAGTTGGGGGTAGGGGTATTCAAAGGCCATAGTCCTTAGTTATTTCTAATTTTTTGTCATTTAATTTTCTGTCATTTTCAAGAAAAATGAAGATTTTAAAAGAGAAAAGAGGGTGATATAGCAGAACAAAACTAGTGAAAGTTGTTGCAACTTGTATGAGAAGCTAGTGTTTTCATTGATGTCGACAAGCCTGTGTTGTCATTAATGTCTATTTTTTATTGAGATTATTGCAAGAGTATGAGCAATTGATGTTATACATGCTTTGATTAGTTGCATTATGTTGTCATTAGTAAGCTACTAGTGTCAACCTCTAATGTTGCTTTGATAAGATTTTGTATATGATTGAGGAAGTATTGAAGATGATAAGGATGTGTCATTAGTGCTTGGTTTCCAAGTGATTTTGAGAATATTTGATAAAAAAGAGGAAACAGTGTGTTGCAGTGGTGTTCTGGGTTGCAGAGGTGTTTCTTGTGTTGCTCTGCATTTCTTCTAGGTTGAAGATCGGCCTATGAATTTCGGATATGCTGGTGAGAGATGTTCAGAGGTGTTATATATAGGATTTGGTGTGTTGGATCATTGTGCAAAATAATTTTTGTTCACTAGTGTATGAATTGTGCATTACAGAGGTGCCTGGGAGAAATATATTTGCTTCGTGTTTCTCCGCAATTATGTTTCAAGTCTTGCAGATCTAAGGGTGTGTTGATTATGTTGGTATCTTTTTTTAGCCAATATGGTTCAAGGTTTGGTGCTTTGGAAGTTAGTTTCTCAAGTAATAGTGTATGGAAAAATTGTCTAAGTGTACTAGGTGTGTACATTCTTCAGGTGGAAGTTGTTGTGAAGGAGTTTGTTGGATTTTAAATTGTTTGAGGAATATTCTAGATCATGTTCAAGCATGGTGTGTGGTTTGCAAGTCGTCCTTAGACTTAAGGAAGCATTTACTTAAAATTTTAATGGTGTTTACATTACTTATGGTGGATATCTATTATTTATAAAAGTGTGTTGTAGTGTGGCATTATTAATTTGGGTCCTAATTAAGGAATGATGTGGTTCGCTTTCACTTCTATCTACCACAAAAGTGTTTTGGCACCAACCTAATTTGAATTTTCACAGTTGATGTGCATAGCCGACCTTGGAGAAGGGTTTCAAGGTTGAAGATGGTATAAGTATGAGTTGAGTTGTTGAAGGATGTTGAGATAGACATGATAGATGTGAATTGCAGAGTGTTAGAGTGTAAAGTTGAGAAGTGCAGTGTGATATTTCATGTGTTAGTCCATTGGATGTAATGAGAAAAAGGTGGCTACAATTCTTCAATCAAATTGTGAAGGTGTTAGTGACATTGCGGTAGATTCCCTATTGCATTGAGATGCTTTTCTCTATGTAACATTTCTTCTCTATCTTCTTTTCTATTATGGCAGTGAACCTTTCTTTCTTTGGGCAGTAAGCCCTCTGGTAGTGAGCCCTATTGTATTCAATGTTGATATTACTTATATCCTGAGCTAATCCTCACCATGGTTTTTCCCTTCTTGGGTTTTCCATATAAGTCTGGTGTTCTCTTGTGTACGTTCATTTGTTTCAGCTTTTGTTATTTTCTTTTCATGCTAAATCATCATAATAGATTTAAGGGTTTAATGAATGAATGTGGATCTGAATGTGTATGAGGGTTTTGAAGTTTTAAGGTACAAATGATCCACCCCCCTGCTCAGTTTTCTTGTGCATTCAGCAATTGGTATCAGATCAAGGTTCCTTGGAGAAAGCTTAACCGCTTAAGGTAGATTTGGGATGGCACACAAGAAGGAGATCCCTATGTTTGATGGAACTGACTAGGCACTCTAGAAAACAAGGATGGAAGGCTTTCTAAGTTATCTGGGATTTGATGTTTAGAAATCAGTTCAGAATGGATATATTATTCCTACAAATGGTCTGAGCATTGAAGCTGAAATCAAGGCCTATGAAAGCAATAGTAAATCAAGGTATGTTGTTTTAAGTAGTCTTACAAATTTTGAATTAGTGAAAGTTATGAATCTGAAAACTGCATAAGAAATTTGGACAAAGTTGGAAAGCATTTATGAAGGAGATGATATGGTTAAACAAGCTAAGATGCAAAATTTGAAGATCATATTTGTGAAATTGTGAATATCTGAAGATGAAAACATTACGAGCTACATGTAGAGGGTAGATGAAGTGGTCAGCTCCATCAGAGGTCTTGTTGGAAAAGCCAAAGAATTAAAAGTGGTAAAGAAAATTCTTAGAACTCTTCCTAAAGAGCTTACAGTCATAAAGTTTTTGCTATTGAGGAATTTGAAAATCTAGATCAGTATACTAAAGATAAATTGTATGGTTCTTTAACTACATTTGAAATGAGAAAATTTAGTACAAATAATGGTGCAAAAGTTGACACTGCTTTTAAGGCTAGAAAATCAGAGAAGGTTAAAAAATCAAATTAGGAGGATCTTGATGATGTGTAAGATAACTTTGTGAGAAGGATGAAAAAGGGTACTAGTAAGTACAAAGGTGATTTTCCTTTCAAATGTTTCAGTTGTGGAAAGTTAGGTCACTATGCTTCAAGATGTCCAAATAGGGTTGGGAATGACAAAAACAAGGAGAACAAAGGTAAGATGATTATGAAAAGCTATTATGTTAGAGAATATGCAAATATTTATAATGATGAATATGATTATGGAGATGATGATGATGGTGAATGCTTGTTCATGGATTTAAAATATAAAACCAATTCCGCTAACTCTGAAAGATGTATGAAGGAATACCCTCTGGAGAGAAAGGATAAGACTGAAGGTACTTTGGTATCTTCTTTTCATGCTAGACAATATAAGAACTATTGGATCATTGATAGTGGATGCTCTAACCATATGACTAGAGACAAGAGTAAGTTTGTTAAGCTTGAAGAGTATGGAGTACTTGTTAGATTTGGTGATGATTCAG
Source organism: Sequoiadendron giganteum (assembly GCA_007115665.2). NCBI lineage: Eukaryota > Viridiplantae > Streptophyta > Pinopsida > Cupressales > Cupressaceae > Sequoiadendron > Sequoiadendron giganteum. The sequence goes on from CM021104.1 coordinate 487,344,415, forward strand.
GTGCTAAGATATGTGGAATAGATTCAATCAGTTTTGATGGCAAGCATAATAATGATGGTGTTTACTATGTTAAGGGTTTAAGGAATAACCTCTTGAGTGTTGGAAAAAAGTGTAGTAAGTGATACAATCTTATGTTTTAGGATAATGGATGTGAGATTATAAAAGGGTCTAGAACTGTGATTGTTGTTGGAAGAAGGATAGATGGAAATGTTTATCAGCTCAAGGGTGCTAATGTTCATTACTTCATGACTCATATAAATGAAAGTTAGATATGGCACAAGAGGATGTGTCACATTAATTTTGATAATCTAGTAAGAATTAGTTCAGCTCAAATAGTGAGAGATCTACCAAAGATTACAAAGCCTAGCAATGTTGTCTACAAGGATTGTCAGATTGGAAAGCAAACAAGAAGAAGTTTCAAAGGAAAAGAAAAATCTACTTCCAAATTGTTGGAGTTGGTGCATATAGATCTTTTTGGTCCTACAAGAGTAAGAAGTCTTCAAGGTTACAAATATTTCATGTTTTTGATTGATGACTATTCTAGAATGACATGGGTTACTTTTCTTAAAGAAGAATTTAAAGCCCTATATAGGTTCAAAGCATTTAAAGTTATGGTTGAAAATGAAATGGATATGAAAATCAAATGTTTGAGGTCTAACAAAGGTGGAGAGTTCACCTCCAATGAATTTAACATGTTTTGTGAGAATCATGGCATAAAGAGGCACTTGTCTACCCCTAGGACTCCTCATCAAAATGGAGTGTTTGAAAGGAAAAACTAGACTATTCAAGAAGCTACAAGGACTATTATGAAAGAAGTAAATCTACTGGAAATCTACTAGAGAGAAGCAATTCATACTATTGTTTATATACTTAACCGAGTTCATGTAAAAGGAAACAGCACAAAGACTCCCTATGAGTTGTGGTATGGAAGGATCCCTACTGTCAAGTACTTTAGAGTGTTTGGAAGCAAATGTTATATCAGAAGAGATGAAAAAAACTTGGGAAAGTTTGATGTAAGGTCTGATGATGGTATCTTCCTTGGATATTCTACTAAAAGAAAAGCCTATCGATGTTACAACAAAAGACTAAGAAATATTGTTGAGAGTGCAAGTGTCAAGGTTGATGAATAATTTCAAAACTCAGTGGTGATAGATGGATATGAATTAGATGATCCTATTTGCAGAGAAAAATAAAAATCTAAGGAAAAGGAAGTGCAGATTGAAGAGGAAGAAGCTCCCAAAAAGACTCCTAGAACCCCTAAGTATGTGCAGAGGAATCATTCTGAAGAAAATATCATTGGAGACAAAATCAAAGGTGTATTGATAAGAAGGAAAGTTGTTGAAGAAGAGGTAAATTTTTGTTTACTTTTTGAATTTGAACCCAAAACAGTAATTGAGGCATCCAAAGATGAGCATTGGATAAAGGCTTGAGAAGAACTACTACAGATTGAGAAGAATCAGACTTGGGAACTTGTCCCAAGACCTGCAAACAAAATATAATTGGAACTAAGTGGGTATTCAGAAACAAACTGAATGAGAATGGAGAAGTGGTAAGGAACAAGGCAATACTTGTGTGTAAGGGCTACTCACAAGTTGAAGGAATAGATTTTCAGGAGACATTTGCTTTGGTGGCAAGAATGGAGGCATTATACATGGACCAACGAGAAGGATTTCAATTATCATACAAATCATATATAGTCTACATATTGAAGAAGGCATTAGATGGATTGAAGCAAGCTCCTAGAGCTTGGTATGCAAGGTTGGACAATTATTTGATACAGCAAGGATTCAATAAAGGTACCGCAAATAGTAATCTTTACTTAAAGGTTGAAAAAGATCAAATATTGATTATGGTTGTGTATGCTGATGACATAATTTTTGGAGGTAATGAAGCTATGTGTAATAAGTTTGCAAAAGAAATGCAAAAATATTTTGAGATGTCTATGTTTTAGGAGATGAATTTCTTCCTTGGGCTACAAATCAATCAAAAAAATAAAGGTATATTCATTTCACAATCAAAGTATGTCAAAGAAATGTTGAAGTTTGGAATGGAAGACTCTAAATTGGTATGTACTCCTATGGTAATTGGTTGCAAACTGAGTAAGAATGATGAATCTCTTGAGGCTGATTAAAGAAAGTATAGATCAATGATTGGTGGACTTCTATATCTAACTACTACTAGACCAGATATCATGCATGAAATTTGTCTTATGGCTATATTTCAAGAAGATCCTAGAGAGTCACATGTTGTAGCATTGAAGAGGATATTCGGATATTTAAAGGGCACTCTGGATCATGGCTTATGGTATCTAAAGAATACTAATTTCACTTTGAGTGCTTACATACATGCAAATTGGGTTGGTTGTGTTGATGATAGGAAAAGTACAAGTGGTGGTGTGTTCTTTCTTGGATGTAGATTGGTATCATAGCTAAGCAAAAATCAAGATTTAGTTTATTTATCTAGTACAGAGGTTGAGTACATTGCAGCAACATTTTGTTGTACACAAGTGTTGTGGATGAGGAAAACATTGAAGGATATCAAAGTGGTGTATGATGAACCAATTTCTATCTTCTGTGATAATATAAGTGCAATTAATTTTTCAAAGAACCCAACAATGCATTCAAGGACAAAACATATTTCAATCAGATATCACTTTCTGAGAGAGAAGGTTGTGGAGAATGAAGTAAAGCTTGAATATATGCCTAAAAAGGATCAAATTGTTGATATATTCACTAAGGCTCTTCCTATGGATACTTTTGAGTATCTCTGAGAGAAGTTGGGGGTCATTTCCCCTCCTTTCACCTAGATGCATAAGGAGATGCATCAGTCCAGTGGATCTCAAGATTCATTATTTGTTCTTGACTAATGTTGGTGGCTACCTCTCAAGGGGAGTAGGTAGTAGCATTTTTGGTTGTTGTAGTCAAAAGAGTGTGTGTTGTCATTGTGCAGTGGTTTTTGATTTTGTCCAGTGGTTTTTGATTTGGTGCAGTTTGGTGTGTGCTCCTAAGGGAGAGTATACAGAGAAGTTAAGGAAAAATGTTATAGATTAGTAGTAAGCAAGTTGATTAATGTCATAGGGAGATAATAAACAGTGTAAAAATTTAGGCCCTTTTCCATTGATGTCAAAGGGGGAGAGAAATTCATGTGAAAAAGAATAAGTGATCAGGGGGAGAGAAAGAGTCATGTAGAAAGTTAAGGAAGAGAGAGTGATGAGTATGTTGTCAAAGGGGGAGAAAAGAGAAAAGGAAATAGGTATGGAGTAGATTTGTTGTGTCTTTGATGGTTTTTCACATCATGTGTTGCCATCAATGACAAAGGGGGAGATTTTTGTAAGTATGAGCATTTGGTGTTTTCATTAATGTCAACAAGCTTGTGTTGTCATTAATGTCTATTGTTGACTGAGATTGTTGCAAGAGTATGTGAAATTGATGTTATCCATGCTTTTATTAGGTACATTATGTTATCATTAGTAAGCTACTAGTGTCAACCTCTAGTGTTGCTTTGATAAGCTTTTGTATATGGTTGAGTAAGTATTGAAGATGATAAGGATTTGTCTTTGGTGCTTGGTTTCCAAGTTTTTTTGAGAATATTTGATAAAAAGAGGAAACAGTGTGTTAAAATGGTGTTCTAGGTTGCAGAGGTGTGTTCTTATGGTGCTCTGAATTTCTTCTAGGTTGAAGATGTTCCTATATATTTTAAATATGTTGGTGAGATATGTTCAGAGGTGTTATATCCAATATTTGGTGTTCTGGATCATTGTGTAGAAGAATTTTTGTTCACTAGTGTGTGAATTGTGCATTGCAGAGGTGTCTAGGAGAAATGTATTTGCTTTGCATTTCTCCACAGTTATGTTTCAGATCTTGTGGATCTAAGGGTGTGTTGATTTTTTTGGTATCTTTGTTCATGCAATATGGTTTGAGGTTTGGTGCTTCGAAAGTCAGTTTCTCAAGTAACAGTGTATGGCAAAATTGTCTGAGTGTACTGGGTGTGTACATTCTTCGGTTGGAAATTGTTGCAAAGGATTTTATTGGATTTCAAAGTGTTTGAGGAATATTCTAGATCATGTTCAAGTGTGGTGTGTGGTTTGCAAGTTTTCCTTAGACTTAAGGAAGTGTGTACTTAAAATTTTAATGGTGTTTGCACAAGTAACGATCGACCTGGTGTTTATACTACTTGCGATGGATATCTACTATTTGTAGAAGCATGTTGTAGCATGGTGTTGTTGATTTGGGTCCTAATTAAGGACTGATGTGGTCTGCTTTCACTTATATCCACCACAGAAGTGTTTTGGCACTGACCTAATTTGAATTTGCATGGTTTATGTGCATAGCCAACCTTGGAGAACGATTTCAAGGTTGAAGACGGTATAAGTATGAGTTGAGTTGTTGAAGGATGTTGAGATAGACAAAATAGATATGAATTGCAGAGTGTTAGAGTGTAAATTTGAGAAGTGCAGTGTGAGCTTTCATGTGTTAGACTATTGGATTCATTGAGCAAAAGGTGGTTAAAATTATTCAATCAAACTACAAAGGTGTTAGTGAAATTGTGGTGGATTCTTTGTTGCATTGAGATGCTTTTCTCTATGTAAAATTTCTTCTCTATCTTCTTTTATATTCTAGCAATGATCTTTTGACAATGAGCCTTTCTTTCTTTGGGAAGTGAGCCCTCTAGTAGTGAGCCCTATTGTATTCAGTGTTGATATTACTTATATTATGAGCTAATCCTCATCGTGGTTTTTCCCTTCTTGGGTTTTCCATGTAAATCTAATGTTCTCTTATGTATGTTGTTAAGTTGTTTTAGTTTTTTTTATTTTCTTTTCATGCTAAATCATCATAACATATTTAAGGGTTTAATGAATGAATGTGGATCTAAATGTGTATGAGGGTTTTGAAGTTTTAAGGTACAAGTGATTCACCCCCCTCCCTCTCAATTGTCTTGTGAATTCAACAAAAGTGATTGCAATTGAGGCGTTACAATGGGAGGTGACATAGTAAGAAGGGAGCCAGCAACTCATAATTTTTTGTTAGAGGATAGGCAATGTGTGTCTATATTCCAATAGATAGGCTAGTTAGATTACTTCCTAAGACATAGAATTTAATGAACTTATGAGCCAACAGTTTTCCAACACCTTGCAAAATGATAATGCAATTGTTAGGGGGTTAAGGGTGGATGCATCAAAGGTTGCTATTATAGAAGTATCAGGTCTTCCAAGGGTTGGGGAATATTTTCCAGTAAGGGTAGATGTAATCATAGCCAAAAATGAGTTCTTCTTGCTAGGTGAGAATTTAGACTCCTCCTCTCAAGGTACAAAATGTTTATCTTTACCTTGGCTTTGGGCCTCTGTAGTCTCACACATTATTAAGTATTTAACTTATGATGGGAGACCATCATTATTATACATAGTGCATTTTATGTTTCTTAGTCATTTGTGCCATCAAAGGAAACTAAATGTTCCAAATTTTTTGTATAATTTTTTGAAAACAATGTCACCAAAATACAAGATGAAAAGAAATCAATCAGCTTTGTCACATTTTTTTCTAGTTACTATGTTGGTTAAGATAAGTCTTAGGGTTCAATTTCCCAATGTATCTTGGGAATATGTTTTGAATTGTAATAATATCAACAACATTATTTTGATGCATAATGAAGAAGAAAGGGGTTAGAAACCAGAACTAGAAGAGCCCCCTACGATTGCACCAGAGGAAGACATACCCTTTGGTTCCCATGTTGCAATACCTCCCTATAGTAGGGAGGAACCTAAAGAGCCAGGACTACAAGAAACTCAACCTGCAGCCTTTGTTGAGAATCCTACAGTTGAAGAGGATTTTGAAACCTCAACTTCTACTAAGATCCCACCAAAGCCAAAGAAAAGGAAAAATGAGGCTTCTTCTGCTGCACCTACGAAAAAGTAGAAGAGGCCTCCACAATAAAGAAGGTGGTCACATCACCTGAGGAAGAAGATGTCACACTCCATCTTGTTTTTATTGATTTACTTTTACCTTCACGGATAAATAGGATGGTAAATGCAATCATGATTTGGATATGCTTGCTAAAAGAATGGAATACTGAAATAGGTATTATGTGAAAGTGTCGCTAAATGCTTAATATGGCTTTGAAAGAGTAAATATGTTTACATTGATTGCTATATGAATATGCTTAATTTTTATGATGCATATGGATTTATTATGAACATCTAACTACCATTGCAAATGTATTGAGTTGGTTGCAGGGACAGGTTCAATCCTCCAGGTGGAGGGGAAGTGTCACTCAAGATAAGTAATTCGTCAGATAACCATAAATGAAACCTATATGAGCTAACAATAGAATGGTTGATCCAAGTCATAGTATTGGGAATTGGTAAGTCATCCTTAGCTTGATGTGTATGCATTACTAAGGGTCCTGATTACTATTGAGTGCATTCTTGGATGATGTTTATATGTTTGGAACTTATGAGTTCTTCCTTATATTACTATGCTTGATTGATGAGTGGAATATGTGTTGAATGTATATATATATATATGTATTTGAATGCATGTCGATGATAGACCATATACATGGAGTAACACGTGCATGAGAGTACTAAGGTATACGTACATATGCATGCTTATGAATAGGTTGCTTATGAGCATGGGGTTATCAAAAGGACAAAGAGACATGTAAGTATATATGTACATATACACCATACGTATATTTCTTATCAATGAGATAGTAATTGTGTATGTGTTTGATTATGCAATCAAAGGTATATATATAAGATATATACATATATGCACATGTATACATGTATTGATATATACATACGAGTGAGAAACAAAAATGTACATACGAATATATATATCAATATATGTATACATACGTATACATGCACATAGAGGAATATATATGTATATATATAGTCGATATAATTATTATTGATATTATGTGAAGGTCAACTTGATTGTATTCATTTATATATCAAATATGTACATATTTAGTTAGAATGGAATATATATATATTGTAGCTTATGTATTAAATATCGACTTAAGGTTGACTTATGCATATATACATATAATATATTGAGGCTGATTTGATGAGCATTTAGAGGCCAATTTAAATGGATACATAGAGCACTGCCTATAGTTGAGTATGCACGCCATGATAAATGAAATGTTGTTTCAGAACCTAAGCAAGTGAATTAAGGTGCAGCATATATGAATAGAAGTCCGTACATAGTCTTACAAAGACAATCAAAAATGATAAAGGCCAAATTATATGAAAATTAATATGCAACAATAAAGACCGATATAGAAGTAAACTATAGTTGATGTTCTATGAAAATGCATCATCAAATTATAAACAGCGAATTACTCCAAACTAGGATGTTTTTATACAAAGCAGTGGAATATTTATAAGCTGCAATATTAAGTGTAAAATGCATGAGAATAGGAAAATCGAACAACAAGCTATGAATTGGTCAAAGCACCAAATATACACTAAAATGAAGGAGTGACTCATCTTATCTATGTTTCTCACTGAAACCATGACCAAGTCGACATTGTGTGAGTGTCACTTGAAAGTAGAAGATTGGTTCAAAGTAGATAATCATGCCAAAGGAAAAGGAGGTCGGCTAAATACATGGCGCCAAATTGAGAAAGCTCTATTTCTTGTAGAATTCTATTCTATAGCAAGTCAATTTTCATCATTTGATCATGTGCAGATTGAACTGTTCTTTTGTTGCTATCAACCATAGAGGTCGATCTGTGGAATTTTATGTTGAGTATACTCTTTGATTGTTGCCACCTTTTAGCTAAGTAGTGTGAGTCGATTTTCATGGTAAAATGTGTCAACTAGCATGCCTCTTTTGTAGGCTACAATGTCTCATTTTTTTGTATAAATAGAGAGGCAAGCTCTCTTATTTGGAATGCATTCTTTTGCAAACTTATTCTACATAAATTATTTTGAGAGCTGAGAGTCATAGTGTGAGAGTTGTGAAATACATTGTGAGTGAAAATAGTTCTTGAGAGAGAATCCATAGTGAAGTGTCACTTTAAAAGGATTTAGTGAAGCTAGCAAGCTGTTGTTGGAAGGTTGTGCATCAAGTCGCCCAATTCGATTAAGTGTATAAAGGCATGAGGATCTAGTCTTCTCTTATTTGTCTTTGTTTATGAAAGATTGAGTTTTGTATGATTTATTTGGGATGCATGAGACTACTTGCATTAGGAAGCCATATAATTTTCTTTGGAAAGGAAAAAGAAGTTGTTTATGCTTTTCTATGAAAGTGCTTGTATTTACTCCATAATAGGAGTGTTTGTTTGTCATTGGTATTATGTACTAGGAATGATGAAACAAGAATAGCTTAAAGGTTATTTATAATGTGAAACATATTGGCTTATGATGTTAGGAAACCTTAGGAATGATAAGGTTTAGTCGTACATCAATAATTTGGAAGAAATAATAGGATGAGTCATTGCTAATTATACTTGTATGATCACTTGGTCATACGTCGCTCTCGAATGAAATCCTAGGTTTGGAATAACCTAATGAGTCGAGAAGTTTATTTGAGGAAACCCTAGGTTAAGAGTTACCTACTAGGTTGAGAAAAGTACTTGACTACCATTGAAACTTATAGGTTTGTATTACTCTACATTATTAGGTAGATTAATCTGTCTTGCTTGGAACATATAGGTTTAGATTAACCAATATGAACGGGCTAGTCATTGAATGATGTTTTATCCTAGGATTAGGATATATCAAGGGTAAGAATCACCTATATGAATAAGTAAATCACTTGAGTTTATGAGATACTATATGAAAGGAGACATAGGTGGGATTACCGATAGAGTTAGAGTTGCTACTTGATTAGTTTCTTTACACTCTTGAGACGAAGTCACCTTGTGGACAAGATTCTATTTTGAATAACTCTTTTTATTAAGGAGATTACACTCTCAAATGGAATCATCTATTTATGTGATTATTCTTTGATTGAGGTCAATCTTGATGTAGCTATTCTCTTGATGAGAACCACTATTTAATGTGTTATATTATTGATTGGAGTCGGTTATTTATGAATATTTAAACTACGAATAGAAGAAGCTTATGTAGCTACACTCTAGATTATAAGTTATAGTTGGGACTAGATTGCCTTTAGTAGTGAATAGCTTTTCTATGCAAAGTTAATTTGTGAACTAGAAAAGCTTATATGTCATACCAAGGATGGGAATATCCATTGAAGGGGGCAGCTTAGGCTTAATTAGCAAAGATATCATAGTATTTTGGAAAAAGGGGAATAGTTTATTTCTAAGGTTAGGGATTACCTAAGGAAATTACCTAAGCATAGTATAAGAATGGTCATAATCCAAACCGAGCTATAGAAGTGTATGTGAATAGGGATACTGTCAATCGAAGTATTGAGTGAGAATACTTCGAGAAAAGTAGTGTAAGTTGCCATTATTTACACTATCGGTTCACTATGTTCCTTTTATGCATTCTAGTTCAAGATTTTCATACTCGTAGAATGATGATCATATGATTAGGTTCTAGTTTGTAGAACACAATACTAAGCTCATATAGGCTATTGTTATGAGGTTTACCAACCAATCTCTTTGTCGAAGGGAAGGGCCATCTTGTCATATGTGACAAATGTGTGGGGGACCGCATTTGTCTGTGGTTGGCAGAAAAGGGATTCGGTGATTCTTCTCCTCATCAGTTGGTGGCCGAGGTTTTTGGATGTTTGTGCCAGCATTGGGGATAGTTAGAGTGTTATGCACCATAGAGAAAGGACATCCAAAAGGTATGCACCATTGCGGCGACATCGAGATCAGTTTGTATATCTAATGTCAGATGAAGCTCAAAAGAGCTATGTATGTATCGTGTACCCATTTATATGGAAGGATGTAACCATGAATGGTTTACTTGATTTCATTCAATTAACATCTATGTTATGGAAAGATTTGATAAATTACAATGGAATGCAATGGAAGTTTGGATATAGTGTTATTTCAACTGTGCAGGCAATTTACATTATGGAAAGAAAAAATTTATTGCTATTTCATGGCATCATAGACTATTTACTTAACATGAAATCTTTGGAATTTTACTGAGTGGAACACTAGGGTTGTTACATGTGGTATCAGAGCTACCAAGTTTAGCTCTACAACCTATGAGCTCATTACGCAAATAATGTGTAAACCTTATTGGAAGATAATGGTTGAAAAGATATTATGCCAAGATGGCAAGGGTATAGAACAAGGGAAATGAAAAGGAAGATAATATTCTTGGAAACTCGATAAAGTTTGGGACTAGATAAGAGTCATCCCAGGAGTTGAAAACTCCTAAACCAACAACTCATTATGATATTCCCCTTGGATTGTGGAAGATTATGCAATCAAGTTAGGTAGGAAGGCTATGAAGGATAATCAATATGAACCTTCACCCAACATAATGGTTATATGAATCTAAGGGGATGGGAAGAAATGAGATAACCCCATTATTAGTAGCAACCTATAGTTGCAAGGAATCAAGGATATTTGATTTAGTAATATACTACAAATCTATGAGTATTTAATTATTAGCATAAATTGGAAAATTCAAACGAAGTAGATAGTCAACGAAGAAGGTATCCAAGAAGTTGGAGAACTCTTGACAAGAATCTAATTTTGGTGCAAGGTTAAGATCTTTCAAGAAAGGAGGTAGTATCTTGGGTTAACGGAAGAGACCAAAATGGTCAAAAATGAAGCAATCAGAAAGTGGACATGGTTCCACCAACCAAAATTGGCAAGGTCAATTTATAAGTTCTAAGTGAGAATAAGAAAAAGAAACCAAGCCACTTATGGTGCTTAAGGTTATGAAGTTTGCAAGAATTGGGACAAAGTCACTTGGAAAGGTGATTGTATGAAAGAAACTTGAAAAAGGTAAATCAGATTGGCCCAACAAAGGTTCGGTTAGTACTAAGTTTGGTAGAAGTGTAGATTAAACACACCAACTTGCCAATGGAAAAAAACTTATGTCTAGAGGTTCCAAAAGGAAATGGGAGATAGAGTGACACTATGTGTCAAATAAATGGAATTATTAAGGAAACAATGATCTAGGTTGATAACGCATTGACAAAAGGAGGCTTTGTGGATATGGGAAATTCCTCCACAAAAAGGATATTAGTATACATGGAAAAGAGAATTGGTATATTAGAGAGCCTCTTAGCTTGTAAATTTGCTAATTATTCAATATATATCTTTATTTACGATCCAATTATTGAATCTATGAGATTAGACATCAGTGTTAATTTTGGAAAAAGTATATTCAAGGCAAGCCATGGAGGCAAGAAAAAGGCAATAGAAAGCCAACAACAAGGAATGATAAATCATTTTGAGAAATAAAATGTTTGCTAGGAGTACAAATTTGAGTTGATAAAATGTAGTGGAAACACTAAGGGGGAAGGAAGAGAGTGGATCGACTCAGATAAAGTACCCCACCCAACGAAGATTATAAATATATTTTTGAATTGGAAGAAATTTTGACTTCTTCGTAAGTCATGATGTCAAATAAAGTCATATATTTTTTACCATGAGAATAAAGTATTGGAATTATTGAAAGATAATGAAAATGTCAAGGATTATGACCAATGATAAAGGAATATTATCACTCAATACTTAACCTATATGATTGAATGAAAGATCAATTTTTATTGTCATTGATGCCTTAGAAAAGGATAAGTAGATTACTTGAACATGAAAAGGAAGATCATTGCCTAAGAATAGGTAAAGAGAGATCTAAATTACTCAAGATTTGGAGTTATTGAGAAACATTTGTGCTTGGTAGTTAGGTATGTAATTAAATTTGATATTTGTTGAGAACCAACATGCTTGAACGGGAATTGTTACTTGTAAAGGAATCGATGCTCATCGAGAAAGATGGATTGAGATAAAAATCGAAATACAATTTTGGAAATGATTTAAGGACAGAAGAATTCCAAGGTATGGATGTCCTAAGATGAAGGAGATCTATCTTTACAAAATTTCTAAGCATTATGCTTATGTGGTATAAGTCCACAAAATAGGTTTGCATTTAGTCAAAGAATAGACTAAGGAGTGTAAAAGAACCTATGTACCCAAAATTTGGAAGATTAAGAAATAAAATGAGGAAATTGGTGTCAAAGTTAGGAAATTGGAATGACGAAATTATTTTTCGGATGAGGAACCACTATAATCTAGAAAAAGATAGAGTAAGATGTTGCGAAGAAGGTAGCAAGTTAGTGTCCAATGTGCCAAGAGATGAAGACAGAATGTCATCATCGGCAGGACGTGTGTACTCTCTTGAGATTCCAAAGGGGGATTGGTAGAACACAAGATATTTTAATCTATCTAAGTCGATGGAACTGACATAATATTATGGTGAATAGACTCACCAAGGTAACCAATGTTGGTTGGAAATTTGATTTATGGGATTTCGGTCCTAAATAATATATTATTTGAAGTAGTTGCTTAGTATTATTGAGAAGGTTATCTCAGTTGTGAACAAGAAAATAATGACAAGGTTGTGTAAACCATGATCATTTCTTGGAACATTCAATTGAATGAATGCTCAATATATTATTGTAGCTGAATAGGAAAAAGTGATAAACCAAATCTCAAATGATTTGTAGAATACTTATAAACTTCTAACATTGAGGTTTGATATATTATATGGAAAGGAAGGTTGAAAACTCTATTAGACTAAAATAGACTAAGAAATAGGGTTAACCTTAGACTAGAAAGTTGGTCAAAAAGGAATAATAGATCGAAATGATTGAAGAACCCTTGTTGATACAAAGCTTGAAATATGAAGCAGTATCATTATGTTTGAAATTGACAAGTGTCCAAGAGCAATTTTATGCTCAATATGGACAAATAGTCAAGAGTGTAACTTTTATGATTAGGGAAAATAGATAAGTGATGGAAGGAATCGACTTCTAAGTTGTCTAAAGATGTAAATACCAAAGGGAAGGATGGGAACCATGTTGCAGTTTACAATGCATCAACATTCCTTGTCTATTTAGGTTACACTAAGGATAAATTCATAGGCCAATGAGAATGTGTTTTCTAGTCACTAGGACATAGGTGTCAAATGGTATATAGTTACTATTGTACTTAGGATGTACGTACGAGGTAATATGATAAATCTCTTTGAGAGAGAAATTATGTGTAAGGCACACAAGTTCTCCCTATGTGTTAACGAGGCCACCCAATGCAAGGACCAGGAAGGACAAGATTGCAAGGATTGATGTTACGAGGGAGGATTATTTGATAATTCTTACATGAATTGGAAAAAGTAAGTAGAACCTTTATTTAACTTTATCTATATGTTAAAGTGTTTTAAATCATCAGGGATGATGATTCACAAGGGGGGAAGTATGTCACACCCCGTCTTGTTACTGATTTACTTTTACCTTCACGGGTAAATAGGATGTTAAATGTAATCATGATTTGGATATGATTGCTAAAAGAATGGAATACTGAAATAGGCATTATGTGAAAGTGTTGCTAAATGCTTAATATGGTTTTGAAAGAGTAAATATGTTTATATTTCTTAAGTTTTATGATGCATATGGATTTATTATGAACGTCTTAACTACCATTGCAAATGTATTGAGTTGGTTGCAGGGATAGGTTCAATCCTCCAGGTGGAGGGGAAGTATCACTCAGGAGAAGTGATTGGTCAAATAACCCTAAATGAAACCTATATGAGCTCACACACACACACTCACAATAGAATGGTTGAGTCAAGTTATAATATTTGGAATTGGTAAGTCATCCTTAGCTTGGTGTGTTTGCATTAGTAAGGGTCTTGATTACTATTGAGTGCATTCTTGGATTATGTTTATATGTTTGGAACTTATGAGTTTTTCCTTATATTACTATGCTTGATCGATGAGTGGAATATACTTTGAATGTGTATATGTATGCGAATATATATCGACGATAGACCATACGCATGGAGTAACACGTGCATGAGAGTACTAAGGTATACGTACCTATGCGCGCTTATGAATAGGTTGCTTATGAGCATGGGGTTATCAAAAGGACAAAGAGACATGTAAGTATATATGTACATATACATCATACATATATTTCCAATCAATGAGATAGTAATTGTGTAATAAATATATGTATACATACGTATACATGTACATAGAGGAATATATATGTATATATATACAATCGATATAATTATTATTGATTATTATGTGAATGTCAACTTGATCGTATTCATTTATATATCAAATATATATACATATTTAGTTAGCATGGAATATATATATATATATATTGTAGCTTATATATTAAATATCAACTTAAGGTTGATTTATACATATATATAATATATATTGAGGCCAATTTGATGAGCATTTAGAGGCCAATTTAAATGGATACATAGAGCACTGCCTATAGCCGAGTATGCACGCCATGATAAATGAAATATTTTTTCATAACCTAAGCAAGTGAATTAAGGCGCAGTATATAGCAATAGAAGATGGCACATAGTCTTACAAAGACTTAGTCAAAAATGATAAAGGCCAAATTATATGCAAACTTATTCTGCAGAAATTATTCTGAGAGTTGTTTATTCTAGGAGCTGAGAGTCATAGTGTGAGAGTTGTGAAATACTTTGTGAGTGAAAATAGTTCTTGAGAGATAATCCATAGTGAAGTGTCGCTTTAAAAGGATTTAGTGAAGCTAGCAAGCTGTTGTTGGAAGGTTGTGCATCAAGTCGCCCAATTCGATTAAGTGTATAAAGGCATGAGGATATAGTCTTCTCTTATTTGTCTTTGTTTATGAAAGATTGAGTTTTATATGATTTGTTTGGGCTGCATGAGACTACTTGTATTAGGAAGCCATAGCATTTTCTTTGGAAAGGAAAAAGAAGTTGTTTATGCTTTTCTATGAAAGTGTTTGTATTTACTCCATAATAGGAGTGTTTGTTTTTCATTGGTATTATGTACTAGGAATGATGAAACAAGAATAGCTTAAGGGTTATTTATAATATGAAACATATTGGCTTATGATGTTAGGAAACCTTAGGAATGATAAGGTTTAGTCGTACATCAATAGTTTGGAAGAAATGATAGGATGAGTCATTGCTAATTTATACTTGTATGATCACTTGGTCATACGTCACTCTCGAATGAAATCCTAAGTTTGGAATAACCTAATGAGTCGAGAAGTTTATTTCAGGAAACCCTAGGTTAAGAGTTACCTACTAGGTTGAGAAAAGTACTTGACTACCATTGAAACTTATACATTTGGATTACTCTACACGATTAGGTAGATTAATTGGTTTTGCTTGGAACATATAGGTTTAGATTAACCAATATGAACGGGCTAGTCATTGAATGATGTTTTATCCTAGGATTAGGATATATCAAAGGTAAGACTCACCTATGTGAATAAGTAAATCACTTGAGTTTATGAGATACTATATGAAAGGATACATAGGTGGGATTACCTATAGAGTTAGAGTTGCTACTTGATTAGTTTCTTTACACTCTTGAGATGAAGTCACCTTGTTGACAAGATTCTACTTTGAATAACTCTTTTTATTAAGGAGATTACACTCTCAAATGGAATCATATATTTATGTGATTATTCTTCAATTGAGTTCAATCATTGATGTGGCTATTCTCTTGATGAGAACCACTTATTAATGTGATATACTACTGATTTGAGTCGGTTATTTATGAATATTTAAACTATGAATAGAATAATCTTATGTAGCTATACTCTAGATTATAAGTTATAGTTGGGACTAGATTGTCTTTAGTATTGAATAGCTTGTCTATGTAAAGTTAATTTGTGGACTAGGAAAGCTCATATGTTATACCAAGGATGGGAATAACCATTGAAGGGGGTATCTTAGGCTTAATTGGAAAAGATATCATAGTTTTTTGGAAAAAGGGGAATAAGTTATTTCTGAGGTTAGGGATTACCTAAGCATAGTATATGAACAATCATAATCCAAACCAAGCTATAGAACTGTATGTGAATAGGGATACTAACACTCGAAGTACTAGGTGAGAATACTTTGGCCAAAGTAGTGTAAGTTGCCACTATTTACACTATCAGTTCACTATGTTCCTTTTATGTGTTCTAGTTCAAGATTTTCATACTCATAGAATAACGATCATATGATTAGGTTCTAGTTTGTAGAACACAACACTAAGCTCAAATAGGCTATTGTTATGAGGTTTACCAACCAATCTCTTCATCGAAGGGAAGGTCCATCTTGTCATATGTGACAGATGTGCAGGGGACCACATTTTAGTCTATGGTTGGCAGAAAAGCGCTTGAGTGATACTTCTCCTCATCAGTCAATGGCTGAGGTTTGTGGATGTTTAGGCCAGCATTGGGGACACCTAGAGTTTTATGCACCAAAGAGCGAGGACATCCAAAAGGTATGCACCATTGCAGCGGCATCGGGATCAATTTGTATATCTAATGTCAGATGAAGCTCAGAAGAGCTATGTATGTACCATTTACCCATTTAGATGGAAGGATGTAACCACAAATGGTTTACTTGAGTTCATTCAATATGACATCTATGTTATGGAAAGATTTGAGAAATTACGATGCAATGGAAGTTTGGATATAGTGTTATTTCAATTGTGCATGTAATTTACTTTATGGAAAGAAAAAAATTATTGTTATGTCATGGCATCATAGAATATTCACTTAACGTGAAATATTTGGAATTTTACTAAGTAGGACACTAGGGTTGTTACATGTGGTATCAAAGCTACCAGGTTCAGCTCTAGAGCCTATGAGCTCATTACGCAAATAATATGTAAACCTTATCGGAAGATAATGGTTGAAACGATATTATGCCAAGATGGTAAGGGGGAAGTTGTTGTAGGAATATCATGAGAGAGAGATATCGGTTGCTTTGCAGTTAAGAGAGGAGGGAGTAGACCCTAATGCAATAGTAGACCAGTGGTTAGAACTTATACAACATAGGGGAGTAAAAGAAAATATTATGGATGGTAGAGAAAAGGATTCTAAGAGAATGAAGGGAATGGCAGTAGGTACCATCACAGAATATTTTAACTTTACCCAAGGCAGATAGAATGAGCTAATGCCATAACTAAAGAAGAAGGAACCCCATTCTATTTATAATTATGTAGCAATGATTTGCAAGTCACGAATACATTTCAATTGCTCTCAGGAATGGAGTTGCTTGGTTCCCTCTCACATTCCATCCTCTTATCCTTCTATTCCCCATACCACACTGGACAAGGAGGAAACAAGAGGAAGAGGAAGCAACAAAAGACAAAAGACTAGAAAAGCTCTCAAATCAACAAGGTTACTACTTGAAGTAGGGTAATGGAGTGGATTGTGTTGCAAATTTCAAAGAAATGGCCTTGCAGTACAACCTTCAACCTTAAAGCTGCTTGAGGACAAGCAATAGCTTTAGTTTGGGGGAATGATGGGCTCAATCATTGGTTAGTTTCCCTTTTACTATTTAATGTTTTTATCATTTGTTTTGCTAAGTTTCAAAGATATTACCAAGACCTTGCATACCTTTTATATTCCTTTATATACTTTTAAGCAATCTTAACTATGTGGAAATGGAAATATGTTATGTTGATATGTATGTGTGAATGTATGAATTTCTATGAAATTTAGTATGATTATATGTTTAATTTATGATTTTTAATAATATGGATGCCTTGGGAATAATACTAACACCTTGTAGCAAGAAGGATTGTCAACCCACAACAATAGGTTTCTCAGCCCGCTGCATAAAGACAACAGATTTTTGTAGAGAAGAAGTCAAACAACCAAGGCATGACACTTTCAAAAGGAAACAAAGGTGATAATTTATTGATCAACCGTGAGTCACCGCACAATTCTCTTACTCGTCAACTAAGACAACCAGGAGAAGAGGGAGTCTACTCTCAACAGGACTAATTTATGACAAGATTGGTCTTAGGAACACATCTCTATTAAAAGTAGTTAAATTATTGGGCATAGAATTCGAATTCGGTTTCTCTACTCCTAATTTATATTTATTGTTTTATATTTTAGACTAATTCATCTTCCTATCTTGGAGAGAGATTTAACGATTGTTTCATGAGTTTTTTTTCAGTCCGTGAATAATGAAACTCCTCATAGACCCTATATAGTGGGATCTTCTGTCGAGGAGGAAATCTAGTTGATGGTTGCTAGTTAGTTGTTTATTTTTTTCCATTATTACTTAGTAGTTGAGGTAATAGAATGTGTGTTATTGAATAAAATATCTTCAATAGATTCCTATTGGATTTTATGTAAGAGTTTACTGTTAGAATGCAATAAATGAAATTGGTTTGATATCATGATTTTTTGATTGAGTGTTTGACAACTTCTATGGAAGCAGCAACTCAAGCAAGGGCCACTTGAGGTACTGCTAACCCACTTCAATTTCTGATGTTATATTAGATAATGCATTGTTGAATTCACTATAATTTCCAGTTATATGCATGTGTTGTAATTTATAAATTGAATTATGTAGTTTTGAACTGAAATGTGTAACTTCATGTTTGGTTTCATACTCCAGAGAAATTAACTAGGTTAGGAAATTGCAGTTTAAATGGTTAACAGCTATAGTATTGAGCATTAGGTACCTGTAGCATAAGGTAAAAATTTACATTCATTTCCCTTATTTTGTGAATCAACAATTTATTCTCATTTCCATCTTTTAGTGTATTTGTACATGTGTATTTGCCTATACTCCATTAATGTAGGATACATGTCTATAATTTGTGAATGCATACACTTTGCAAGCACTATCTAAAGTTTTACGACTCTCTGGTTGATAATTTAATGCATCCCTCTTGTGAAAGATGAATTTTTCAATTAGGAATTCTCAGGTCCTCTGAGTTGTGTGTATACCTAGTGTAGACATCCAAATTTGATCACTTCCATATGATCAAAATCGTCTATTATATTCATCTATTCCATTAACAGTGATTAAATAATTTATTTAATTATTATTTCATTTTCTATCTAAGGTTCCTAAAGTATGTAATTAAATAAATTAAATACTTTACCTTACACCCTGTTCTTCTCTAAATTAAATAAATATGACAAATTATTTAATTTAGTCTTTTAACCCATTTGGATTAAAATCAATTTTTAATTCCTCTTTTTCTCTCTCCTTGTCACATTCTCCATAACTCTCTTCTAATCCGGATTAAATTAATTAATCTGTGATTAGGATGTGCACCACTTAATCTTGATTAAGTGTCACATCCTTCATAATCTCCCACTTGTCTCTAATCTCTCATTAATTATCCTAATCCTATGTTTGCACAACCTTAATCAGAATCATTAACCATATTTGGCTTACCTTTTTTGGTCAACCTTCCCACTTACCCTTTTTAGCCTGGACTCCCTTCCCCATGTGAATTTTTAATTCACATTTATTTAACCAAGGTTCCTCTCTTCCCCATGTGAATTTTTAATTCACTTTTGTCTTTCCAAGGTCTTCCTCATCCCCCATGCAAATGTGACATGTCATTTTACATGTGCCCAAGGCTTCTAGAACCTTGGACTTGCCACATCACCCACATGTGACAAATCTCCAGCTTTTTGGAGACCTCCTTTTATCCAATAAACTCTCAATTTTAATTTACATTTATTTTTCCCACACACTTCCCCTTTTCCCATGGAGATTTTTGAGGAATTCTAAAATTCCTCAAAAGTCTCTTTCATCCTCATTTGGGGACAAAAAGTTCCTTTTTGAGGAAATCTTCTCATCCCCCAAGGTACCTCAAAGGTACTTGTCCTTCATCCACCTCATGTACTTCCCTTCCACCTCTTGTCCTTCTCTTCCACCTCATTTCCATATCACTCCACCCTAAGACATCTCACCTTCCACATGTCAAAATGTGAGGGCTTGTGAGTCCTCAACTCACCATAGCCCTTCATCTTGATCTTTGTTGGATCAATCCCAACCGTTGAATTCTCTAGAGAATTCCAATTAGCCTATAAATATCCCCTCATTTCCCTCATTTTGGGGATCAAGTCTTTTGCAACAAAACTCTTGCAAATTTGTCATTCAAACTCTCATCTATCATAGCACTTAACATCATCTTGCATCTTGCATCCACTTCACTTCATTGTCATCCGAGGAGCACACAAGACATCCAAGATCAAGGGCCAACCAAGAAAGAAGCAACAACATGAAGGTATAACAAGCATCCCATTTGTTTTATCTTGCTTTCATGTTGTCCATTTTCTTAGGCTAATCTTATTGAGGTGTCCTATTTTAGTGTTATTGCTTGTGTTATTGCATCATTAGTTTTGTCTAGTATCTCACATTAGGAGTAGCATTCTATAGGGATCACATTTCAGGACCAACCAAGAAAGAAGCAACAACATGAAGGTATAACAAGCATCCCATTTGTTTTATTTTGCTTTCATGTTGTCCATTTTCTTAGGCTAATCTTATTGAGGTGTCCTCTTTTAGTTTTATTGCTTGTATTATTGCATCATTAGTTTTGTCTAGTATCTCACATTAGGAGTAGCATTTTAAAGGGATCACATTTCTGGCATGCCCGGTGGGACCCACAAAGGGGTCTCTTTCTTTTACGTTTTTTGTTGTTAGCTTGTTTGCAGATTCAGGTCGCAGAGGGGCGAACTTGCCCTCTCGGACGCTACAGAAGGGCGAAGTTTCCCTCTCAGACGCTGTAAAGAGGCGAACTTGCCCTCCCAGATGCTGCAGAAGGGCGAACTTGCCCTCCCTCCCGGATCTTTGCCCTGGGACATTGCAGAAGGGCGAACTTGCCCTCCCGAATGCTGCAGAGGGGCGAACTTGCCCTCCCAGATGCTGCAGAGGGGCGAACTTGCCCTTTTTGTTCACCCTTTTTGATTTTTTTTCTATAGAAAAGTGCGGACATGCCCTCCCAGTTCATCATTTTCTAACTGTTTGCCACAGAGGGGCGAATTTGCCCTTAACAGCACGTTCGAGAAGGTAAAAAAGTGGCATTTTAGCTTCATTTTTGTCTCTTTCTTTTGTTGTTTTGTGCTTTAATCCTCTAATCCTGTTTGCTAGTGAGTGAAGTTAGATTTTTTGCTGATATCTTGCGTATTTTTGCTGCAAATCACAAAGAGGCAAAAGATAAACAACTAACATTTGCTTGCAGGGCCTTTGTTTTATTCTTTGGAAATATTTCCTTACTGCTTTATCTATTTACTTAGTATACCTAGGGGAAAGTAAATTGGCTGCTTGTTGTGTTTGTTTTATTTGTATTACCCTAAGAGGACATTAATTTGTTTTCATCTTCTCCCTTTGCACTTTTGTGCGGATCCGAAGAGGGTAGTTGGAAACAGTTAGTGTTTTCTTCTTAGAGGGACCTACTTGGGGATTTCATCACCCCAAGGGATGATCCCAACCACGCGTACCAACGGGGTATATAAAGGGGGGAGAGCCAAATTTGTACCCCAATCCAGTTGCGTCGTAATTAGCGAAGCGTTGAAGCTAAGGTGATACCTAGATAGACGTGAAGAGTTGGTTCGAGCCTTTCAGTATCTCGATGGGGTTCTCGACTCATGCTTGTGACGAACTGGTGTTCACGGTTTGTGCTTCACATACCGAGCATATATCGAGGACTCCTTAGAAACTTTGTTCATCCTAGAGTAAGACCTTTGCTGGCCATACCCCTTAAACACTAATCATAGGATTGTGCTTGTTCAAAGTGTCTTTCTGTGAAGAACCAATGAATTTTGATAAGTCAAACTGTCATTGAATCATTTTAAGTCCTTGCCAAAATCCCTCATCCAAACCAAGTTGCATTTTCCACTGCAGAGGGGCGAACTTGCCCCACTGTTTCAGCATTTCCCATTGCAGAGGGGCGAACTTTCCCCCCTGTTTCAGCATTTTTTTTTGCAGAAGTGCGGATACGCCCCGCTGAATGGCCAATTTCACCCGTTTGACCATTTTAAACCTCCGTTCAAACCCCCAAAGCCTCCGTTTGACCATTTGATCATCCTAAACACTCATTTGACCAATCCAAACATTCATTTAGCCATTCCAAGCCTCCGTTTAATGATTCCAAAATGTTCATTTACCACGTTCACATTGATCATTCCACCATTTGGGATACCCATCTTATCGTAAGACCTAAACATCTTCAACAACACATCTTCCCTTTGCATCCATCATTATCCCTCAACACAAAATCCTTTAAAATGTTGTTTTAGGAGTTGTCTCCCTAATTGACCAAGGCATTAAATTGATCTATATCCTACATAATTAATCCTTATCTTCAACCTAATCAATCCGCTTCTATCTTGAGGCAGATTTGTGTTGTAAGTCAACATCATTGGCCCAAATCAATCCCCTTCCATCTCAAGGTGGATTAGGCGCCATAATAATTGATTTAATCAGATCAACCAATGTTACAAGTCACCTAGGGTGGTTTCCAAATCAGGTTTTAGGATCCCTTCCATCATCCAAATCAAACCAATTGATATATCATCAATTGATCCAATCCAATCTATCCCAAATCCAACATCAAATCCAATCATCATCCAAATCGTCCAATTGATACATCATCAATTAACCCAAATCCAACATCAAATCCAATCATCATCCAAATTGTCCAATTGATACATCATCAATTGACCCAAATCTAACATCAAGTCCAATCATCATCCAAATCATTCAATTGATACATCATCAATTGACCCCAATCTAACAACAATCTGAATCATCAAATCTAATTGATCCAATCAAGTTGAGACATCATCCAAATCATCCAATTGATACATCATTAATTGACCCAAATCCAACATCACCAATCCAATCATCCAATTGGGACATCATCAATTTATCCAATTGATCCAAACAATCCAATCCTCAAGTTGATACATCATCACTTGATCCAATTAAATCCAACATGAAAACAATCCAATCATCAAAGTGATACATCATCATTTGATCCAATCAAATCCAATCATCACCAATCACCAAGTTGATACATCATCACTTGATCCAATCAAATCCAATCCTCATCCAAATCAGCAAATTGATACATCATCATTTGATCCAATCAAATCCAACATCAATCATCATCCAATTCAAAAATCATCGCCTAAATCATCCTCTAGAAGTTGAATCTTGAAATCACTTAGTCATTTTGCACATTCATGCCCACTCAAACCCGTTCACAAACAAAAAAGCAAATGGCAGACCAAAAAACACAAGGTTCCCAACCAAA
This sequence comes from Sequoiadendron giganteum, assembly GCA_007115665.2. NCBI lineage: Eukaryota > Viridiplantae > Streptophyta > Pinopsida > Cupressales > Cupressaceae > Sequoiadendron > Sequoiadendron giganteum. Next base: position 487,367,622 of record CM021104.1, read on the forward strand.
TGTCCCTCAAGATCCTAATAACATTCCACATGATCCCCATAATGGCGTTTCATCTCAATCAAACACCGACATCCAAAATATCACGCCACCTAGTGATGAAAACATGGTCAATCAACCCAAAGTCACTGTTGACGAATATCTCAGCAATCCTGCCAATGTCCAAATGACAGATCGTCTCCTAAACAAACATGGGGATAAGATCCTTGCCACCTCACTCATGAAGGGAGTCAAACCACCATCCGATTTCGATACATCACAATATGCCCTTCCCCCATTTGTTGACCCACAAACCTCACAAAATGTTCCAGAAGGTTCCTACATTCCTGAAGGTGCACCCACTAAAAATTGGTACCACCCCGAACTTGAAGATGTTGTCATCCATCAAGTCCAAGAATATCCTTTTCTTCCAATCACAACATCTACTATTCCACCACCCAATCCTAATGATCCTCATACCTATGGCATGCCGCCATACATCCCATTTGCTCCACTGCTTCCTCCCCCATATTCTAATATTGGGGGCACACCTCCACTTACCAATGTGCTACCTTTTGCATTTCAACAACCTCCAAACAATCCACACCAATCCACCACACTACCGGCACTGCCACAACATGTTGCTACTATTATAGCTTCATCTCAACACTTGCATCCACAACATCCGCAACACACTTTCGTTCTCACACAACCATCACATCAAGTGGTGCAGCATACATCTCAACAACAACAACACATCTCACCTCACCCATCTCAACAACAACAACACATCCCATCTCATGCATCTCAACAACAACAACACATCTTATCTCACCCACCTCATCAACAACAACGACGACCTCCACAAAAACATGTACACATCCCTACACAAACACATCATAATCCGCTTACTAAGTACCTCTACCATCCCTCTAGCACATACACTATTCCATTCCATACGAATCCTCATCAAAATGTGCAAAACTAGACACATACCCAACCACCACCTTACACCAATCCTCCACAACCTCAACAAAATCCTCACCAAAAAACATTAAATCCATATCCATACGCCATGCACCAACCCACCATTTCACAACAAAACCAATCCTATCCACCCTACTTGCAACAACAACAAACTCACCAACAAGCAGCACCTTACGCTTCTTATTATCAGCAATCATCATCACATCCACAAAGAGGCCTTACCTCTACGCATTACCAAAATGCTATGCAGCAACAAGACCCCTCTCTTGTTTCTTACTATCAACAACAAGTAGCTCCCACTCAACACAACCAATTATCCAACTATCAATCCTCTTACAATCAACCAATGCATTCATATCCGACTCAACCCGTTTATGATCCAACAACGGTAGGGCCATCCTCATCATACCCACAAAATTTTCCATACACTCAATCCACTTTCACTCCCATGACTCCCATCAATAAAGGCTTGGAAGAAGTAAAAGTCGCATTAAAGGACTTACAAGCTGGAATGGGTAAACAATCATTCAAGTTTGAGGACATATGCCCTTATTTGTTTGATCCCTCCATTTCCTTGATTCCTTTTCCTAAACATTTCGAGATACCCAAATTTTACAAATACAAAGGAACCAAGGATCCTAGAGCTCACCTTCAAGAGTTTTATGCTCATTGCCAAGAGGTCATGCACAATGATAATTACCTTATCCGACTTTTCCCTAAAAGTCTACAAGGGGTCGCCCTCAACTAGTTTGTGGGTCTGGAAAAGGGATCTATCAAACCTTTGCACAACTGTCTGAACAGTTTGTCTCTCACTTCTCTTTTAACTTAGAGAAAGATATTGACACACTTGATCTCCTCAAAGAAAAACAACGCGACGGAGAGACCTTTGCAAGCTACTTGCAAAGATGGCGTGCCTTTGCTAGTAGGATGAAAACACCACCAACAGAAAAAGACATGGTAACGTTGTTTATCGAAAACTCCCACCCGGATATGGCACATAAGTTTCAACTCCATTGTATCACTACCTTTGCGGGACTTGTGGAGAAAGGCCCCATCTTAGAACGAGCCCTTGTCGCAAGAGGACAAGTTAAACATTTCAATTCTGATAGAGAGAAATCCTTTGGGGATAAACCTCGTTATTGGAATAGAAATAAAAATGTTGTCAATGATGGTGTCACTGACACTAAACATGTCCAAGTGGCCAACACCACGCAAAGATATCCTCTCCAGCAACAACCCTCTGTTCAGAATGCTATATCCGTCCCCCAAGGGGCACCACGACAACAAGCTAATCAAAATAACCAAGGGGGAAATAAATGACAGCTCACTCAGTTGGGAGAACCCCTTAGTGCGGTGTTTAATAAGCTCCTTCAAGCCAATTACCCCATAACATATCCTATCACCAAACCCCTCAATAAGTCCAAACCCAAGCCTGCTTGGTTTAAAGACAATGAATACTGTGAATTTCACAAAATTAAGGGACATACCTTGGACAAATGTCAAGGCTTAAAAACCTACATCCAAGGTCTCATCGATCGAGGTGAAATACATGTAGATGCTAACGTAGCATCCTCATCCAATGCTCAATTACAAAAATACCAAAACGCCTTTCCTAATCATAATCAGGGTCCTAGTACGTCCAACTCAAATCTTGGACCTAGCAATAATAACTAGCCAGGAAACAGTTCAATAACATCAGCTACAAAAATGTACCATATAATTATCAAGGTGTGGTTTCATATGTAGAACAAGTGGAACCACGTGTATCCATGATACATCTTAAGGGAAAAGATCCACAATGTGTTATTACTACTCGGCGAACTCGCATCACAGTCCCAACAGCATCTCCATCCACCCAACGACCATCCATCGATTCCCAATATAACATCCTAGACCATCTAGGTAAGACTACAGCCCAAATATCCATTTTGGATCTGCTTAAGTCGTCTCCCGTAAATCAAGATATCTTGACTAAGGCTTTGCAAAGCACACAAGTGCCTGATAATATTGACCCTACCCAATTTCAAGCATTGGTAGGCAGTCTCTCATCGACCTATCAGCTAGCCTTTAGCCAAAAGGACATGCCACATCTTGATTCAAACCACAACCGCCCCCTCCATCTCGAGGTCAGTGTCAATTGTCAAAAAGTAAAAAGGGTACTAGTAGATAATGGTTCAGCCCTAAATCTCTATACATTAAAGTTCGTAGAGCAGGTTGGATACACCCAAGCTGATCTGAGAAATCAAGTGATCACCATCAAGGCCTATGATAATGCAGAGCGAGATTCTAAAGGCATTATTTGCCTCCCTATTCAAGTGGGCCCCATTGTCCAATACACTATGTTCCATGTTCTGGACCTTGAACTCCCATACAACATCCTTCTCGGCCATCCATGGATTCATTCTATGCAAGTCGTACCATCCACCTATCACCAATGCATAAAGTTCCCATTTCAAGGAATGGAAGTCACCATACAAGCCGACGCTCAACCTTTTGAATATTGCCGTGTCTTGAAAGCCTCTTTTTCACATTTGCATTATTGCCCAGGAGTCGAAATGGAGGCATCCCCAACACCCAATCCTGTCTCATCCACCAATACCCTAAACACTTCATCCCCACCATCATCCACACCTGCTTCCACCGCCACCAAGGTCCAGATCATAGATAAGGGATGTGGCGAATATGAAATGCATACCACACTCAATGTGGCAACCATGCCACCTTCACCCCACACATATGGACAACCAATTCTGCCGCTACCAAAAGTGGAAGAAAATACGCTTACCCTCACTTCCAAGAACATGGGGTCAACAACATTCAATGATTTGGGATCCCTCCAAGATCAAATGGACCAAGATATCAGTCAATGGGTTTATCGGGAGGAACCTGAGCCACCACATCCTCTTATTGAATACTTTCAAGAAGTCTATCCACGTGCCTCTAAGTTCATTGAAAAGTGTCATTACCAAGGCGGAGGCCTTGGTGCAGAAGAACAAAGAAAACATCTGCCCATTGAAGCAATTACCATCCGACCAAGAAATTTGGGCTTGGGTTATGATACCAAACAGAAGGGTCCTGCAACATCCTCTAGCATTTCTAACAATGTTAGTGTTGACAACGGTTCCCTCGAAGACATACTGAAGGAAGAGTCCATCATACACGCGTACGATGATTTGGAGCACATTGACCTCCCCGCCATGTTTGAATGCTTATCTGTTTGTACCATAACTTTATCCCTTAAACATCCTGAGTTTATCGATCATGACCTACAAGGTAGTGCACCTGTCAACAAATTTCCCTCAGAGGATACCTATGTACATCTAATGGGATTGGGGGAAGATGAATGCCCTAATCGCAAAAACAAAAAGAAATAAAAGAAAAATGGGTCATCAAGTGAAAACCTCACCGAGGCGCTTTTTGACTACGAAAAAGTAAAAACAAAGGATGTATCTGACAGTGAAAACCTTAATACGGTATTGAAAGATGGGGACGTTCATCTTCCCCTTGTAGGAACACAATTATCTGAGCAATCTTCAATTCTCATTGAAGAAACACAAGAGGTGAATTTGGGGACAGAAGAAACTCCAAGGATCACCTATGTGGCCAAGTCTTTATCTAAAGCAGAATATATCACCATTATCTGAATTCTCCATGAAGGGGTTATCAACTTTGCGTGGGCTTACTCTAATATGCCTGGCCTAGATCCCAATCTTGTTGTCCACCATTTGGATGTCCGTCCAGAGGCTAAACCTATCAAGCAGAAGCTCTGAAAGATGCACCCACAAGTGGCATTATTGGTTAAGAAAGAACTAGAAAAGTTACTGGATGCTAGTTTTATCCGACCCATTGATTACTCTGATTGGATCTCCAATATACTACCTGTTGCTAAACCCAATGGAGACATTAGAATTTGTATGGATTTCTGAGATCTTAACAAAGCTTGCCCAAAAGACGACTTCCCCTTGCCTAACATCAACATGTTAGTCGACATCACTGCGGGACACGAGATGCTATCCCTCATGGATGGCTTCTCTGGCTACAATCAGATCTGGATTGCCCCCGAAGATCAACATAAAATCGCTTTTACAACACCTTGGGGTACTTTCTGTTACAATGTCATGCCCTTTGATCTCAAAAATGCGGGCACAACATATCAACGGGCAATGACAGTTATATTCCATGACCTCATCCACATCATCATGGAAGATTATGTTGATGACCTACTGGAAAAATTTGGAACCAGAGAAGAACACCCTGCCATTCTGAAACGGACCTTCGAGCGCTTAGAACAGTACAAACTTCAACTAAATCCAAAAAAGTGTGTGTTCGGTGTCACATCAGGAAAATTGTTGGTTTTCATATTTTCCCGAAGAGGCATCAAGGTTGACCCAACTAAGGTGAAAGCTATCATGGATATGCCTCCACCGAGAAACCTGAAACAATTAAGGAGCCTCCAAGGGAAGCTGCAATCCATCCGCCGGTTTATTGCCCAGCTTGCGTATAAATGTCAGTCATTCACCTACCTTCTCAAGAAAGACACCAGCTTCAAGTGGAATCAACAGTGTCAGTTGGGTTTTGACATGATCAAGGGATACTTGGCCCACCCGCCGATCTTGATGCCACCTATCCTCGAAAAAATCCTCTTGTTGTACATATCTACCACATCGGTTGCATTGGGGGCACTATTGGCACAGCATGATGACTCCTTAAGGGAACGGGCAATCTATTACATTAGTCACACACTGGTCGGGTATGAACTCAATTATTCACCAATGGAAAAGGCATGTCTTGTTGTGGTCTTCAGCACGCAAAAGCTACGCCACTATATGCTTAGCCATCCTATAAAATTGATATCCAAAGTCGACCCCCTCAAGTACCTGCTATCCAAGATAGCCCTGACTGGTCGAATGGCTAAATGGATCATGTTCCTCAGTGAGTTTGATATAGAGTATGTAGATAAAAAGGCCATTAAAGGACAAGTAATAGCCGATCAATTGGCAGATGCCCCGTTAGTGGATGCTTATCCCATAGAAACTGAGTTTCCAGATGAAGGAGTATTTGCAGTCTCAGAAGCCACCACCTGGACACTGTACTTTGATGGATCACACACTCATAATGGATCGGGGGCAAGAATCTTGCTTATCACCCCCCAAGGTGACTACATACCAAAATCATTCAGACTGGCTTTTCCCTGCACCAACAACATCTTTGAATATGAAGCCCTTCTCATAAGCCTCTGAATTGTAATCCAATGGCACATCACTCATCTGCACGTTTTTGGTGACTCCCAGTTGGTCATAAAACAGGTCAACGATGAGTTTCTAACAAAAGATGAAAATTTGTTGCCTTACAAACGAATGGTGGATGACTTCAAGAAATATTTCACTACCATCCAATTTGAACAAATCCTGAGACTCCAGAATAAGGTAGCAGATGCTATGGCTACCATTGGTTCTCTCCTCGACATGCCAAAAGATTGCACAAATTGTCAGTTCCTCGTCGAGCAACTCCTAATCCCGGCGTACGATATCCCTGAGAGTGACATGGTGTGTGCTATTGTAGGCCCTGAATCCCCCTGGTACCACGACATTTACACCTATATTCATGACAACACCCTCCCACCTAACCTCATGAGAAACCAACGCAAATCATTTATCCAACACACTGCCCGCTACACCATCATCGATGATACACTTTATCGACGTGGATATGATGGAACTCTCCTCTGTTGTTTAAACGAAACTGAAGCCCGCACATCATTAACAAAAGTGCATAGCGGTATTTGTGGGGCCCATTCTAACGGTATGGCCCTAGCCAAACGGATTCTTAGAGCAGGATATTATTGGCCCACAATGGAATAGGATGCTTGTGAGTATGTCAAAAAGTGTCTTCTATGTCAACAACATGTGGATATGATTCACGCTCCAGCACAAGACCTCCAACCCATCACGACACCTTGGCCATTTTCACAATGGGGTTTCGACTTGATTGGCAATATTTACCCTCCATCTTTTGATGGTCACACCTTTATCATCACAGCCACTGAATACTTCACCAAGTGGGTGGAAGCCATTCCACTCACTCAAATCACTGGTGTTCAGATCTTTAAGTTCATCCTCTACCATATCCTCTACAGGTATGGTATCCCCTCCGCCATCATCACTGACAATGGAAAGCCATTCAAAAATAAGTGTATGAAGATCCTTTGTGACACATATCATATCCAACATCATTGGTCCACTCCCTATTACCCCCAAGGTAATGGACAGGCAGAAGCAACCAACAAAACATTGATCAAAATCATTAAGAAGATGGTCAATAGCACTGGACGAGATTGGCACCTCCATATCCATCCTACTCTTTGGGCATACCGTACATCCATTCGCACCCCTACCGGCGCTACTCCATACTCTCTTGTCTATGGCGTTGAAGCCATCTTGCCAATTGAAGTTGAAATCCCCTCACTCTGAATCTCCCTCAAAAATCTCATCACTGACAAAGACACCCGAGTGGCGCGCTTGGCACAATTGGAATTGTTGGATGAAAAACGGGTCAAGGCTTATAACCATCTGCAATCTTATCAACACCGACTCAAAAGGAGCTACAATAAGAAATTCCACCCTCGCCAATTTGAGGTTGGTGATTTGGTCCTAAAAGAAAATCAGCAAGATAGAGAGAAAAAGGGTAAGTTTGAAGCAAACTGGTTGGGCCCTTTTGTCATCACCTCGAAGTATGGTTTTGGTGCCTACAGGCTCTCCACCCCTGAAGGTGAGCCCTTGGAAGAACCTATCAACATCATGCATCTGAAGAAGTTCTACACTTAGGTCAGCTGGGGTATCCTTCCTGGTAAAAGTCAAAAATACAAAAAAAATCAAAAAAATCCAAAAATCCAAAAATAGTAAAAAGAAATAATTCATCCTATGGTGAAAACCACCCCTGCATGGCACCTTGGATATGTACGATTGGTGAAAACCTGGCAACAGGCGCCTCTCATATAGGGCTTAATCATTATCTACCTCGCGTCCTGGTTACTTTATGGCTTATCCGCCAATTCCTCAATCCCCAAATCCTCCCATCCGCTTGCATCACCTCGTCGCTTGGTATATTCTGGTTGAGCATTGGACGATTGTCATTCGCTATCTGCAATCTTGAGCTTATTATCCTAATCTAAGCTTGTGTCACCTCATTGTTGTGTTTGTCTTCATCTAGGCTCACTCTTCATGGTCATCTCCATATAGGTCCCATGGTGAACTATGTCACCCCTGCGCTTGCATGTAGGCAAGGTTGATTTTTTGATCTGCCCCCGGGGCTTTTCCATGTCTTCATCATCCATCTTTTGTCGTCATCACCCTCTTTCCGCTTTTATCATCATCCCCTCTTGAACTACGACGCCTCTACGCTTGCACATAGGCAAGGCTAACCTTTGGATCAGCCCCCGAGGCATTTTGTCCTTCATCATCTGTCCTCACGGTCCACTTTCCAATCTTATCCATCCTCGATCTTTTGTCGTGTTCGAACTACGTTTCCCTTGCACTTGCACGTAGGCAAGGTTGATCTTTTGATCTGCCCCCGGGGCTTGTGTTTATCTTGGTCATCCATCACCTTCCATCAGTCCACTTTCTGCTCTTTTATCATGGTCTTTTCCTGAACTACGAGGGCTCTACATTTTCACGTAGGCAAGGTTGATATTTTCATCAACCCTCGAGCCCCTAGGTCTTTAAGTTGTGTCTCATCCTCTTGTTGTCTTGTTGTCAAGTATGTCACTATCATTGTCGATTCTTCATAAACAAGATCTCCTTGTATCAAGAAATCTGCTCAATGACAATCATCCCGCGTCATCTAGATCACTTTAGCTTAGTCTCCATCATCGATCTTAACAGGATGCATCCTTCCTAATAGACCACATCAACCCCATCCATCCTTGGGATCTTATGGCAAAGGACACTTGTAATTGACTACGATCTTTTGGTACTTTTGGATTTTGTTTATCATTTGAGCTCCCTATAAACACTAGTCAAGATCGCCATAATCCTCCATCTTGTGGTGTGTTTTGCCTAGTTAACATAGGGACATCTCTTGACTTTTGTTGCTGTCTACTGGGATGCCCCACATGGTACCCATCAGGATTCCTTTCGGATCCCGTGTTATGTGGGAGCATCTCTTTGTGCTTGTGGTTATCCCAATACCTGGCCTGACCAAAGTCATCGCGACTTTGGGGTATTGGGATATCCTTCTTGTTTGTCGTGTTTGTTTTATGCATTAGACATTAATCCGTCTTGGTTTACATACCCTGACGCCCGATGTCTTATGCTATAGTAAAATTCAATGCTCTAAAGGATGGAAAATTGCATTCATGTTGCATTTCATCTCATTGCATATTCCCCCTTCATCCTATCTTGCTCCTACATCTATGACTCGTGATTTTGGTTGTGCAAACTCTCATTCACTCTCACTAACTTTTCTTCTCGGGATCCTTACAGTTTTTGACAGGTACTGCACCCCACACACCCTATGCATATCACCTACCCATTGATACTTATGTCTACAATCATTAAGTTCATCCATTTACATCCATTCCTTTACCCATTCATTAATCTATATTGCATACATTCATTAAGTTCATTTATCCATTTACATCCATTCCTTTATCCATTTACATTAAGTTCATCCATTCATTAAGATCATTTATCCATTTACATTAAGTTCATTCATCCATTTTCATCCATTCATTTATCCATTTACATCCATTCCTTTACCCATTCATTAATCCATATTGCATACAATCATTAAGTTCATCCATTTACGTCCATTCCCTTATCCATTTACATTATTCATCCATTCATTAAGATTATTCATCCATTCACTAAGTTCATTTATCCATTCACATCCATTCATTTATCCATTACATTAAGTTCATCCATTCATTAAGATCATTTATCCATTTACATTTAGTTCATTCATCCATTTTCATCCATTCCTTTACCCATTCATTAATCCATATTGCATACAATCATTAAGTTCATCCATTTACGTGCATTCCCTTATCCATTAAGATTATTCATCCATTCATTAAGTTCATTTATCCATTTACATCCATTCCTTTATCCATTTACATTAAGTTCATCCATTCATTAAGATTATTTATCCATTTATATTTAGTTCATTCATCCATTTTCATCCATTCATTTATCCATTTACATCCATTCCTTTACCCATTCATTAATCCATATTGCATACATTCATTAAGTTCATTTATCCATTTACATCCATTCCTTTATCCATTTACATTAAGTTCATTCATTCATTAAGATCATTTATCCATTTACATTAAGTTCATTCATCCATTTTCATCCATTCATTTATCCATTTACATCCATTCCTTTACCCATTCATTAATCCATATTGCATACATTCATTAAGTTCATTTACATTAAATATTCGTTCATCCATTTACATTAAACATCCATTCATTTACCCATATTGAATCAATTCATTAAGTTCATTTCTCCATTTATCCATTTATTTCATCCATACATTTCCATATCCACCTATGCATCATTAATACAATTACATTACCATTCCTAAATCATTAACATAATCCATAATCACACATGCATAAGTAAAATATTCATAGCATAACACAACATCTACATCCACACAAAAACATCATATACATATGCATAACATACATCTGCTATCATAGGAACATCATTACAACACCATATGCATACCATACATCACCAAAATGTGTCATAATATCAATGGGGACCATCACATATCATCATCAGAATAATACAATGTCCATATCTAAAATATGGTCACCACATAATCACCTCCATATCATGCTCAAAATAAGGTGCATCTAAAAATATTCACTACACTACCATCTAGTATCTGTCAAAAGTACCTGTATCCTGTCACCTGTCCTCTGCATGCCCTGAGCTACCCACACCTGGCCTCTGCGGAGACTCAGGTACTGGTCCCCTGTGTGTTGGCGTCCATTGAGACTCATGCCCTGGGGTCCCAAACCAAGAAGGAGTCGGCTGTAAATCACTGAACCCTCTGGTCCGTGTCCCTAAAGACTGGGACGGTGTCGGCATCTGTGGTATATGCCTAACATACTACGCTGTACGCTGCGTCAAATCTGGCACTGTTTGCTCATACGCACCCCTCCAGTACGTTGCCTCGTGTATATACTCGTCTCTCTGCATAGCCTGGTACCGAGCAGTATTCCGCTCATGCCTATACCTATCCCGCTCTCTGGTCATGGCCTGTCGCTCCTGCTCCTGTGCTGTTGTCAGTAGTCGTATCTGCTCTGCGAACCTCTCCCTCTCTACCCGCATAGTCTCTAGCACCGTCTCATCACCATGCCCTCGACGTGCTCGCATCTGTGTTATATCCCTCTCGGCGTTCTTTATCCGGCCCATTGCTGAGTCTTTTTGGAACTACAGGATCTCGACCTGTCTCCATAACCTATCCCTCTCCCCCTGTAGTACCTGCATTTGTAACTGTACACTATCCCTCTCCCCTTGTAGAGCCTGCACTTTCCCCTGTGCACTCTCTCTCTCCCACTGCATCATCTCTAGTCTGACCTCTGCAGCCTCGAGTCTCACCCTCATCTCCTCTACAGATGCCTCTGTCGAAGATACCCTCTCCTGCAGTGCTATCCTCTCCTCCTAAAATCTCGCCACCTGAAGTATCAGTGCCTCCATCTCCCCCCCTCCTATTGACTCCGGCTAACCTCACATCTGAGCAACTGTCATCGCTGCCTCTAGCCTGTCTCGGTCCCATGTCACCCAAGCCAGCTCCCCCCGTACTCTCTCCATCCCTACTCGTGTCTCATCCCTCTCCCTCTCAACCACCTATATATCTATCGTCAATTGGCCTACAACCAGCTCAAACTCTATCATCTTTGTCTCCTTCACCCTCTCCACCTCCACCTCTTCCCTCCTCAACTCCTCCTCTAGCACGGATATCCTCGCCTGGGCCCCTCTTAGTAACACGGTCGAATCATCCTCTGCAGCTACTGGTACTATGGATAAGGGCTCCATCACCTATACATCCAGGTCCATCGCCTCCCCCTCTCTCTCCTCCTGCACCGGCTCTACCCAGCATGCCACCCGAATCTTCTGCAATTGTCCTCTCCTCCCCACTCTCATCAATCTCCGTGGCTCCCCTCCAGATTGCCTCTCCCCCACCTCCTGCTCAACTGGCTGGCCTCTCCTCCTTTGACTACTCTCCGGCCTCTCCCCGGGCTGTCCTCTAACATCCATCACCCTCTCTACCTCCTCGTGCGGATCTTTGGCTCTCACATCCACCTGCGGCTCTAGGACTCTCACCTCCTTCTACTCCGCTCTCACCTGCACCCGCCTCCGCCGTACTCTCCCGCCAATCCCTAGCTGAGCAGCCCTCCCCTCCACCACCCAAAGCATCTCCACCTCTGGCTCGCTCTCCAATCTCACCACCTCTATCTCCTCAACTCCACCACTTGCTCCTCTGCCTCCCTCTCCTCTCCCTCATCACCTGCCCCACCTGCCTCCATCTCCTCTACCATAGCTCTCCTCGCCCTCCTCGACCGTCGACTCCTCCTGACTCTACCCCTCCT